>JABMCL010003271.1:1457500-1547500 GCA_018857735.1 Alviniconcha marisindica | reverse complement strand
AGTTCAGCTCTTCAGGAGACGTGCGTAGGTGTCTTGGCCTACGTGCGTAGGCTATGTATTATGATTCGCTTCAGCGCGAATGTAGTTCATCTCTTCAGAAGACGTGTGGCTATCGTACATGTTATGACTCGTAGGCTATGTATGATGACTCGCTTCAGCTTAAATGTAGTACATCCCTTCAGAAGACGTGTGGCTCTCGTACATATTATGACTCCTATGTATTATGATTCGCTTCAGCGTGAATGTAGTTCATCCCTTCAGAAACATTTTATTACTCGTATGCAATGTATTATGACTCTCTTCAGTGTGAATGTAGTTCATCCCTTCAGACACATTTTATTACTCGTATGCTATGTATTATGACTCGCTTCAGTGTGAATGTAGTTCATCTCTTCAGAAGACGTGTGGCTGTCGTACAAATTATGACTCGTAGGCTATGTATTATGACTCGCTTCAGCTTGAATGTAGTTCATCCCGTCAGAAGACGTGTGGTTTTCGTACATATTATGACTCGTAGGCTATGTATTATGACTCGTTTCAGCTTGAATGTAGTTCATCCCGTCAGAAGACGTGTGGCTCTCGTACATATTATGACTCCTATGTATTATGACTCTCTTCAGTGTGAATGTAGTTCATCCCTTCAGACACATTTTATTACTCGTATGCTATGTAGTATGACTCGCTTCGGCTTGAATGTAGTTCAGCTCTTCAGGAGACGTGCGTAGGTGTCTTGGCCTACGTGCGTAGGCTATGTATTATGACTCGCTTCAGCCTGAATGTAGTTCATCTCTTCAGAAGACGTGTGGCTATCGTACATGTTATGACTCGTAGGCTATGTATAATTATGACTCGCTTCAGCTTGAATGTAGTTCAGCTCTTCAGAAGACGTGTGGCTGTCGTACATGTTATGACTCACAGGCTATGTACTATGACTCGCTTCAGTGTGAATATAGTTCATCTCTTCACAAGACGTGCGTAGGTGTCTTAACATATACGTGCGTAGGCTATGTATTATGACTTGCTTCAGCGTGAATGTAGTTCATCCCTTCAGATCACGTCACTGTGGCTGTCGTACATTTTATTACTCGTACGTTTTATGACTCGCTTCAGCGTTTAGGTAGTATATCCCTTCAGAACACGTATGGCTGTCGTGTGTATGAAGTCTCGCTTACCCCTTTGAGTGTTAATCCCTTCACAGTAACATGTCGTGTGTATGAAGTCTCGCTTATACGTGTGGGTGTTAATCACTTCACAGTAACATGTCGTGTGTGGGTGTTAATAATCCCTTCACAGTAATATATCGTGTGTATGAATTCTCACTTACACGAGTGAGTGTTAATAATCCCTTCACAGTAATACATATCGTGTGTATGAAGTCTCGCTTACACGTGTGTGTGTAAATAATCCCTTCACATTAACATGTCGTGTGTATGAAGTCTCGCTTACACGTGTGTGTGTTAATCCCTTCACAGTAACATGTCGTGTGTGGGTGTTAATAATCCCTTCACAGCAACATGTCGTGTGTATGAAGTCCCGCTGACACGTGTAGATATCAATCCCTTCACAGTAAAATGTATGTATGAAGTCCCGTTTAAGCGTGTGAGTGTTCACCATACATTACAGGGTTGCAGGCGAGATCAAGAGGAGGGAGGTGGAGCTGGACCCTCAAGTTAGCCCAGAGGAGATCATGAGCAGGGAGGTGGAGCTGGGCTGCGAAAGTTGGACTTCTTTCGCTTCGGGTTGTTCCTCAACAACAATGCAACGGACATTGTCCTTGTGACTCTGCCCAGCACGGCAGTTGAAACAGCAATTGCGCAGTTAGTGCACTAGTCGCTGCGCAATGGCGAGGGGACACCGCCTTAACACTTCCATTGTTCTGGCGGCGGTCCACGGTCTCTCCGGTCTTTTTCGAGGCGGTATCCATGGTTGAACATTCACTCTCTCGCACTCTTCCCCCTCTGTCCCCGTCCTTAATAAGCAACCTCGCTTCTGCGGACGTAAAGCAACATGGTCAAGTGAGTGTTCACCTCTTCACAGGGCGTGTGGCTGTCTAAGTAAAAGCGCTAATACACGAGCCGTTTTGGCCGTATGTTTGGGGAGGACCATCCGAACATAATGTCAAACGGATCGTGAGTCAGCATAGCTGTAGGGCTGAAACGGCGCAGATCGTCGGTTTCAACCTGTCCGTTCCAAATACAGCATGACATTTAGGAAAGGATGAACTGTATCCGCCAGGCAATGAGCGCCCGCCGTTTGAACAGAAGTGAAGGAAAGGCCGGAGTTCACAAGTGACCAGCAAAGATGAATACGTCAGCTTTCCCCTTGCTTTAACCGATTAGTTTCGGCTGTATCGTGTGGCGTCCAGTAAATTGTTTTGCTTCGGCGCGAGTGTTTATTCCTTGAGAAGAGACTGCGTTTGTCTGGCGTATGTAATGTCACGTCTCCGTCCCTTGTGCGTAACGTGTGTCCGCCCCTTAAACGGGGCGTGGGGTTGTTGTAGGTTCGGTTCGGTTGTGTTGCTTAATGTCCTCGGATGTCGGTTGACATATTAGGGACAAGCTGAGATCAATGCATGAGCATGGTTCAATAAATCTTTACGTCCACGGAAGCCAGAAGGCTCGTTAGGACGGACAGCCCAGGACGTCCACCTCGACTCTCACACAGCTCTTGAACAATGGGTGTTGTAGGTATGATGTCTCCCAATATATACTGACCGGAGTGTTTATCCCTTTGGAAGGAGGGCGGGTGGTGGCGGGTTGGGGTTGGGAGAGAGATCGAGGGGTCGTATGGCTGTCGTGTGTGTGGTGGTGGTGGTGGTCGTGTAGGGGGGGGGGGAGGGGGAGGGGGGTTGTTGTGTTGTGTGTGTGTGTGTGTGTGTGAGGGGTGCGTTGTGTGTGTGTGTGTGTGTGTGTGTGTGTGTGTGTGTGTGTGTGTGTGTGTTTTCATTCATCCCATTAGAAAAGGTTTGGCTGTCGTATGTGCCGTCTTGTTTACAGCCCATTCTTCGTCCATACACAGGGGGGGGGGGGGGGGGGGGACGTGAGAGAGGTGGGGGGGGGGGGAGGGGAGGGGGGAGGGAGGGGGGATAGACTGAGTGGTCGTGTGGCTGTCGTTTGTTTTTTACGCGTCAGTGTTCATCCCTTCCTATTTAGGAGTGTGGACGTCGTAGGTATGACATGACTTGTAGTCTCACTTTCGCGTGAATGTTCGTGTATTTCATTTTTGTAAAACAAACAAAAAAGACCAAGGACACACACACACACACACACACACACACACACACACACACACACACACACACACACACACACACACACACACACACACACACACACACACACACACACACCAATCACAGTCTCTATGCTTTTATTTATGGCGAAAATGAGAAGTCAGTTTAATTGGCAACTGAAAGTAGAGTAGCTTGGATGTAAGAAACGTATGGCAGCTTGGTTTTAAGAAGAAGTATAATAGCTTAACTGTATAAAAACAATTGAAAAACATCAACAACAACAACAACACGTATGGTCTCTTGGCCGTAAGAAAAAGGCATAGTAGGACGTAATTCGTGTGTCACGAGTACTTTCATTTTGTTACGTTGATTTTCTTCAGCTGTTTTTTATTCTTTTCCAGCAAACCCTGATTTGCCCTTGTGCACGCTACGAGATGTGTACACTTGCTATCTGGCGAAGTCTGGTAGGTAATCTACAGAGCTTGCTTGTTAAATCATGCCTTGGTTTGGTCCACTACATTCTTTGAAAGTTGAACTTAACTAATGGTTTGTTAACGTCAGCTGTTGATGTACCATGAAGAGTGTGCCTATTTGTCAGAAGAGTGTGCCTATTTGAAGACTGTTTGCCTGAAGCATGCACGTGGTCCCATAGATGTAGTAGAAAATCTACCTAAAGTGTCAATTAGTTTATCTAGCAGATTATTAGAGCCTTTGCCCGAAGTGTAAAGTTTATAGCACAGCTGTTTGGGGGGCCTCTGCCTGAAGTGTAAAGTTTGTCCCGCAGCTGTGTTGGAACCTCTGCCTGGAATGTAAGGTTTGTTCTACAGCTGTGTTGGAACCTCTGCCTGGAATGTAAGGTTTGTTCTACAGCTGTGTTGGAACCTCTGCCTGGAATGTAAGGTTTGTTCTACAGCTGTGTTGGAACCTCTGCCTGAAGTGTAAAGTTTGTCCCGCAGCTGTGTTGGAACCTCTGCCTGGAATGTAAGGTTTGTTCTACAGCTGTGTTGGAACCTCTGCCTGGAATGTAAGGTTTGTTCTACAGCTGTGTTGGAACCTCTGCCTGGAATGTAAGGTTTGTTCTACAGCTGTGTTGGAACCTCTGCCTGAAGTGTAAAGTTTGTCCCGCAGCTGTGTTGGAACCTCTGCCTGGAATGTAAGGTTTGTCCCGCAGCTGTGTTGGAACCTCTGCCTGGAATGTAAGGTTTGTTCTACAGCTGTGTTGGAACCTCTGCCTGGAATGTAAGGTTTGTTCTACAGCTGTGTTGGAACCTCTGCCTGGAATGTAAGGTTTGTTCTACAGCTGTGTTGGAACCTCTGCCTGGAATGTAAGGTTTGTTCTACAGCTGTGTTGGAACCTCTGCCTGGAATGTAAGGTTTGTTCTACAGCTGTGTTGGAACCTCTGCCTGGAATGTAAGGTTTGTTCTACAGCTGTGTTGGAACCTCTGCCTGGAATGTAAGGTTTGTTCTACAGCTGTGTTGGAACCTCTGCCTGGAATGTAAGGTTTGTTCTACAGCTGTGTTGGAACCTCTGCCTGGAATGTAAGGTTTGTTCTACAGCTGTGTTGGAACCTCTGCCTGGAATGTAAGGTTTGTTCTACAGCTGTGTTGGAACCTCTGCCTGGAATGTAAGGTTTGTTCTACAGCTGTGTTGGAACCTCTGCCTGGAATGTAAGGTTTGTTCTACAGCTGTGTTGGAACCTCTGCCTGGAATGTAAGGTTTGTTCTACAGCTGTGTTGGAACCTCTGCCTGGAATGTAAGGTTTGTTCTACAGCTGTGTTGGAACCTCTGCCTGGAATGTAAGGTTTGTTCTACAGCTGTGCTGGAACCTCTGCCTTCAATGTAATGTTTGTCCCGCAGCTGTGTTGGAACCTCTGCCAGAAGTGTAAAGTTTGTCCCACGGCTGTGTTGAGACTGTCTGAAATGTAAGTTGTCGATTGTGTTTGAGAAACCTCTGCCGAGTGTAAGCTTGTCCTGGAGTGTGTCTGCAACCCTGCTCAAGTGTAAGTCTGTATGTTGTCCAACTTGCATGCCTATGCAACCTCTGCCTGAAGTGTAAGTTTGTCCTTTGTCTGCATGTAGCTGAGTCAATATGTCTGTTGCAAGCAAAACTCTGCCCGAAGTGTAAAGATCTTGGCTTAGTGTTCTTTACTGCAACCTCTGCCTGAAGTGTCAAAGCTTGTCCAGTTATTACTTAGCACACCATCTGTCTGAAGTGTCAAATATTTGTTACTTTTCTTTTGTTGCAACCACTGACCTAGTGTACAGGATTTTTTTTTGTTGCAACCTCTGCCTGAAATGTAAAGATTGTTTCTATTGCTGCAACTTCTGCCTGAAGTGTTAAGTTTGTCCTATTGTTGCAACCTCTGCCTGCAATGTAAAGATTTTTCTATTGCTGCAATCTCTGTCTGAGGTGTAAAGCTTGTCCTGTTGCTGCATTGCTAGTCTATGCAACCTCTGTCTAAGTGTAAAGCTTGTCCTGTTGCTTCAACCTCTGTCTGAAGTGTAACGTTTGTCCTGTTGCTGCATTGCTAGTCTATACAACCTCTGTCTGAAGTGTAAAGCTTGTCCTGTTGCTGCAGCCTCTGCCTGAAGTATCAGGTTTGCCCTATTGCTGCAACCTCTGAAGTGTAAAGCTTGTCCTGTTGCTGCAACCTCTGTCTGCAGTGTAAAGCTTGTCCTGTTGCTGCATTGCTAGCCTATGCAACCTCTGTCTGAAGTGTAAAGCTTGTCCTGTTGCTGCAACCTCTGCCTGAAGTGTAAAGCTTGTCCTGTTGCTGCATTGCTAGTCCTATGCAACCTCTGCTGAAGTGTAAAGCTTGTCCTGTTGCTGCAACCTCTGCCTGAAGTGTAAAGCTTGTCCTGTTGCTGCATTGCTAGCATCACCTTGCAGCCTCAACTTGCCTGAAGTGTAAAACCTGTCCTGTTGCTGCATTGCTAGCCTATGCAGCCTCTGCCTGAAGTGTCAGGTTTGTTCTATTGCTGCAACCTCTGCCTGAAGTGTCAGGTTTGTCCTGTTGCTGCAACCTCTGCCTGAAGTGTCAGGTTTGTCCTATTGCTGCAACCTCTGCCTGAAGTGTCAGGTTTGTCCTGTTGCTGCAACATCTGCCTGAAGTGTCAGGTTTGCCCTGTTGCTGCAACCTCTGCCTGAAGTGTCAGATTTGTCCTGTTGCTGCATTGCTAGCCTATGCAACCTCTGTCTGAAGTGTAAAGCTTGTCCTGTTGCTGCATTGCTAGCCTATGCAACCTCTGCCTGAAGTGTAAAGCTTGTCCTGTTGCTGCAACCTCTGCCTGAAGTGTAAAGCTTGTCCTGTTGCTGCATTGCTAGCCTATGCAACCTCTGCCTGAAGTGTAAAGCTTGTCCTGTTGCTGCAACCTCTGTCTGAAGTGTAAAGCTTGTCCTGTTGCTGCATTGCTAGCTTATACCACCTCTGTCTGAAGTGTAAAGCTTGTCCTGTTGCTGCATTGCTAGTCTATACAACCTCTGCCTGAAGTGTCAGGTTTGTCCTGTTGCTGCAACCTCTGTCTGAAGTGTAAAGCTTGTCCTGTTGCTGCATTGCTAGCCTATGCAACCTCTGCCTGAAGTGTAAAGCTTGTCCTGTTGCTGCATTGCTAGCCTATGCAACCTCTGCCTGAAGTGTAAAGCTTGTCCTGTTGCTGCATTGCTAGCCTATGCAACCTTGCCTGAAGTGTCAGGTTTGTCCTGCAGCTCTGCTGGAACGACGAGTGAACAACACTGAATGCCCGTGCCCGCGCCTGTGCCAGAAAACCGAGTACCGAGAGAGAGTCTCCGTCGCCTTGTTTCCCTCCGACGTCGCTCGGGAGGTGATGGAGAGGCTGCAACTCATCGAGGTCGGCACAAGCAGGTCGGACGGAGGAGGTTCCTAACAGTCACGTACTCATGCAAAATCTTTCTTTGGAACTGAATAGTTGTATAGTGCTGTATAGTCCGGCATTAACCCTTTCACTGCCATGATGCCACTTGAGAACGACCCAGTAAAAGTGCGAAATTTGAATCCGTAAGCCTTTTTGTTTTTATTTTTCGCATTAGTATGTGAAGGGATTTTTTTTTTTATCGAAACGCACAATATTGAAATTAGATTTGTTACAGAACCTCCAAAATATACTTTTAGCGGGCGTGTTTGTGCACTGAATTTTCAGCCCGGAAATTCTACAGGCTGGAGCAGTGAAGGGGTTAATGGCAGTTGTGTTTCTGGCAGTCACGAGCTTTGCTGCCTGCATATGTATCCAAAAGATCTTGTCCATGCAGTCAGTACCGACCTCGCAGTTTTAATAGCAAGTTTAGTTTCCAAGTGTTCAAGGCTTCAGTAGCAACACCAATACACTCTATAGCTACTGTTCGTAATAACATTATAGTAGGCGAGGGGTTGGCATGTGTGCTGGTCTCTCTCCCTGTACATATTTAGTCGCATAATTATCGACCTCTGTGGGCTAGACAGCTCGGTCTGGCTTAGTTCCCTGGACAACTTCCGAGTTCCCAATAATCCGTGTGAGTGGGTCCAGAACTCTGGTATTATATATACATATATTTGACCAGACAATGTGGTAACGGGCCAAGAAGGCTGGATTTGTAGGGGCTGTCTAACTCAATTATGGGAACGGTCCCAGAACTGGGACTAAAAGAGGTCGGGCCAAACAGTGGTACCAAGAGGAATGCCCCCCGTCTCTCTGGCGCGTTTTCCTCTCTGTTAATATAACATGTATATAACATGCGCGCGCGTGCGTGTGTGCGTTGCGTTTGTGCGTTTGTGCGTGCGTGTGTGTGTGCGTGTGTGTGTGTGTGTGTGTGTGTGTGTGTGTGTGTGTGTGTGTGTGTGTGTGTGTGTGTGGTGTGTGTGTGTGTGTGGTGTGCGTGCGTGTGCGTGTGTGTGTGTGTGTGTGTGTGTGTGTGTGTGTGTGTGTGTGTGTGTGTGTGTGTTGTGTGTTGTGTGTGTGTGTGTGTGTGTGTGCGTGTGTGTGTCCCGTAAGGCTGATCCCTTAAATGTCTGAGAAAAGAAGACAGAAGAAAGGGAAGAGAAAAAGAAACGTTGAACAGCTCTGTAAGATGCACGTTGCTATGGGTAACCATGCAGTGACCCGAATCGAATTTAGGTCACCGCGGTCAAGCAGAGAAAGAAGTGTGTTGTCATGGTAACCAGTGACCTGGATCGAATTCAGATCACTGGGGCCAAGCAGAGAAAGAAGTGTGTTGTCAATCATAACCAATGACCTGGACCGAATTTAGGTCACCTAGACCAAGCAGAGAAAGAAGTGTGTTGTCAATGGTAACCAGTGACCTGGATCGAATTCAGATCCTTGGGGCCAAACAGAGAAAAAGTGTGTTGTCAATCATAACCAATGACCTGGACCGAATTTAGGTCACCTAGACCAAGCAGAGAAAGAAGTGTGTTGTCAAGAGTAACCAATGACCTGGATCTAATTCAAGTCACCGGGGCCAAGCAGAGAAAGAAGTGTGTTGCCATGGGACACTAATGATCGACCTGGATCGAATTTAGGTCAGCGGTGTCAAGCAGAGAAAGAAGTGTGTTGTCATGGGTAACCAATGACCTGGATCGAATTCAGGTCACTGGGGCCAAGCAGAGAAAGAAGTGTGTTGTCAACGATAACCAGTGACATGGACCGAATTTAGGTCACTTGGACCAAGCAGAGAAAGAAGTGTGTTGTCAAGGGTAACCAATGACCTGGACCGAATTTAGGACACCGTGGCCAAGCAGAGAAAGAAGTGTGTTGTCAAAGGTAACCAATGACCTGGATCGAATTCAGGTCACCGGGGCAAGCAGAGAAAGAAGTGTGTTGCCATGGGACACCAATGATCGACCTGGATCGAATTTAGGTCAGCGGTGTCAAGCAGAGAAAGAAGTGTGTCGTCAAGAGTAACCAATGACCTGGATCGAATTCAGGTCACCGGTGTCGAGTAGAGTCTGATGTCTGTTGTCCTACGCCATCAGTGACCCGATTCGATTCGTTGTCGTGCGTATTATAATTTTTATATGTGTGTTTGGCAATGGTTAAGAGGAGAAGCATTTGGGCTCATAAAACACTGGTTATATATAGGCTGTGTGTGTAGACATGCAGGTGAGCGTGTTTGACCACTACAATAGAAGTGTAAGTTTACTCAGTACAGCATAGTACGTAGCGCAAAATTAGTACTTAGTTGATGCTTTGAGCCCAACCAACCACATAGGGTATAATTATCAGGGGTAGGAAAATTAGTACATTGTCATTTTCATGGGTTATCAAGGTGAAATTATGTATGCATTATGGATACACTAGACTTACCCAGCTGTATATGCTAATATTATTATAGTGAATGTTACTTTCAGGAAGAACTACTTGAACCTGAAGATATTTTACGACGACTTGGTGCGCTACGAGGTGCGTCATGTTCCAGAATACACCCTGGATACCATTTTGGGTGAGATACCATTACACTGACACGGCAAACGCACCCGCTTGAGTGCGTGCACACTGACACACACGTTGAGGCATACACACATGCACACCGAGATGGAAAGGCACCAGAGCAGTCACACAGTCAAGGCCTACACTGAGCAACAAGACAACACAGGGGAAACAGATACACGCTGAGGCATACACATGCACACCGAGAAAGAAAAAACATCAGATCAGTCACACAGTGCTAGTCGAGGCCAATAATTTAAAATATATGCAAACTAAGCCATGCATTATTGCACAGCTACATCCACACTCATTGATACAAGACACACACGGCCCGGAAAAAGCGAGTTCCAGTAAAGTGTGCGTGCGTGCGTGCGTGCATGTGTGTGTGTGTGTGTGTGTGTGTGTGTGCGTGTGTGTGTGTGTGAGTGTGTGTGAGTGTGTTGTGGTCAACTGTGTTTGTTTGTGTTTGTCGGGAATACTAAGCGGTCAAAATTAATGTGTTTGTCAGGTATACTAAGCGGTCACAGGTGTTAGTCAGGCACGCTGGGCGGTCAACTTGACGGGCGATGTGTTTTTCAGGCACGCTGGGCGGTCAACTTTAAGGGCGGTGTGTTTTTCAGGCACACTGGGCGGTCAACTTGACAGGTGGTGTGTTTTTCAGGCACGCTGGGCGGTCAGCTTTAAGGGTGGTGTGTTTTTCAGGCACGCTGGGCGGTCAACTTGACGAGTGATGTATTTTCTTCAGGCACACTGGGCGGTCAACTTCACGGGCGGTGTGTGTGTTTTTCAACTTTAAGGGTGATGTGTTTTTCAGGCACGCTGGGCGGTCAGATGGGACTGTTCATCGGAGCCAGCCTGCTGTCGGTGGCCGAATTTCTGGAGCTGCTGTGCGTCTTGTGCTTGCGGGCAGCACGTGCAGTGTGCTGCACTCTACATCGCCACGTCCTTCCCAAGGGCAGGCCGACATGAATACCACCTGGGCTCGGACCCGGCGGCACACTGGCACCATGGACACGCTCTGGACCTTCACTCTGGTGACAATGCCAGTCTGACATGAACATTAAACGGTCAGCTGATGGCAGACTGGCACTGTGGCAATGCCAGTCTGACATGAACATGAGTTAAACGGTTAGTTAACTGGCACCATGGACACGCTCTGGACCTTCCCTCTGGAAGCAATGCCTGTCTGACATGAACTTGAGTTAAACGGTCAGTTAACTGGCACCATGTACACACTCTGGGCCTTCACTGACTCTGATGGCAATGCCAGTCTAACATGAACACGAGTTAAACGGTCAGTTAACTGGCACCATGAATACGCTCTGTACCTTCACTCTGGTGGCAATGCCAGTCTGACATGAACATGAGTTAAACGGTCAGTTAACTGGCACCATGGATACGCTTTGGACCTTCACTCTGATGGCAATGCCAGTCTGACATGAACATGAGTTAAACGGTCAGTTAACTGGCACCATGGACACAGTCTGGGCCTTCACTCTGGTGGCAAAGCCAGTCTGACATGAATATTAAATGGTCAGTTGATGGCAAACTGCACTGTGGCAATGACAGTCTGAGATGAAATTGAGTTAAACGGTCAGTTAACTGGCACCATGGACACGCACTGGGCCTTCACTCTAGTGGCAATGCCAGTCTGACATGAACATGAGTTAAATGGTCAGTTGATGGCAGACTGGCACCATGGACACGCTCTGGGTAATTCACCCTGGTGACAATGCCAATGCCAGTCTGACATGAACATGAGTTAAACGGTCAGTTGATGGCAGACTGGCACTGTGGCAATGCCAATATGACATGAACGTGACTTAAAACACACACACACACACACACACACGACTAACTGACTTGAAAATAAGTTGGGGGTTTCGTTCACATCAACGACAAACTGACCTGAGCATGAATTGGGGCCAGATTTCACTCAACGACAAACTGACCTGAGCATGAATTGGGGCCAGGTTCAGTTCACCCAACGACAGACTGACTTGAACGTGACTTGGGGCCAGATTTCACTAGATTTGCTACCTAGTCTCACTGTTCAATTCAGTCAACAATCCAAGTTCTGTGTTTGTGTGTGTGCGCCCGCGCATATGTGTATGTGTGTGAGAGAGAGAGAGAGAGAGAGAGAGACACACACACACACACACACAGCTAGAGAGATTTAAAACCACCTTTTAATCCTATTCATTGCATGATGTTGTTGTTGACTGGTGTAGTGTTAGTATGTTGCTATTTACTGTGTGCTACTTTTCCTTGCTTTGTTCTCTTTTGATGTGAATTAAACAACTGAAAAGTTCATAATGAAAGTATCTGATGGTGTGTGTGTGTGTGTGTGTGTGTGTGTGTGTGTGTGTGTGTGTGTGTGTGTGTGTGTGTGTGTGTGAGAGAGAGAGAGAGAGAGAGAGAGAGAGAGAGACAGACAGACAGACAGACAGACAGACACACAGAGAGAGACAGAGACAGAGGGAGACAGAGAGAGAGACAGAAGACAGACAGACAGACAGAGAGTGAAACACTACTATGATTTTAACCACATACTTATCATACTCGATCAACTGGACTACCGCTGTGCCCCAGTGCCCCTTCACAACAACAGCAGCAACTCATTCAGACAGTTTGTCAGAAGTAAACAATTTAACTTACAATTTAATATCCAGTGTTACTTCACAAGCATCAATGGCAATACTTCTTACCTCCCACGTTATGCACACATTTATACACACAAGCCTTTCTTCTTTTTTTAACAAAAAATGAACAAATGAAAAAGAAACTAAAACCTTCAGGAAGCTGCAACATGAATGACCAAATTTCTAGACAGGTTATTACAGTGCAGTGTTTAAAAGATCATCTAAGAAAGACCAAGTCAATTCATCGGAGAATTATATTTATATGTTGTACTATTAATAACTTGAAAACACACCTCTGTTTGAACTGTAGATCTACGCTACTGTGGGTATTGCCCAAACTGGTTTGAACATGAAAAAGCTCAGTAAGTGGAACACATACTTTGGTCAAGCCAGGCTTGACACTTACTACATTTACAGCATCCATGAAAATGTATTGCAGTGACCAGGTTTCCGCCTTAACTGGCAAGCCAGTAGGCCTGGTGACAATTATTACACAGACTCGCATCTTTTCCATGCAAATGAAAAATATGACTCAGGATAAAAACTTCAACAAAACTGAGCTGGCAGCAAACATACACACACATGCGATGCATGCACACACCCACACATGCACACCCCCCCAGTGTGATACACACATAAACACACACACAACTTTTAGTGAATAAATGTACACATGCAGTTTAAATATATATATATACCAACTAGTCCTCCAAACCACTGAATGCTAATATCGAAACCTAATCAAGCAGAAACTATGCTGCATTTTAATGTTTCACCCAATAGTCCCAGGGAAAGAGACACTTCTGCTGCTAAAATCTCCCATATATATATATATAAGATTACTTTGTTGGACAGCCCTGCAATGTGCATCATTTTAAACACCCAGAATTTTCAGGCGAGTAAACACATAATTAAATGCCAATAATTAAAGCTAATGCCAACAAAAACGTCAATGACATACTAATCAAATTAGTTGTATTGTCCTTTAATTTACTTCACACTGTGGTGTTCACCCTGATATTTATAATCATCCTGGTTGACTGGGCATAAAAACCAAGCTGTTTACTCTCTGTTGTGTCCGTTCCTTGATGATAGAAATATAATCTTCACTATCATGAAGAATGAAAGAAAGAAAGGCATGGTGCAGTTTGTTAGACATGTTGGCCACACACTGTTCATCAACACACATATATATCCTCCTGACTTGCTTCACTACCAACACAAGTTCCACTTCAGAGTGCTGTGTATAGTCTGAGTCTGTGTGCACTCATGGCTGAGCAATTTCACCATCAAGTGGACAACTCCATCACTTTCTTCACTTCCTGTCAAATGGGTCCGTCCATATCTTCATCCCTAAAAAGAACAACAAAGCTGAATGAACATCAACCAAAAATTAAAACATGCAATAAATGGTTAAACCATGAGTGCCTTTCTTTAAACAGGACAAAACAATATTAACATTGCTGGTAGGTTTCATGTCCTTGATGGCAGCTGCAGACAGAAACAGTAAAACTTGCATCCACAGGAACCACTACCAACAACTTTAACAAACTTTAGTTCTAAATCAAATAAACATTTTAATCAAAATTGTGTTACATTCCGAAACCCATCTCAATTATCAGACATCAAATGGCAAAATATCATTTTTGATGGAAATTCACAACTGTGTTACAAAAACCTGCCAGAGAATTTTTAAAAAATACTCAGATCCACTCATACAGTCCTGAACACTTCTCTCCTCTCTCACTCCTCAACAGATGAAATTCCATCTAGTGATGGCAAAGCCTCTCGTCTGATATTTGATAACCATCCGATGCCAATGGATACAACAAATATTTGTCAGAAAACAAAACAAACAAAAAAACTCATCCTCTGGCACAAAAAGTTAAAGAGGACACCAAGTAAAAACATGAGTTGGCTTAAAAACAGTCTCACAAAAGATCTGCAAGTTCTATAAATAAGTATTTACAAATGCAGCGTAAGTCCTGCTTTGTGTGTATGTGTGTGTGTGTGTGTGTGTATGTACGCATGTGTGTGCCCACGCATATATGTGTGTGTATGTATGTGTGTGTGTGTGTGTGTGTGTGTCTATGTGTGTGTGTGTGTGTGTGTGTGTGTGTGTGCATGCGTGCGTGCGTGCATGTGTGTGTGTGTGTGTCTGTGTCTCTGTGTGTGTGAGGTAATGGTATTACTAGTATTATGTGTAAACCCAGTGATCAAATGTCAGGATGCAACACATTTTTGCTGAGCATTTGTCCAGTGAGCATATGTCCAGGCAAGCCTATTTGTCCAGTGAGTGTATACACATGTATACATACTGTCCAGGTGAGCATTTGTCCTATGCCTGACCACAGTAAGCTTACCTCCTGGTTGGATTTTCTCTCTGTCAATACCCTCTCTGCCAATCTTCTGTTGCTGTCCTGTAACAGTACCATGAGCATAAACTTTATTACACCCGATGATATTAAGTTTATTACCTTCAAATAAACAATTTTCTAGAGGCATTGTACTACAGAAAAAGAAGAAAAATTATGACACAGGTTTTGGTTAAGTGTTAACAGGTTATAATAATAACAATAATAATAATAATATGTAACACCTTATCCTTAGACAGGTTCAAAGCACTTCACAATTCAGAACAAGAATGAACATCAGAATCAATACATGAAACAGGCATACACCAGACGATTTAACGCCAACAGCAAAGTGCAGGCAAACATGCACACATCCCAGAACAATTAATGCAATCAAGACAGCCAAAGCAGCAGTACATGGAACATGGACACATCTCATGATTGCAAATCAAATACAAAGAGCATCATAATATCATATTCATAATAATCATATATATATATATATATATATATATATATATATACATAAAAACTGGGTTCTTCTGGAAGGTTTGGGAAACAGCCCTGGGCTTTCAACTGTGACTTAAACGAGGAGTATGTTTGTGTGTGGCGGATGGAGAAAGGCAGATTATTCCACGTTACAGGACCCTCATAGGAGAAAGATCTCTGGCCTGAGTATTTCTTTGTTATGTCACATTGTCAGTCAAACTTCACCCATAACTGCCCTGCAGCAGCTGGTCACTTTCTGGCTTAGGGTTAGGAATCCAGATGAGAATCGAGATGGGCTTGGAAGTTTAATTATACATGTATTATGAGAGTCAATTAGTCCGTAACTGGATTTTTGCAGACTGTGAACTAAACATGGTCACATCTGGACAATTAAACCCTGCTCAGGCATAAATCATACAGTTAAAGTGCTTCTCATATATTATGTAAAACTATACCTAAGTCAGACCGACAAAGTCAATCCAAACACACTATACTCTATAGACTATAGTAGTTCTAGCATGCATTCATGAGCAATTACAAACCTATTCACAGTAATCACACACAAAAGTAGTCTTTTGACATTACCCTTGTGTACAACAGCACCTCTTTGCAGATAAAGCATGGAGATCTATGAGCACTGATATATATATATATATATATATATATATATATATATATATATATATATATATATATATATATCACTGACCATTCCATCTAACTTCTCAAAACCAGCAATCTCTCTCTCTCTCTCTTTCTTTTTTTTTTTTTTAATCGTATCACACCACACACACATTTTAGTTATATCAATATAATCACCAAGAAATTATGTAAAAAATCTTTCTATGCCAGTGCCATTCATAAATATACTAATATTTATATTATAATAGTTAATACCAGCATGCTGCTTATCACTAGGCTGACTGACTAGCACTCATCTTCTGCATGATGCAATAATCACTTCATAAAAACAAGGTCATATAATTTCAACCCCTTACACCCTCCTCCCCAATACTCATCAAAGCATTTTTGCACACAATGTATTTTGCCATATAATGATATATAATGTACAGGCATCATGAGGCTGGAGGGGGGGGGGGGGGACTGCGGCTAGGGGAGGGGGGGTTGCAGCTGGGCTAGATTAGACTTGCTTTAATCACTGAAGCTCCATCGCAGTTCCACTTTTAAAAAGGCCGTTTAAGAAAAAAAAATCTAAAATCTAAGCTTCCTCATCACACACACATAACCACACAGTCTACAACCAGACGTAATAATAAATACCGCTGCACGTGTATACATACGAGCGCATACAAAAAGCAAGACAAACGTGAACGTGAGCTACAACTTACTCCATGGTTCAGGGTCGAAGTAAGGTGCAACAATAATTGGGTATGTAGCAGCAGCAATGCCGCCAACAACAGCGACAACGGCTACTATTGAGCGCCAGCGTGTGGCGTGAGACATAGCCGCTGAATTAGCAGTCCTCTCAGAAAAACTTCAATGGAAGACCAATTCTGTCATTCACTCACTGACATTGTCTGACTCGCCAGTCACGGACTAATAGCCTGTGCCGCTGGCCCACCTCGCCGAGATAGAGCCAGTAAGCGCTCAGCTTCTTCGGAGTCGGGGGGTGCGGCACTGTCACTGAATTTTGTGGTGGTGGTGGTTAGTGTCAGTGTGTGTGTGTGTGTGTGTGTGTGTGTGTGTGTGTGTGTGTGTGTGTGTGTGTGTGTGTACCTTTAGATTAGGAATAAAAGTTCAGCGAGTCATTGCTTATAAATGGGTGTCGTGTGGAGCCGGGAAACATATTATCATAGTCTACACAAAATTAACGGTGGCTCAGGATTAAAGTAACAGCGCTCAATGCCCGCACAGTCAGTTACTTTACAAGCTGAGACTGCAGTGCGGTGGTTGAGTGGGCTCAAAACATCAACTAATGGTACGCAGGCTCTTGAGTCGAGTCGAGGTGGTGGCCGTGGGGGGGGGGGGGGGGGGGGGGGGGGAGCATTTCAAGTCTGGGGCCAACTGAGTTTTGATCAGTCAGTGGCTATTGATGACTGAACTTGGTGGTCTGCAGGCAGGTCACCTCAATCTTTGCCGCAGTGCCAGAGAGAGCTTTTCTGCATGTGTGTCTCCTTCGGGTCAATCAGCTATCACTGATGTGCCCTGACTGAAAGGCCTAAGCTGAACCCGACGGGTAGGGCTTACAACCGGCCGACTCAAGTTCAGTGTCATTTTCGGCAGTGCGGAGCACTCAGTGATACGGCAGTGGGTGCCGCAACAGGCACATCGGACAGAATAGTCAAAATGATGACTATGGCTACTCATAATGCAAGTAGAAAGAAACAAGTAAGAAGTTGAAGACGGTGTTTTGCGTTTCGCAACCAAACAGCCAATCGTCGCAGCCGCAGACGATTTGGTGCTTACTGGCCCTCTCCACACAGGGCACAGAGTAACAGACACAGATTTAGAGTTATTTCCCGTAACAAATGCTAGAAGGGCAGTAAATATCGATTCCAAGGAAAACTAATGAGAAATTGACGACTTGATTAAAGTAAATAAAAAACACTCTGGACTAATAATAAGTATTCACATATCAGGATAACTTTGAAAAGGAGCGTGTGTTTCCATAATAATAGGTAAATCCATACAGCAGTCCAAATAATAGAAAAAGAAAGAAAAGCACAACTAGATATTCGTACGCATAACTTCCTTTTCAATTATTACTGTATTTAAGATCTGCAGTGCAGCTTTTTCTACAACTATTTCAGATATAGTATAATTTGATTTGATTTTATGTATTTGACAACAACATGTTCCAAATTTAATTGTATCTGTGAGAATATTTTGAGAACTATTTTTTAAGCGCTCGAGCAAGTTTGTTTTTGGTTGTGACAAGGATAGAAATCCATACACAGTTTCGCTGTCAACGTTTGTGATCCCGTTTGTTTCATCGTCGATGAAATTTCTTCAGCTCCATCAGAAAGTTCTACAGCCCTGAAACAGGTATTGGTCTTTTTGTGGATTTGTGTTCCACTTGAGTCGGAAGTGCATGCTGTCGTTGAAATTATGCGACAAACACGCGATGTGCCCTTCAGCCGTTCACAGCACCACCACACGCTTCGTTTGCACACAGTAATCACGAGAGCATACATGTATGGTTGTTACAATTTGTCCAGGGTAATAGTACTAATACGTGTAGTTTTACGAATCTAATCAAGCCCAAGCCAATATTTGCAACATGTATGCACAATTTCTCCAACTTTGAGTTGTTTCTTGGACATAATAATAGATCTATAACAATTCATGTGTGCAGCAACATGCAACCATGCAACAACAAAATTGGGGGGGGGGGGGTAAATGCATATTCATTTTCAGTCCATTGTAAGATAGTTGATCAAGCATTGACTGACTTCTTAATATAGAAAATATAAATAAAATTTAAAAAATACTGACTGGAACAAGCTAGAAGATATTGTAGTCACAGCAGACTCTGTCACTGCATTTTCATCAGCAGTGGGCAGAGAGCACTACAAGGGGCTGCCCCCCACACATAGGCAGTCAGAGCAGAAATGCGTTTTAGCCAGTTTTTAAATATTTGAAATAGGGACTGTAAAATGGAACCACACAGACTATTCTTTTTACGTAATTTTTTTATATTTGCATTGCGCTCTCCCAGTTCCATTGCAAAAATGGCCAAAAATGGTCCCTGCAATGTACAGATCCAGATCCAGAAAACAGAATTTCTCAGGAAGTTTGGTGTTATAATTGGTATGCAACATCACAGTCACAATCACATACATTGATTCACAACAAGGTGCCAACCAACTAGTTGAGCAATGCATAGAACAGAAAACCTTTGTGTTTGCATTGGCTGTAAGTGTAACCTGAATACATAGCAGGGGTTACAATCATGTTCAGTTTGACTGTTTTAGAGGGGAACTGAAGTGAAAACATGGGTCCCTATCGGTGTATCACTGTCAGCATTATTGCATCAATAGGAAATCATAAATATTTTCAGGAAAGTTTTTCATTTGGTCAGTTGGTGTTTGGCCCAGTTTGTTAAAATTCAGTGACAGTGTTCAGATATATATATATATATATATATATATATATATATATATATATATATATATATATATAATAAGAAAACATTTTGTTTGAATGTTGAGCATGGTAAATCACTAAGTGCTGGTAAGTTGATTGCTGCTTATTGATCCTCAGAACTCACCAAAACTTCCACTTTCAATCATAATCGGTGAAAGTGAAATTCAGTTCTCAAAGTCAGTCAGGAATCTAGGCATGATTTTCGATGATAACCTCTTGATAAAACAACAAGTTAGTAAAGTGTCAGTCTACCTACCTGGAGCTGCATAGAATTAGTTCAGTTAGACATGTCCTCACAGTTGAGGCTACCAAAACCCTTGTCACATCCCTGGTAAAGTGGTATTTTGTCAGGAATGCCCTAACACTAACAGCTCATTAAAAAACTTCAAAAGGTTCAAAATTGTTCTGCCAGACTCATTTTCAAGACCTCTAATTCTAAACGCACTCATGCTTCACCACTCTTGACAAAGCTGCACTGGCTTCCAGTAGCTCAAAGAATTGAATATAAACTATAACGTCTCCCATGTGCTGTGAATGTGATGTAGTCTCAGAAACTGCCCTGCTTTACTTGTCTGACCTACTTTACCTGTACCTCCCGTCATGTTCATTGCGTTCCTCGGCTGACAGTGACACCCACACTTTTTGGATTCCAAAACGAAAGAAAAAGTTCCAAGGGCAACGCACGTTTTCCCATCTGGGCCCTGTCAGATGGATTAAACTCACATATTCTGTATGCTATGCTGCAACAAAATCCCAGTTCAAAACTCAACTCAAAGTCAAAACCACACTATTCCTCTCACATCTCAGCCCATGGACCAAACTCCTAAATTTCTTTGTTTCCTCTGCCAATCCCCCCCCCCCCCCCCCCCCCCCCCCCCCCCAGCCCACATTTCCTGTTGACTTGCCTGTATCAATGCGTACATGCTGCACGCATGTCACTTTTGCGTGTGTATGTGCTGCATGCATGCATATTTGTGTGTGTGTGTGATGAAGTAAGTGAATGTGTATTTTTGTTGTTTTTGTTGTAGTATGTTGTTACTATTCTTCCTTGTGTACACACCTTGAGCTGTTGAAATCTTTTTTGATAGGTAGGGCACTTACAAATTTCCATTGTTATTATTATTATTAAGTTTCTTTAGTCTTTGGCACTAAGTCACAAAACTGGCAAAGTTGCTAATAGTAATACTAACTACTACTTACTAAGCGCAAATATTGTGCTCATTGAAACCAATGTCTAAATTTGTGGATGTATAATATATCCATGTGCTTAGACTGCATACATGTGTAAGTTAACTAGTTTAACTGTAAGTGTGTGAGAAAGTTGTTTGTATTCAGTTGCTCTCTAGTTAGATAAATGTGCTGGATAGTTTGCCAACTTAGCAAGCATTTGATGGCCATGGTGATGCAGCTCATGCTCCAAAGTCCAAGAGGATAGTTTCTTAACTTCACCATGTCACTGTGGGTGGGGATAGCTAAGTTGGCAGAGCATCCAACTGAAAAGCCAGGTGCAGTGCTGATTCAGGTTTGAGTCCCCAGTGCAGCAAAGGATTTTTCTCCCAGAGTCAACTTCCACTGTTTCAATGCAGACTCGCTTAGTTTTATGTTGTCTGTACAGCCCCCATATTCTTTCACATGCATCAACATCTGTGTGCACATTAAAAAACCATAAACATTGCCACTGGCAGCCATACCATTATCTGGACACAAAAACAGTGCACACACTGGTTGTGGTAGGAATGGATAGTTTGCTTTTGCAGCTGCTGTATGTTCCCCAGGTAAGGTAACCTAATATTAATAAGTAATAGTAATTTATACTGAGTCACTGACAGCATGTGTATCTGTTTATTGCTATGTGGTCTGGGAGCTGTTTCAGTTAAAGTATCTTTTGGCATTCACCTTCAGTGCTTCAGACCCCAGTGTTCAGTCTGCAGGTACTTTGCTGAAAATAGTGAAAGACTCATTTTCTTGTTCAACCAGTCACCACCACTCTAGACTTCTCCTGGAAAAATGGCTCTCATTTCAGAACTTATTAAGTAAAAAGTGGCTTAATGGTATTATACATGTGTAATTGTGTTTCAATGGTTTCAGTGCTATAAATGATCCAGGTCCTGCTTACCTCTCTAAATTACAACATGTATACATGTCTACACTCCTCTTCTGACACCTGTGTGTTGAAAATGAAACAATGGCTTTTGCACTTTCTCTTGCTTTGGACCCCACATTTGGAATTCACTCCCACAAAAGACCTGTTGAGTTCAAAACTGTTCACCGCTGTCATCTTCTAAAACCAAACTGAAAACCTTTGTCTTCTCACAGTACTTACGCCACAACTAATATCAGTACCCAATTTTTGCTACAGTTATTGTGTGCATATCTACTTAAACCATTAATTATACTTAATAATTATAATCATTAATAGCTTTTGTAGAATGTGATAAATTGTCACATCAGCTCAAGGTAAGTGCAAGGTGCTGTCCTCAGGTTGGGCTGTGTTTTATTTTCAAGGGTTTGTGCAGGGATGGGGCAGACGTTGTCAGAGCCGGTGACCACCAAAGATTCCTTCAAGTGTGAAAACAGCCAAGTGAAGGTGGGCTCATCATGCATGCAGGGATGGAGAATCAGTATCCTTAACTGGTGACTCATGACTGCAGTAGCTCACTGGCTGAACTGGCCGATCGCTGGCCTGTTTGCCAGTTGAGTGTCCAGGCATGTTGAAAACTTTAACATTGCAGTTTTCTTGGACAACACAGTTAATGAATTATATGATAGTTTTGTGTCAAAATTTGCATGATGGCACTTTGGCAGCTAATGAACTTCTCATCGACCTTTACCTGTTCATTCATGCCACTTTCATTTTCAGTCACTTTGACCTTATTTCAAGGTCACAGCAATGTCAGATAGTTTTAACTGAAATTGTTTTGATCTTTTTTTGATTAAGTTGAAACTTGGCATATTTTTTTATTACAATTTACATATCTAGATTATTTATATCATTATGTTTGGCTTGCACATAATTATATTCAGTAGAGATAATTGACATGTTTTCTGATTTGCTAGTTTGCTAGTTGTTTGTGAACACTTTTTAAGGTCTTTCAAACTTTGCATGATAATATCTTTGCTCTGGGTCTACAGGTTCATACCAGGCTTGGTGACTTTGACCTCGTTTCAAGGCCATAAGTGTGTCACTGTCAGTATTGTCAGAAACATTAATTAAGGAATTGCAAACTGTATTTTGTAGATTGTTCATCGTAGTTAAAAAAAGAAAAAGAAAGGTGTATGGTAATGGTTGCCACATAGCAAGATCATACGCAGTATGCTTTGTGCGACTGGTGTGACCATAGCTGACAAACACTTTTTGTCAAGTTTTGCATTTGAATGTTTCATCTGATTCTGAGTGTAAAATTTGCTCTTCTTGTCCCGTCATCTGCAAACCTGAAGCCATGAATCATTGAATAACATTCATTTTCATTGACAAAAACAGAGTTATGCTTGTAATTCAGTTAATCTCTTTGGGAAGAACTGTGTTTATAAATCCAGAGCGCAATGTTTATCCTGAACTTTATTAGACATGGAGGATGCCCACACCCATCTCCTCACTCTACCTGGTGATAAGGATGCCAGCTTCTTTGGAGTATTTGATGGCCATGGGGGTAAGCTCTGTGCATACACGTGTGTGTGCGTGGGGTGGGGCATTATCACCCTGTGTGTGTGTGTGTGCGTGCATCTGTGTGAGAAAGGGCAGAGAGTGGACTGTGAGTGTATGATGTGGAAGGGAGAAGGGTTATGTTTACAAGTATTAACTATTAGAAGGAAGGGTGGGGAGAGTGTGCAGTATTTTTGTTTGTTTTTATCTTGTATGGTCTACGCACAATGCACACAGAAGGCAAGCAAATGCCATTTTTGATTCCTTGACTTCAGAATTTTAAGATTGAAGCTTTTCATGATGACATAGCTTGGGTTGAGCTATAGTCTACACAGTACAATACATTTTAAAGTTAATGTTGGAATTGTTTTCTGTTTCAGGGGTAAAAGTAGCTCACTATGCAGGCAACCATCTGCACAAACAAGTCATCTCC
The DNA here is from genome assembly GCA_018857735.1 of Alviniconcha marisindica. Taxonomy (NCBI): domain Eukaryota; kingdom Metazoa; phylum Mollusca; class Gastropoda; family Provannidae; genus Alviniconcha; species Alviniconcha marisindica. Next base: position 1,524,178 of record JABMCL010003271.1, on the reverse strand, counting down.
CAGGCAGCCTACTGTGAGTGTACACTGTATGTTAAATATCGTAGTCGTCACCTGGGCTGTGTTTACTGTCAGTGTGCACTCTTGTGTTCATTCACAAGGTGGGCAGCAAAGAGTAGCAGAAATGGAAACATGGTCGCATACAAAAGCTCCCTTCCTGAGGTTAAAAAAAAAAAGAAGGAAATTTTAAAAAATGCCACCTGAAACTAGCAAATTAAAAAAAGAAAAGAAAATAGCTGTGTCAGAATAACATGTAATATCACTTCGTCAAATAGTTGTATCTGTAAAATGGTGAACAAGATGCATGATCGTGATAATGACATTTAAAAAGAAAGAAAAATAGGTTTTATTTTTTTCTTAAAGTTCAGTGGCATGACCTTTTGTCACTTACTCTGTAACTACCGCTCAAGCAGTATGTGGCAAACACACACTTTGTGTTAAATGCACAGTGGTGCATCCATTCACAGGAGAACTTAATAACTTTTGAGGTGTTGGGACACACAAGAATTATGTCTCAGTGGTGATTTGCATGAATACAAATACTCGATGCAAAAAGCTTGTGTTTGATGTTTCAGCCCGAGGCAATGTGAGTGAAGCCATTCGACAAGGGTTCCTTGCTCTGGATGAGGAAATGATGAAAGGTGAGAATGAGAGACTGTTCACTGCACACCATTAACACAGGCAATGGAGACCATCACAGTTCACACTGGACTTTCATGTTGTGCTGTTTTATTTTCTGTCACTAGTGTCAGTTCTGCGGTGGGGTTGTTTTTATATTGTTTTGTTTTTTGGCAAAAACATAAAAAATTAAGTATCTTGTAATGGTGTTGACCACACTCTGAACATTGCTTTCCGGCACCTTCCTCCAAACTCTGCCAGATTTCGTTATGCCACTGAAGGGGCACTCTTTATCTCCACACAGCTGTCCACTTCATGGTCAGCGCCCTCCGAAAGGTTTGGGTACTAATATGACTGTGGAAGCAGCCTAGTGCCCAAGCACCCACATAAACATGAGACGCCTCCACCCCAGGTAAAAAAGAAAGAGAGAAAAAGAGTTCCGTCTCGATTCAAATGATTGTGGTTTTATTTGTGCTGGTGTAAACTTTGTTGGCGGCTGTGAATGGCACGCCTTGTTTTATTTGAGTCGTTTGTAACAAACTTACCACTGTTTGAGCACCAACGAAAAACTGCTCGTGAGCTGACAATTTTCAGGAACCTATGACATAACTAAATATGGCAGTGGTTGAAGGAAGGATGTCGTAAACCAATGCTTGGAGTTTGGGTGTTGACCTGCAGTTGTGTTTATGTTGTGTCTTGATAAGTTAATGGGATACGTTGGAATGGTCATGTCCGTTTGTCCCATGTGTTCGGGCCTTGTCCCGGAGATACATGCTCGGAACTGCTCAACCTTTTGTAACCAAACCTGGTATGGTGGTACATGATCGTGGTGGTACATGATCATCAGCTGAAGGGTCCTGTAGAAGAAGAAAAAAATGGGTTGCTGTTATTATAGCTGGTCACAAAATGACTACTTTGTCAACTTATGTAACCTTGTATGAGGTAGGCCAGTGCTACAGACTAACTGCCTGGTGGGTTGCGTCCCTTGTGTAACAGGAAGTTAGACTTCAGGCACAGCATGCATCTTTGCAAACCGGATCTGTGTTTTGCAAACAGGGGAGTTGTCGTTTGTGTAATTTGTATATAAATACATTGTAAAGAACATGTTTCAAATATAGGTTTGTTTTTATGTTGGCAGATGACACATTAAAAGATGACCTGGCCGGAACCACAGCAGTGGTTGTGTTGCTGAAAGATGGAAAGATGTACTGTGTATGTAGCACACGTTTCTTCTCTCTATAATTTAGTGACGGTTACATGGCAACTGCTGCATTTGAGTAGTGAAATCAGACTTCCTCTAATGTAAAACTGCTCAACTTTGAGACAAAACTCCTTCACTTAAACTAATCAGACCAGACCTTAACCTGACAGTTTTGGGTGTTGTTTGATCTTAGCCTCAGTTGAACTCACTGATCTGTCAGACCGAACTTCCTAAACTGAACTGATTCAACCTACCCAGCCTGTCCGTACTCAACCTGACGATTGAGAGTGTTGTTTGCTGCATGACAGGGCAACGTTGGGGACTCACGCGCAGTGGCCAGCGTGGCCGGAGAAGTGGAGCAGCTGTCCTTCGACCACAAGCCCAGCAATGAGGTGGAGTCGCGCCGCATCATCGCTGCCGGCGGCTGGGTGGAGTTCAACAGAGTCAACGGTGCGCTTTTTCACCCAGCATGCACAGAGCCATGATTGCTATATGATTTGGGAGTTAAAAGAGCTGGGGAGAGTTCAGCAAAAGAGCTGGGGCAAGTTCAGCTGGTGTACCTTCTTATCCAACATCTAGCTGTAATTGACCTATCGTCACCCGCCGACTGACAGATGAGCTTCGGCCAGCCTGCATACAAACATGCTTCTTCAGACAAACCCAGTGTAAAGTAAGCAAGTGGGCTGTTTTTATTTTATTTTATTTATTTCAAAGACAGTGGTCTAGCACATGAATATGCTTCTGCTGGGGCCCCTAGCCCATGCTTCCTGCCCCCCACCCCCCACCCTCCCTCCATCTCATTGTTTGACTGAGACTGTCCGGAGTGGTGTTTCATGACAGAACTTGTTGTTGCAGGCAACTTGGCACTGTCCAGGGCACTGGGAGACTTTGTGTTCAAGAAGAACGAAAAGAAGAGGCCCGAGGAGCAGATTGTGACAGGTAGAACAGTTGTGTGTTGTTTGTTTTTCCCTTCTCCTTGGAACCTGCTGGTGGCTTACCAAGTCTCAAATGAGGGCACAACGAAAGTAGTTTAAGACTGACGCCACATTGCATTGGGGTTAATGTAATAATTTTACTGTTGGTTAGATTCAGACTTTTTGTCGTTCACATCTGGGCTTGTGGAGACCGTTGAATTCCAGCAGTGCCCTAGTATCATGATGTAGCAAAAGAAAACACTGGAGAGGGAGAGAAACAACTCCAGAATATTTGTTAATTTCATGGAGAAATGCAGTTGTGTAACAATTATCTATGGGCTGTCTGATGTGGTGAAAGCTCCTTTCAGGGGAGGGTTGATACAGTAATAATATATATTCAGCATCGAACTGCATAATGTTTGTTCTTCTTGAGCTTTAACTATTTGTACTGACCGTGACCGTATTTCAAAGGTGGCAGTGGTATGGCAGTAGCAGGAATTAATATTGTGTTACTTAGCAAGTTCTTACCTGATGAGATCGGAACTTTGTGTGGTTGTTAAAGGTATGAGACAGGCAATGATGACAGTGAAGGGAGAGAGATGGAGAACAAAAATATGTGGTGGTGTGAGACAGGCAGCAGCACACTGAGTGTGAACAGAGCAAGAGAGGTGAAGAATGGAGACACATGGTATGAAACAGGTGAACAGCACACTGAAGATGCCAGAAACCATGTAGCATAAACTGTGAACTTGACATTGCATGTGTTGATGTGTTCTGTAAACAGCTTACCCTAGTAGGCCAGGTGTGGCAGCCAGTCACCTGTTTGTTCTGTGAACAGCTTAGCCTAACATGACAGAGAATCTTGTGGCAGCTGACCGCCAGTGCATTTGATTTTGCCCTGCAGCTTACCCTGATGTCATAGAGAAGCCTGTGACGGCCGATCACGAGTTTGTCTTGCTGGCGTGTGATGGAATATGGGATGTGCTTACCAACCAGGAGGTGGTGGAGTTTGTTCGTGCACGCATTGCACAGCGCATGGAGCCTGATGTGGTGAGTTGATATGTAGGGACTTGGATTATGTCTCACATTTTTCATTTGTGAGTCTGTGTGACAGTCAGAATGCTTCCTGTTTTGAATTGGGGTGGTCTTGGCTCCCAGGAAAAAATATGGCTGAGTCAAGATGGTAACAAGGACGGCCCTCTCTACAGCTAACTGTAGTGCCAACCTTCACGTTCTGTTCAGATCTAGATTTTTAAAAAATCAGAGGCTGTAGTAAATGTCACTCTTTTTGCTTATGTTGAAGAGGTGTGAGGAGATAACAACCTGTATCCCATCTTTACAGTTTATGATGAAAAAACACTGAGGAAGGAAAAGCTTTTATGCCGTCGTTACGACTGCAATGAAGAAGTGCGTGAAGGACAAGTAATCAAAGCTTTATTTGATGGAGAAGAAGCATGAAACAGTATAGGCAGCTTGTTACCCTGTCTGTGTCATCATGACTGAGAAGCGTGAGGAACTTGGGAAGTAAACTGGTTTTGTTGTCCCTCCCCTCCCCTAGATCTGCGAAGAGCTGATGATGCGCTGCCTGGCGCCCGACTGCCAGATGGGGGGCCTGGGCTGCGACAACATGACCGTTGTCCTCGTCTGCTTCCTGCACGGCGCCACCTATGCTGACCTCGCTCGCAAGTGCGCTCGCCCTTCCCGTGGCGGCATTGCTCCACATCTCCCAGACCTCCACAATGGGTTTGAGTTCAAATAGATGTGACTGGGCAGTGAGTAGATGCAAGACCGAGTGTTTCTGTGTGGGTGCCCAGAGGAGATTGTTGGTTCTATATTGTTTTGCTGACTTTGGAGAGAGAGGCTCTCCTCTCACCTTGTTGTCAGCTGAAAGCGTTTTCAGTAGCACTGTGATTGTGATGAAAAATGTTTCCTCAGTATTGTTTCTGCTGAATGCACGGAGTGATTTTGTGTGTGGTGTAGTTGTGTGTGTGTGTATACTGTGTGTGTGCACGTGCGTTTCTGTGGGTGAATGTGAGAGAAAAAGAAGAATCTTAGGTATCGGTACTGATTGTGGGCGTATAAAAAGAGCATTCTTCTTATGGAATGTGTATGCATGTGTGGATGGAAACAAGAGACAAACAAGAGGCTTGTTTTACTGTTGTTGTTTCTTGCTGATGTGATATAATTTCTGTGTCAATACTTCTGTGATGGTTTCTGATGGGAAATTGTTGTCAAAGCAGCATGTGAGGTACGTGTGTATGGCAGGTGAAACTGAGTGCCGTTCTGGCAGGAAGAATATTGCACCAGAGTGCAGTATGACACCTTGGGTTTAGTTTGAATGCATGCTGTACATGATAGAAAGTTCAGTCAGACTTCAGGCGCTGTGTGAAAGTTGAGGTGGCCATCCTAGGCTCCCCGTCCCTGATAGTCCTTAGGGTCTCTGTGGACGTAAAGCAACAGTGAACTGAACAGACTTCAAGGGGCAACTCTCAATATTGTTTTCTGATTACAATTTATGTATCGTCCCATGTCAATCTTGACCCCAAAGACACTATATTTGGGGTACCCCCGTTGTAACTATATTTTAGTGATTGCCTGTTTTAGTGACCTGAATGATTGCTTTCATTTAAAGTCCAATTATTTTTGTCCACTTTTGCCTCACACCTACTGTTTCACTTGCTGTTTGAAATGCCATTTGGCCTCGGGAAGCAATGTTTCCCCACTGTATCCATCAGGATCCAATGTTTTGCATGTTGTGTGATGTCACTGAAAAATGGGTGAACTACTGTTTGGTGACTGATGCGGGAATAAAATATGTGTTTGATGCATAACACAGCCATAAAATTAGAAAAGTATTGCTTCATGAGGCTGAATGGCTTCCCAGACAGCAAGTGCAATCCAAAAATGAAGAACAGTGAAGTGAAATAAAGCAGTAATTTAAGACACTAAAATAGGAAATTACTGTCCCTATATATTTGAGTTCAAATGTGATATGACACTGACAGCGAACTGGGATCATGTTGCAGGGATTATTAAGTTACACTGGTTACATGGGGGTTATGTGTTGATGACAAATGCACATCAAGAAACTGGGGATGAATATTACAAACAGTTTAAACAATCTGACTGCAGGTTGAAAAAAGAATGTAAATGGATTGGGTGATAAACCAAAGTGCAGCATTTCATGTTTGGGATATTTGCTACTCTGGGATCATGTTTTAGGTTTGGGAACTTGATTATCATTATATACGAGCATAACACTTTAGGTTTGGGAACTAGTACTTGAGTGTACCATTTTAATTTTGGAGGCACTGTGCATGTTGCAGCATAGGCTAAATCTGTAAATGCAGAAAATGGCATGAAATCTTTGCAGCCTCTGCATAATGTTCTTTTTAGTTTTGGAAACGGAAAGAGTGTGATCTGATCATTAAAGGATCCAAACTGGTAATGGACTCAGTAACAGTTGATTAGTAGTAAATCAGCATCTCCCAAAACAAAGGAGAAATTTAAAAACTGTATACCTGAAACAGAACGTTCAGATGATGCAGGTCTCTTTAAAAAAAGAAGAAGTATATTTCAGAAGATTAGGAATTAACCATTTGATCTGGTATGAAAGTGCAACAGGTTCAGTTCTTACATTATTTATAAGCTTAGTTGATGAATGAGTGTGTTGTGGATGCATCATGTTTAGTGGATGTGTCCTTCATGTATGCCGTGTGGGTGTGTCGTGGGTGTGTTGAAGCATGTGCTTAATTCTACCACACATTCGTGGTTGATTCTGTAAAAAGCAGCAAGTTAATTTGCATGCTAGTGTACTGTGTATTTGTCATGTCTCAAGGTTTTCTTTGAGGAAGCTAGCATTACAACTTAACCAGATGGATTTTCATCAGACGACATGATGTACTTTCCATTCTCCAACCATTTGCTCTTTGCTGTGGAATTTTTCCTGCCTTTCTGCTCTTCATGTGCGTTGTTGTTGTTGTTGTTGCTTTTGCCAACCACCTCAGCTAGCCCAATTCTATTTTGGGTCATTTATTGGAGGAAATACAATATTTTTCTGGAAGTGTTTATCAATTAATTTATAGATTGTCGTAATAATGTGCTTGTACATGATTGTTTATGATGTGCACTTGTTGAGATTTTTCTTGTTGACTTGAAAACAGAGATTGAAACTGGAAGATATAGGCAGTTTGTCCATTTATTCAAACAGTTCTGAATAAAATATGCCTTTGAGTTTCTTTTTTATGCTGTCAGATGTTAGTGTATTCAAGTAGGCCCAAGGCAACTTGTGGCACAGTATGAAATAATGTCCTATACCTGATACTTGAAAATGATCAAAACTATGATGTAAGTTTGGCTGAGTCTTGGAATTTTTCTCTTTGACACAGGCGAACAGTCTTGCAAGTCTGTGTTTTGGTCAGTATTGCCTGACCATCTGGGGCAAAAACCTTAACATTAGAGTTCACCCTGATGCTGTGAAATCCACTTACCACTTCAAACTTTGCGCAGGATTAAACCTTCTTGGAGCCTTAATCTGTTTTCAGGGTTACAGAGATATTGGAAAGCAACAGCTGATGCAACTGAGTTAAACTTTGTGGAGCTGTTATTTACAGTGACATGGTTGCATATATATATAATGCTTTTACTAGCTTACTAAATGTGGCCTAGTCAAACTGAAAAGGTTGTGTGATTGTAAAATGCTTGGATTAAATCCTGCATACAAATTACATTGCACATTTTGACTGGTAGCTGTGTTTTTTTCTTTTTCTTGAAGGAGTAAAATCTTTATGTTGACCCTTGCTTGGACACTGTTTAAATAACAGATATTTCCATTTGTATTTTCTTAGATGCCGTTGGAGTAAGATATTTGATATTGTGCATGGCGATGCCCTCTCTCAAGCTTTACACATTCATGCCTGTTTAAGTGACCTCAACCCTTTCTCAAGGTCACATGGCAGTTGGAGAAACATGAAAGTATTTTCCTGTTTTGACTGTGAGTTGACTGAGCATTTGCTCTTCTTGTTATGCCACATTCTTCCATTTGAGTCTGCTTTGTAATGATGTGACTTGTGTGTTCTGATAGTGATACACTGTTATAGTTAATAGTTAAATACTAGTCGTAGCAGAATACATACACATATAGTTATACTAGTCTTAGCTGAATGCAAACATGCACACACACTCACATTCACACACACTTTTGAAAGGATCTTGTCATTTACTTTCTTGAACACTTTCATTTGAAACCCACGACTGTACATCTGTGTAACATTATCAGCTTGCATAAAAAAAACTGTGTGGGTCATTGTAATGATCAGTGTCAGGTTCTGTGACAAGCCAGCAGGCCAGGCCTGGCAGAACCTTTAAAATTGATGTTGCAGTTTCTCTGATGCCACAATACAAGGTTGTCTCAATCTTAGATAAGACCCCCCTTTGAATGAATTCATTGCACAATTTGACCCCCAAAAGAACAAATGTCATCATCGGAAAATAAACTTAGGCAAAGCCTGAAGTATATGTGTGCAAAAGAGAACAGGAAAAAGAACAAGGTGCATATTTCACAACTCTTTGGAGCCATGTTACAGACATTGCCTGAAAAAATGATGGAAAGCCTGACTCCCTCCACTACCGATTTTCAGTCCTACGTCAAGGTACGCATCATTTTTAGACAGTCTGGGGTAGACATTTTCTCTGAGCTCTGATGATCTGCAAACCCATCATCTGCTTCTTCAAAAGCAACTGTTTTCTGGTGGGTGAAACATTTTTAGAGTGGGAAAACAAGCATTTTTGACAGCCAGGGCAAAAAGTACAGCAAAGAGTTGGTTGCATGCATAAAGGCCATTGTTGATTAAGACACTCACATTTTATTGGAGGAAATAGCCAGTACCCTGAACATTTTATCGATGAAGACACTTGCTTTTTTGTTTTAATGCTTTTTTTTAGAAAATAGCCAGTGCCCTGAATATTTTATCAGGGAGTGCATCCAGAATGCTGCATTGGCAAGACTAACTTGAATTTTTTATGCAAGGTGGATTCCCCCATATTTTGAGGCCCTAGAGGGATGCGGTAACACTAGCATAGTCAAGCATGCTCCTCAAGATGCATGTAAGTTTCTAACCAAGTCATCTTTATGAACTGCTAGCGAAACCTGGCTGTGTCATTTTGAAACTCTGAGCAAAGCGATTAACAAAGCATGGGTACCGAAAGGTGAGGATGTGCCCCAAATGGCAAAGCAATGCTCAGAGAAGAAGGTAGTTTGCACGCTAATTTTGACAAAAAGGGCACTGTGCTACAAACAAGGCAGGAAAGAGCATCGCAGGTGAGTATTACCACACCCTCCCTGTTCCCTAGATCTTGCCCTTGCATGTAATGATCGCTTTTGAATAAAGTTTAACTCAGCTTAACATGGTCGGTTTTTTAACCAACCTTGGCCACATTTTAAGATCACATTGGTTATCGTCAAAGAGTTGTGGAAATGAACAGTTGTATTTCTTGGTAAGTTCTTACTTGATCCAGCTCACTCTTCATGTGATTATTAAAATACATAAACAAAATCATATACATATCAGTGTGGCTGTGTTCAAGGGAGACAACCTGGCTACAATTCTGGTGAAAACGGAACTACGATGCTGCCAGTGTTGTTGATGGCTTCTTACAAGTAGGTTGTGTCACAGCCTTCAGACCTTGTTAGACGTACTCTGTGGCAGTTTGCATTTGCTGGAGTGAGGAAGTTGTGTGGAGAAATGTCCGAAACCAGGTCCTCAGCAGTTCTAGCATACAGAGACAGCTGTTTGGCAGTCTGTATACATGTTTGTGACATTTTGAATGATGTTGACACAATTTCCAAGTATTGGTTTACAACATCCTTCCACCAACTGCAGCCATAATTAGTTACGCTGTAGGTTTCCAGATTGTTGTTGTATGTGTTCGAATGGCAGTAAGTTTGTGACCACACACACAACTCAAACTGTAAAATATATAAGGCCACATTTCTCTTAAAACCACCCACGCTACTTATGCCAGCACAAATAAAACCAAAATTGTTTGAATCAAGATGGAACTTTTTTTTCTTCTAGTGGCGGATGCACACAATGTTTATGTGCAGGCTTCAACACTATGTTGCTTCCACATAGTACTGCAACGTTTCGCAGATTTTACAGAGGGGTCAGCAGACTAATGCACAGAGATAAGAAGTGCCCCTTCAGTAGCATAACTAATTATGGCAAAGTTTGCAGGGAGGGTGATGGATAGCAAAGCCTGGATGGAGTGTGGTAAAACATTGTGTGTCAAACACTTGTAAGCAGTATGCATTATTTCACAAAAGAGGGGTTTGGGGGGGGTTAGTGAATGTGAGTCACTTACGAATTTGCTCCTGTTTTATGTTTAGACTGCGATAATCCTTCTCTGTTGTGAGATGCTTGCCTTTCTAGTGTTAGATGCCCGAGTTACCTGTCTTTGTGATATATTCACACCTTGGCAGTTCATATATCTTAAGTGTGTTTGTGCATTTATCGATGCATGCAGTTTTTGCATAAGAAAATTCTTCCCCACCCCCCACTCCCCGAACACTTCTTTCTTGTTGGCCACATGATTCCCCCCCCCCCCCCCCCACCCCCTTCCCTTTTCAAAAACAGCAACTTAACACTTCTTTCATGTTGCTTACATGGCTATCTCGCCCACTCTATTTAAAACTGAACACTTCATTTGTGTTGCTGACATGGCTATCCCACCCTCTCTCTTGAAAACTGAACACTTCATTTGCGTTGCCGACATGGCTATCCCACCCACTCTCTTGAAAACTGAACACTTCATTTGCATTGTTGACATGGCTATCCCACCCACTCTCTTGAAAACTGAACACTTCATTTGCATTGCCGACATGGCTATCCCACCCACTCTCTTGAAAACTGAACACTTCATTTGCATTGCCGACATGGCTATCCCACCCACTCTCGAAAACTGAACACTTTATTTGCGTTGCCGACATGGCTATCCCACCCACTCTCGAAAACTGAACACTTTATTTGCGTTGCCGACATGGCTATCCCACCCACTCTCGAAAACTGAACACTTTATTTGCGTTGCCTACATTGCTGTCCCACCCACTCTCTTGAAAACTGAACACTTCATTTGCGTTGCCGACATGGCTATCCCACCCACTCTCTTGAAAACTGAACACTTCATTTGCGTTGCCGACATGGCTATCCCACCCACTCTCTTGAAAACTGAACACTTCATTTGCATTGCCGACATGGCTATCCCACCCACTCTCTTGAAAACTGAACACTTCATTTGCGTTGCCGACATGGCTATCCCACCCACTCTCTTGAAAACTGAACACTTTATTTGCGTTGCCGACATGGCTATCCCACCCACTCTCTTGAAAACTGAACACTTCATTTGCGCATTTGTGTTGCTGACATGGCTGTCCCATCCACTCTCTTGAAAACTGAACACTTCGTTTGTGTTGCCCATGTAGCTGTGCCTCTGAACTGAACCCCGCCCCCTCTGCAGCCTCCCATCCCCCACACCACTTCTTTGTTCACAGCATTCCAAGAATTTGATCAGAGGAAGACAGAAAACACTCTGTCTGCTTTTCGGATGGAAGTTATTTGGGACTATCCAGACCCATACACATGACATTGATCTGACTCGGTGACCAGAGAGAAGACAGTCCATGTAGCAGGTGTAAGGACACAGTCACGGTTAGTTATTCATCTTTAGGGGATGGACCATCCAGGGCCTTGGTATCGAGCACAAGCCATTGGATTGTGGAGAAGTGGACTATCCAGGCCCTGGGTGTAGAACATGGTCGCAGTCCATCCCAGGGGCATGGTCACAGTCCATCAGACTTTGAGAGGAAAGACTAACCATGCACTCTATAAAGGGACACTGAATCCACCAGACTTCAACCATGCACTCTATAAAGGGACACAGAATCCGCCAGACCTCACTCTTACAGTCTTAGAAGAGAGGACTGTCTATGCACTTAGTACGGGGACACAGTCACAGGCTATGCAACTACAAAAAAGACTACCCATCCCTGTACCTCTTATTGGGACACAGTGACTATCATGCGATTGTTAAGTGCAGACTGTCCATGCACTTACAGGGACACAGTCACGATTGGTCATTTTCAACGGGACAAATACGTGGACACAACAAAAAGGCTTGCTTTCTCTCTGTTTTTTTGCTGTTAACTAGAGGCCTAACAGTCTCACACACAAAATAGGTTTACAGTTCTGGCTCAATTCAGGATACCTATGTGACAAGGAAAGGGTTTCAACATGTTTTGAATCATTTCTGGTAATTTTATGATCTGCTTGTACTAGTTGGACCATTATAAGGTGCGGCCGGCATGAGCAGTAGCCGCCAGTGTTAATTTCATGAAATACCTGATGAGGTTGTGCCTGTTCAAATGGGAACCATGGCCTGAAAATGCATGCTGACTGTCGTTGAGATCCATAGAAGTCAGCTCGTTCTCAAGGCAGATGTGTTTTACTCATGATTTGGGTGTATTTTGTATGCCTAAATTTTGAGCATATGAAAATTTAAAAAATCAAAAAAAAAAAATCATCATGAATATTTCTAGACATGTTGATTGTTAATATGTTATACAGTTCATTTGTTTACCAGTCCAAAATATGCCCAGTTCTGGGTTTTCAGTGGGACATGTGTAAGTCTGTGACCTCTCACTGCCGTAGTGTAGGTTTCTGTATTGTACTTTGTGTAGTCTCAGCACCGAATTCTCTGGCAATTCAAAGCAAGGCTTGTATTTCCACTGCAAAGTACAAGCATTCACCATTTTTCTGGAAGTTGTGTTGGAATTGTTTTCTGATTATTTTCTCTGAGAACATCATGAAACAGAAAAGAAATGAAAATACTCTAACTTTTCTAAAAATACTATTTAAAAAAAAAATGTGTATTTTATATGTATTTCAGTGTAAACGGGTCTTTTATAACGTGTACTCTAACCTGTATTTGAGTGCAAACAGGTCTGTCAAGAGTCTGAAGATCCCTTTAGATTCCTCAGATCAAATGCATGTATATGAAACAAGATGGTGCGCCAGTTATTCTGCAGCCTATTTGGTCTCTTGCATGTTGGTGTATAGTATTGGAAGTGAACTTGCCAGCGATTTCTCATGCTCAGACTGCTAGTTAAACATTTGTTGTGCAACTCTCTTTATGTATCCATAAACCTCATCCCTCACTCCTCTATGTACTGAGTATACAATATATTTCAGAAACTGTTGTTTTACTGTCGTTATATTGCACTCTGACATGACCTATGATTTTATTTTTTCTTGCTATGCACACTCCAAAGCATTAAAGCTAAGTACTTGAACAGTAGCTATTTCCTGCTCTGTCTTCCTGTTAATGAAATGTGCATCATCGTGACAAAACAGTGACTTAAGCTGTACCTTTAAAATGTAATTCCCGTGTATGACTGTGCCAGTGCTCATTACTGTCTTAGTGTGACCCAGTATTGGCCTGGTGTGACTCGATACTGTCCTGGTGTGACTGAGTACTGTCCGGATGTGACCCAGTGTAGTGCCTCAGCATGACTGAGTACTATCCTGATGTGACCCAGTGTAGTGTCCTGGTGCTTGGCATGACTGAGTACTATCCTAATGTGACCCAGTGTAGTGCCCTGATGTGACTGAGTATTGTCCTGATGTGACCCAGCGTAGTGTCCTGGCAAGACTGAGTATTGTCCTGATGTGACCCAGTGTAGTCCCCTGGCGTGACCGAGTACTGTCCTGATGTGACCCAGTGTAGTCTCCTGGCATGACCTAGTACTGTCATGCTGTGACCCAGTGTAGTGCCCGGGCATGACTGAGTACTGGCCTGACATGATCCAGTGTAGTATCCATGCAGACATGACTGAGTACTGTCCTGATGTGACCAAGAGTGGTGTCCTGGCACTTGGTGTGACCGAGTACTGTCCTGATGTGACTCAGTGTAGTGCCCTGGCATGACTATTGTCCTGATGTGACCCGTGACCGAGTACTGTCCTGATGTGACCCACTGTAGTGCCCTGGCATGACTATTGTCCTGATGTGACCCGTGACCGAGTATTGGCCTGATATAACTCAGTGCACTGTCCTACTGTAGTTCAGTACTGTTCTGTGCGACTCAGTACTGGCCTTGTGTGACTGTACTGGCCAGGTGTCACCCTGTGTATGGGTGTGGTGTGACTTGATCTGTACTGGCCAGGTGTCACCCTGTGTATGGGTGTGGTGTGACTTGATCTGTACTGGCCAGGTGTCACCCTGTGTATGGGTGTGGTGTGACTTGATCTGTACTGGCCAGGTGTCACCCTGTGTATGGGTGTGGTGTGACGATCTGTACTGGCCAGGTGTCACCCTGTGTATGGGTGTGGTGTGACTTGATCTGTACTGGCCAGGTGTCACCCTGTGTATGGGTGTGGTGTGACTTGATCTGTACTGGCCAGGTGTCACCCTGCGTATGGGTGTGGTGTGACTTGATCTGTCCTGATGTGACCCGTGACCGAGTACTGTCCTGATGTGACCCACTGTAGTGCCCTGGCATGACTATTGTCCTGATGTGACCCGTGACCGAGTATTGGCCTGATATAACTCAGTGCACTGTCCTACTGTAGTTCAGTACTGTTCTGTGCGACTCAGTACTGGCCTTGTGTGACTGTACTGGCCAGGTGTCACCCTGCGTATGGGTGTGGTGTGACTTGATCTGTACTGGCCAGGTGTCACCCTGTGTATGGGTGTGGTGTGACTTGATCTGTACTGGCGCGATGGTGTGTCTCAGTGCCGTCCTGGTGGGACTCCTTTGCTGCTCTGGTTTGGTTCAGTACTGTCCTGGTGTTTTTCAGGCATGTATTTGATTCTTCTGCTGCTTGGCGACTTTCATATTAAAAACAAAAACAAAATCACACAAAGAACAACAGCTGCAGCACACATGTACACAAAGAAGAAAAAGAAAGAAGAAGGAGGTAAAAAAAATCAAATCAAGACATAGTTTGCCAAAGCTGTTCTGAAAAACAGAAAAGAGCCAGACTGCCTCTTTTGTCATCCTCAGCCCCACCCTGCCCTTGCTCTGCTGCTGCCTGCAAACCAGTAGTGCTGGTCAGTAACGTTCCACCCGCCTGCCCACCTTTGTGTGTTTGGTGGGGGTGGTGGTGTGAAGGGCAGATTCCCACGCCTGAGTACTGCCCTGGTTTGACTTGATACTGTGGCACTATATCTTGGTGTGTCAGACTCTCGTAGGGTGACTGACTCCGTACTGACCTGGCGCTGCTGGGTTCTGACCCGGCCCGACTGTGCACTGCCCCGGTGTGGGTTGGTACTAGCCAGCCGTGTCTCAGAACTGACCTGGTGCTGCGTGGCTTGGCACTGCTCTGCTGTTACCCCACACTTGCCTGCTGTGAGCCTGTACTGGCGTGGTGTTGCTTAGTACAGACCTGGCGTTACTCTGCTCCGGCCTGGTTTGTGTACTGTCCTGGTGTGACCCAGTACTGACGTGCTGTGACCCCACCCCGCACAGGCCTGGTGTTACTTGGATCACGTACAGACCTGGTGTTACTCGGTTCTGGCCTGGTTTGACTGTGTACTGTCATGGTGTGACCCAGTACTGACCTGCTGTGACCTCAGTAATCTGTTCCGAATGGGACCTGTGGTGCTGTGGCATGACTGAACTGTCCTGCTGTGACTCGGTACTGGCCTGCTGTAACTCAGTACTGGCATGCTGTGACCAAATGCTGTTCTAATTGTGACTCATTATTCCGCTGTGGCATGACTGAACTGGCCAGCTGTGACTCAGTATTTCCTGTGGTGACTCAGTATTTCCCTGCTGCAAGTTGGTACTCCTCTGTGGTGACTCAGTACTTCCCTGTGGCAACACAGCACTTACCTGCAATGACTCGGTACTTCCATGCAGCGACTCTGGACTTTCCTGTGGTGACCCATTATTTCCCTGTGGTGACCCAGTAGTTCCCTGTGGTGACTCAGTACTTTCCTGTGGTGACCCAGTATTTCCCTGTGGTGACCCAGTACTTCCTTGCTGTGGCTCAGTACTTCCCTGTGGTGACCCAGTACTTCCTTGCTGTGGCTCAGTACTTCCCTGTGGTGACCCAGTACTTCCCTGCTGTGACCGAGTACTTCCTTGCTGTGACTGAGTACTTCCCTGTGGTGACTCAGTACTTTCCTGTGGTGACCCAGTACTTCCCTGTGGTGACCCAGTACTTCCTTGCTGTGGCTCAGTACTTCCCTGTGGTGACCCAGTACTTCCCTGCTGTGACTGAGTACTTCCCTGTGGTGACTTGGTACTTCACTGTGGTGTCTCAGTACTTCCCTGTGGTGACCCAGTACTTCCCTGTGGTGACCCAGTACTTCCTTGCTGTGACTGAGTACTTCCCTGTGGTGACTCGGTACTTCCCTGTGGTGTCTCAGTACTTCCCTGTGGTGTCTCAGTACTTCCCTGTGGTGAGTCGGTACTTCCTTGTGGTGACTCAGTACTTCCTTGTGGTGTCTCAGTACTTCCCTGTGGTGACTCGGTACTTCTCTGTGGTGTCTCTGTAGTGGCCTGCTGTGACTTACTTCTGGCTTGGCATGACTGATGTACTATCCTGGTCAGAACGTAACTTGGCATGACTGATGTACTATCCTGGTCAGAACATAACTTGGCATGACTGATGTACTATCCTGGTCAGAACGTAACTTGGCATGACTGATGTACTATCCTGGTCAGAACGTAACTTGGCATGACTGATGTACTATCCTGGTCAGAACATAACTTGGCATGACTGATTTACTATCCTGGTCAGAAAATAACTTGGCATGACTGATGTACTATCCTGGTCAGAACATAACTTGGCATGACTGATTTACTATCCTGGTCAGAAAATAACTTGGCATGACTGACATACTATCCTGGTCAGAACAGGACAGAACTTGGCATGACTGATGTACTATCCTGGTCAGAACTTGGCATGACTGATGTACTATCCTGGTCAGAACAGGACAGAACTTGGCATGACTGACGTACTACCCTGGTCAGGACAGAACTTGGCATGACTGATGTACTATCCTGGTCACCTAATGCTGTCCTGGTGTGTCTCAGTACTATCCTGATGTGTCTCAGTACTGTCCTGGTGTGACGTAGTACTGTTCTGGTGTCTTAGTGCTGTCCTGGTGTGTCTCAGTACCAGTACCTTTCACCATAGTGTCTTGTCAGAACTGCTTTAATCCATGTACTGGTTAATCTGACACCTTTTGGTGACTTTTCTGTGTATATATTAAACTCTGAAACTGCAGTGGCAGTTTCAATGTTGTGTAGTTAATACCTGTGGTGATGTCATTGTCGTGTAGTTAATGCCAGGTGTGTGACAATGTCATTGCCTCGTAGTTAGTGCCTGTGATATGCCATTGTCATGTAGTTGATGCCTGTGACAGTATCATTGTTGCGTTTGGTGAAACAGGTGGCTGAGTACATGTAAACTGATCAGTTATGGGTAGATAGGGGCATGTTGTTGGTTTTGTTGTTTGCTTTTGTTTTCTCTGTTTGTGTGTGTGTGCGCGTGTGTGTGTGTTCCAATTTTGACAGGCAAAAACCTCTATTAGTATTACTACAGTCACTGCAGCTTAAATAAAGTCATTCTTCTGTTGTGACCAAATGGTACATGAAAACTTAGAGATCTGGGGTGTGTTGGATTCTTACAAGTCACAGCAATAACTCTCTACAGCTGCTTCTGTATTTGAACTGATCCTGTATTGTTTCTCAAATTATTCTGTTGTTATAATCTTCTACCTTTTTTTCTTCTACTTTTTTTTTTTTTTTTTTAAATAATCATATGTTGTTGTCTCTGTTACAGGAGAGTTGAGCAATAGGCATTAGTACAACTTATTATTAGCCTCATGGTGTGCATTGTCATGTGTGCAGTCTGTGTGTACAATAGGAATTGGACATTGCTTCCTTTCTCATAGCTGTGTGCTGGCCTCAGTGTTAACACACACCACAAGCCACAGTGTCTGTGACAGTGTGAGAGACCAGTTTTTTTACCAGTGAAGATGAGACTGATTGGTACGATGCAACAGACTGGCCTTTGCCAGTCAAAACTCAAACTGGTTGGTAAGAATGCATTGAGGACTGAGCGTCCAGTCCCTTGCCAGTAAAGACACCAAAACTGACTGGTTGGAGACAGGAGTTTGCCAATGAATCTCTGCAAGACTGGTTGGTAAGAGGCATTAACCTTTGCCAGTAAAGACAGCCCCAAAGCCAAAGGTCAATAGAGTGCAACAGACAAGCCTTTGTTAGCAGAAACAGTAAGACTGCCAGTTAACATGCAAGAGACTAGCCTTTGCCAACAAAAGACAAGACTGGCCGGCCTTTGCCAATAAAGACACGACAGAGTCCCCTGACGACTGACCAGACTGCCGGTGACTGAACAGTCCCCTGGTGACCAACTAGTCCCTTGGTGACTGATCAGCCATGACTGGTGACTGATCAGCCTGGCTCAATAGACAACTGGGTAACAGTGCAATGGTTGCACCTACTTGACATGCAGATCAGATGCATGTTTACGGAACTTTGTTATGAACTGCATTAAAGTGACAGATAATTCAGACCTGGTGACCAACCAATCCCCTTATGACTTGCCAGTCCCCTGGCGACTAGCCAGACTGCTGGTGACTGACCAGTTCTTTGGTGACCACCAAACTGAGTCCCTTGGTGACCAACCAGTCCCTTATGACTGGCTGGTCCCCCGGTTGACTGACCAGTCTCTTCGTAAACTAGTCCACTAGTGAGAAGCCAGTCTACAGGTGACTGGCCAGCCCAGCTGGTGACCTAGTCCACTAGTCCACTGGTGAAAAGCCAGTCTACAGGTGACTGCTGACCAACCAGTCTCCTGGTGAACAGCCAGTCCCCTGGTGAGAGAAGCCAGTCTACAGGTGACTGCTGACCAACAAGTCCATTTCTTGAGAAATGAGAGTCAGGTCCTGCAACTTCTCCCTATATTCTACATATAGATGCATATAATTATGAAACTTTGTTATGAATTGTGGGATAAACTCATAGATTGTTCTTATTTATTGTTGAACATGCTGAAATAAAGAACGGAAAAAGAAGAAGTTTGTTTTAAAAGTGGTCTTGCTTTACTCTCTTTGGTTCACATAAAAACTTGCAGATCTATGTAAGTAATGCAATGATCAGTTGCTGTTGTTGTTGTTTTTATAGACTGGCTGACTAGCCATGGTGTCAATAACAGTGCTTCAAATTTCTTGGACAGTATTCAAATTCAAAAGAACTTTATCTATTTATGGTAAGTGCATAAATTAAAACTCTTTCTTCTGGTTCACTTAGATCCAAGTACAAGGATTGCTTCTAGGATCATATAAACGCACAGTCATTCATTACTCATATTCTTAACCCACCACCCCCATTGTCAGCCAAAAACAGCACTCACACATCCACAAACAGGCCCACACCCACATTAACATAATAAAAATATATATTACTACAACTACAAGCATGGAATCATGATCTCTGGGTGGCATAGAAAACAACAGCCAATTGAATGTCTACCCCCCCCCCCCCCCCCCACACACACCCACACACACTATTATCTCCCCTACAAACACATATACACACATATTAACATTAATACAACTGCAATTTATAATGATCTGAAGAAGAATATTAGCACAGCAACTAGTTAATAAAAATTAAATTGCTGAAATCTTATATAAAAATACTACCCGTGCAACTGCACACACACACACCTAACTGTCCATTATTTAACAGAGTACCATTATGCTCCATATTAATCACAATATTAATAACAGCCCCAATCACATCATGCATCTACTGATCTAGTCACAATAAAAATACTTATTCCATATCATTGAAATAATACCACATAAAAATACTGCATCACACAAACACATCTAAGTACCCATTAAACATACCATTATGATCCATATTAATCACACTATTACTAACATCAGCCCTGATCACAACAATCATGAAATTAATGTCCTGGTGAGCCAGCACACAGCATGTAATGCAATATATCCAACAAAACGATAATACTTTTAATAGTACCATGCATTAAAACACCCAACTTTTCAACCATTTCCCATTTACCAACCTGGACTCATTCCAGGTTGCACACTAACATAGCAACATATCCCATGATAAACATATATATAGGGAGGTATATATTGGGTTTTTTGTAAAGCATGTTAGTTACCAAAGAGAGAGAAACCATAGAAGATACAATTCCACTGAATACATGGACCAGTCACTGCTTGTGTGTTCAACTTCAAGCCATGCATGCATGTACCAGACAGACTCCTTAAGAACGTTAGTCACACTGTCAACAAACGAGGGAATTAAAGGAGCTTGGCTGGTGTCACAATGTGACACATGACATAGAAAGGGACACAACAGAGACCTGAACTGCCTACAATGAATATATATATATATATATTAGTGTCCATACAGCCCCTGTGTGCAATCAAGCATTAACATCTATATCTGTGCGCATGTTAAAATTCCAAACACACAGCCGTACTGATACCATTGTTTGGACACACGAAAATACTGCACACACTGATACAGTGATAGGAACGGGTGGTGAAGCTCTTGTGGCTGCTGTGCCTTACTCAGGTAAGGTAACTCAATGAAGTACTTTTTTTTCTTAAAGTCAATATCACATGGCATACAAGTATATATATTATATCCAATGTAAAACTACACGTACAAGGTGGACATATCTCCACCATAAGAGCACATCCTGTAAAGTTACAGGTTATGAAAATTTGACTCAAGTCCACATTTGCACTCCAGGTCAGTTAGACTTGGAAATAAGTACTAAAAACAATTTCCATCCCATCACTCAGCTCCCACTCTGTCTTGAGATTTGATTTTCAAAAATATATTTCAATACTGTCACAGCAAAAACAATATGCTGTGTAACATAAGGAGGGAACAGGGTTTAGCACTTTGCATCATCCCATTACATTGTTACAAAGTCACTGGGAATATCAAGAACTGGCACAACACATTGCCCTGGGGGAGATGCGGAGGGGGGCCAGTTTAACAGTAACACTAACAGTTCCATGATGACATTATTTTCAGTGTATCCCATGTAGCTCATTCAATCATATTCATACTGCTCTGTGCTCATGTCCTATTTATATATATATATTATAAATAACATCTGTATACTTATGAATAACCTAAAAAGCATTTCAAGTTACCCAAGTCTACTTAACTGACTTGAGCAATGAAAATCTGCCAGCTCCATATTTTTGGACTGCCAAATAAATGATAAAGTGAGTCATCATGGTCAGCGTTGTGAAGCCATTGGCCTGGCTGGCAGCTCATTTGTTTCAGCAACATATCAAGTGGGCCTACAGTGCTGCCAAACCAATCAATAAAACAACTGACAATGGGATGCTAGTGTTGTGACAGTGGTCACAAAGGAGTCAGAACATCATCAGCATGCAGCCTTTACAGTCTGGGCTCGACTCGACTGGATCTCGTCAAAGAGTTGTCTGCGGAAGTTGAGCATCGTGGCAACGTCTTTCTGAGCAAGCGCATCGGAGAGAGAAAAGAAAGCGCCATCGTTTGGTGTTAAGGATTTTGACAGTGAGCATTTATTCTGCACACATGAAAGCATGTCGAGTGCCAACTCCAAAGACTGCGTCATTGTGGCGGTGCCAGGGTACAACTTGAGCGTCCACAGACTGACCTTGGCCTCTGACCTGCGTGCATGAGGAGAAACATCCTCTGCTGACAGCCCCCAGTGCTTGAGAGCGGAGCCCAGCGTTGTCTTGAGGAAGGAGAGACTGGCAAGGCTGGGAGCTGGAACCGATGTCTTCAGATTGTCTGAGATGCCAAAGAAGATGGTGACGTAGTATGTGACACCCTGGTGCAGGACCGAAACAGTGTGGAGGAACGTCTCTGCTGGCAAGATGAGAGGCTGAGAGCAAGGATTTTCAGACTGCAGCCACTGGCAGTTGCTGATGATAGTGCCATCCTCCACAGTTACTGCGACATCAAAGCGACAGTATTCCACCACTGAGGTGGGTGCCACAGATGATGAAACCATCAGAACCGAGTGCATCACACACCCCTGGGTCCTCTCAGAGTTGGAGCTCGTGTTCTTTCTGCCATTTCCGTTTCCCATGTCTGACCCTTCTCCCTTCTGCCAGCAGTTAAAGACATCCCTCTGCAAGGCCATCTGGGACTGAAACTCCCCATCCTGGCAGAAATGATAGATCAACTCTTTGGTGGTGCCGATGTGGATGAATTTGGATGCATTGAGAATGAGGAGGTGGATGTCACATCCGCGCATAGCGCCAAAGACCTTTTTTCTCACCTGCGTCAGGTCAGAGGACATCTGCGAGATGTTGGCAGTGTTGAAGATGTAGTCGTCAGTGGCACGGGGTCCCAGCGCCTGCAGGAAATCTCCATAAGCATCGATCTCACAGCTGATGGTTCCAATCTCCTTTTTGAGCCTCAGCAGTCTCTTCACCACATCCACACCAAAGAAAAAACAGCTGTCCGTGTACACCACTTCTCCATCCAAGCGGATCCCATCTGCAAACTCAAAACAACCAGTTTCTGACTTCAGCAATGCTCCTCTGCTTTTCATGCGGTCATCAGAGGGCTTCTGCAGAACCTCCAGGCACTCCACAACCACCACTGGTTTCTTGGTGTCAATCTTTTCTGCACCGTCAACAACATACACACCATGCATCCGGCCCACACTGATGGGAGAGGGGTGCGCGAGCGCTGTAAAACCCAAGCTTGGAATCGACCAGTCAGCAGCTTCACCTAGATCGTACACCAGGAAGTCATCAGCACAGACGAGGAAGATGCCTGGAGCGAGGTGAGGCACCAGCGGGCAGTACATGGCCAGCTTAAGATCCAGCATCTGATAGAGTGGTTCCCCATGGGGAATGGCAGCGAAGATCTTACCCAGGATGGTGGCGCTAGGCATACGCTGGCTCCAGCCTCCGGCATGGATAAGCAGGATCTTGTGTTGGTACAGGCTGTCCCCATACACACCATGCAGGAACTCCAGTGCTACGAGGGTGGAGCCGCCATTGCCTGAAATGTATTGAAATGAATGAACACTCATTCGTTCCCAGTGTTTACAGTGCTGTCGCGGTGCCAGAATGAAATAAGTTACTCCCCTGATATGTTAGTTCCCAATAACTGTGAAGATCATATAAGGGCAAAACACAGATCACCTCATCACAAGCAAAAGTATACATGTATATAAATATTAATAATAATAAATAATTCTTATAAAGAGCTGTTCTCTAGCCAGTGTTAAACTCACTGCACTGTACAAGCATCTTATGACAAAAACCACACTAACATACATTTCATTTTCAAACAAACAGAATCTTAAATATTGTATGTAGTCTACCATTATCGCTTATCAAACAATAACCATGTTACACTCACACACACACATACACACACACACACAGAGTTCTGGCAATGCTCAGCCAACATGGCCTATTTCTGAAAATACTAGAGTTGATATATATATATATATATATATTATAGTCCCGCACCAGAATCATCTGCTCTCGCTTAGAACTGCAAACTCACTAGATCACACCCATCACACACACACAGACGCCTGCACACATGGCATATTCCACCTCACTAAGTAACACATAACAGATTCAGTCTTACAATACACGCAGCTAAATGTCAGCCATGAGACAATCTGAACATCACTGTTAATATTAGTGAGTATGTACAGGGTGTGTATGTGTGTGTGTTGTGAGTGTGCAAGAGTGTAAATCAGGATTTGTGGGGGTGAGGTGTGTGTGTGTTGGGGGGGGGGGGGGGGGGGAAGAAGTGTGAGAGTGGACAGGGAGGATGGCGGATGGAGGGAGTGTGAAGCCAAAGGGCTTCAACAAGGGCTAGTGAAGAGGAGTTGAGAAAATGTTAGATTGTTACTGACTACCAATGTTATTGATTATTGATAGATATATATAATATATGATTAACTATTACGTCTACTATCCTGTCAAAAGACAAATTTGTCTCCAGACACACTGAAGTCTTCTGTACTGTGTGCATCATTACAGACCTAGCCTGGGTCCGGGTGGGTCAGACACAACATGAATCGGAAGATCACGGGGCAGTTCCCTGCGGTCATTTTTGTCTTGGATCTGTTGCTCAAAGGCTTGGCGCTGCGCTTCATCTGCTGTTGTGATGACCACAGCAGTCCACATGGTGCTCCCACAGCCACTCTTGCAACTCCTTCCTGCAGTGAGAAAACAGCAATGCTTCACCATAATGTAACACTGACAACAATGAATCAATGCCATACAGATGATGACAAAAACCGATTACAGTTGTATTCATAATTGTAATGTACTGGTTCAGGCAGCATTAGTTTTTACCAGTGACTGAGTGAAGATCAAAGAACGGCATGGGGAAAAACAAAACAGAAACATTCCAGATAGTTTGATGATCAAGACAAGCCTCAAATTAGACACTCAGATAGATCTACCAGTTAATGAAGACAACCATGGCAGAGGGTTCTGTGCTAAATTCTATTTCTAACGCCTGCCTCTTTCGACACAAGCTTTCAATCTGACCACCTTATGACTGACATTGTATTGACTGGTGGAATGCATTACAACGAGTCTGTGATTTAGCATCAAGCTTTCAATCTGTCCACCTTATGACTGACATTGTATTGACTGGTGGAATGCATTACAACTGGAGTCTGTGATTTAGCATCAAGCTTTCAATCTGACCACCTTATGACTGACATTGTATTGACTGGTGGAATGCATTACAACGAGTCTGTGATTTAGCATCAAGCTTTCAATCTGACCACCTTATGACTGACATTGTATTGACTGGTGGAATGCATTACAACGAGTCTGTGATTTAGCATCAAGCTTTCAATCTGACCACCTTATGACTGACATTGTATTGGCTGGTGGAATGCATTACAACGAGTCTGTGATTTAGCATCAAGCTTTCAATCTGACCACCTTATGACTGACATTGTATTGACTGGTGAAATGCATTACAACGAGTCTGTGATTTAGCATCAAGCTTTCAATCTGACCACCTTATGACTGACATTGTATTGACTGGTGGAATGCATTACAACGAGTCTGTGATTTAGCATCAAGCTTTCAATCTGACCACCTTATGACTGACATTGTATTGACTGGTGGAATGCATTACAACGAGTCTGTGATTTAGCATCAAGCTTTCAATCTGACCACCTTATGACTGACATTGTATTGACTGGTGGAATGCATTACAACGAGTCTGTGATTTAGCATCAAGCTTTCAATCTGACCACCTTATGACTGACATTGTATTGACTGGTGGAATGCATTACAACGAGTCTGTGATTTAGCATCAAGCTTTCAATCTGACCACCTTATGACTGACATTGTATTGACTGGTGGAATGCATTACAACGAGTCTGTGATTTAGCATCAAGCTTTCAATCTGACCACCTTATGACTGACATTGTATTGACTGGTGGAATGCATTACAACGAGTCTGTGATTTAGCATCAAGCTTTCAATCTGACCACCTTATGACTGACATTGTATTGACTGGTGGAATGCATTACAACGAGTCTGTGATTTAGCATCAAGCTTTCAATCTGACCACCTTATGACTGACATTGTATTGACTGGTGGAATGCATTACAACAAGTCTGTGATTTAGCATCAAGCTTTCAATCTGACCACCTTATGACTGACATTGTATTGACTGGTGGAATGCATTACAACTGGAGTCTGTGATTTAGCATTCAAATGATTGTAACTGGCACCATTTGATTGCAGCTGATATAACAATGCTCTCTCATCATGAATGAACATGTCATAATTACACATCTTAAATATTTTGTTTGGGATCAACCTAACTCTGCTGCTAAGCTTGGCTTGTGAGGGAAGCACTGGCAGCCATTGTTTGGTTGATTTGAGGGGGGGGGGGGGGATATTAACAGTGATGTTCAGATTGCCTAAAGTGTTCATGACAGACAGCCTGAAGCCCTCTATGCATACAAAAGTGTGCGGACAGTTTTTTGTAAATGAAAACAGCTGCACTCATTTAAAACAAAGTATGCCCAGTTACTATGTAGAACTAGAAGTAGAAGTAGAACTACCCATAGAAATACCGATTAAAAAAACCCAGTGAAGTTATTAATTATTATTGTTTTGTACCATATATATATATATACAATACTGTTAGTGCTTTGTCCATTGCCAAGAAGATTTTAGGCATCTATGACTATGCCCCCAGAAGTCCATGTTTACACTGTCCTACTAAAAAGAAATAGCAAAAAGAAGTGCATGTTTTTTGGGTTGTTTTGTTTTTGTTTGATTTTACCTTAAATGTGTTTTGATCTCATAATAAATAATATAAATAATTTAATACCACTGCTAATACATGTAATAACAATATGTTCTTTCATGTGCTATTTCTCTTCTGAGCATATATATATATATTAATATTATTATAGTCCAAAACAAAAATTTACAAGAAGAAAAAAGAAAACGAAGTCAACCAGTCATTAAATTATAAATACTCCAACAAACAAACAAAGCAAAGATCACTGAGTGACAGGCCAACACACACATGACACAAAAATCTCATGCATGTCCTTGCATAACACACACACACACACACACACACACACACACACACACAACACAAACTGCTCTGTGAATGTTATACATCTACACACACACACACACACACACACACACACACACACACACACACACACACACACACTGCACTGTGAATGTGATACATACATGTATAGTTATACACAATTTACACACACACACAGTACACACACACACTCACACAAGCTGCAGTGTACTACTACTAGTACTACTAGTAGTACTACAGCACTAGAAACCAAACTCGGCACAACATTCAGCAGCTGGCTCAGGATTCAGGACTAAAGACTGGCTCTGCTAATGCTGACAATATTGCATGGTTCACGGTGCTGCTGCTCCTCCCACTTGTCCCTAATAAGCCTTATGGTTTCTGTGGACATTAAGCACTATGTTTACTTACTGCTGCTCCTGTCTCTCCATGTACACCTCTACTGATATGTGATAAGAACATGGGCTATCGTGCATGATGAGAGAAGGAAACACAAACAACTGTGTGCCCATTTTAAGTCATTTTAGTACAGCTGTGCTGTCCCAGGCAATCAATACAGGCCCTACTTTTCCCATGTCCATGACCCTTCACGTTGAGTAATGGTTTCATTGCACACACTCACATGACAGTTGTCCCAGTTGGAAGGCTGAGGCCCTTTCCCTGGCGCTTCATCAAGTTCATGTGGATTTGTCAAGTTGCTTTATACCTGCACATGCTGCCTTGGTTGACAGAGACAGGGGTCCTAGCTTGGTTTCGTCAACATTTGTGCAGATTAATCTATGTTCCCATAATCCCAATGTCTGTTTAGACTTTGACAGTTTGAGGTCTTTCTTCTTTTTTTCCTTTTATTGTTTAAAAATAAATAAAGATTTCAGTGTTCCAGCACATACAGTGTCGGATGGCAAGCTGTTCCAACTGTTTATAAATAACTCTGTTTAATGTTACTGTGTTAGCGTTACCGTTAACGTGTGCAACGATCTTTACTACTAATACTAGTACAGTAGTAGTAGTAAATTACTTAATTAGTAGACTAGTTATTAACTGGACGCGGAGTCGAACCCTGGGTTTACAGTCCACGCATTAGCCAACCAGCCACGAAGTCGCCTCCCGTCGAGTTTATGTGTATATAATATGTATACCTCTCAAACTTTTGTAGTCTTCGAGGAGCCGTCTCATGTTTCTGGCGATCGCCTGTGACTCCATGGCTAGCACTAGCAGTGTAACGCGTGGCCCGGTATTTTGTTTGCTTGGCAGGGTGAATGCCCTTGATCCTTAAGGTTTACCTCCCTTCGCTCAGTTTCGATCGTGACCCTTCACCTCTGACTATTGCATGTCCTTGACCCTTGACTTGAAGACTTGAGCATACCTGTTCTGTGCTTATAAAAGGATCTTGTGACAAGGTTCCAGGCGAGATCAAAAGATCTAGAGATCTTAGAGGAGGGAGGTGGAGCTGGACCTTCAAGTTAGCCCAGAAGAGATCATGAGTAGGGAGGTGGAGCTGGGCTGCGAAAGTTTGACTTCTTTCGCTTCGAGTTGTTCAAGTTGTTCGTGCAACGGACATTGTCTTTGTGACTGCCCAAGCACAGCAGTTGAAACAGCAATTGCGCAGTGCACAGGTCGCTGGGCAATGGCGAGGGGAAATCGCCTTAACACTTCCATTGTTCTGGCGGCGGTCCACGGTCTCTCCGGACTTTTTCGGACGGTATCCGCGGTCGAGCCTTCACTCGTTCGTCTCCCCCCTGTCCCCGTCCCAAATAAGCCACCTCGCTTCTGTGGACGTATATATAAAGCAAAATGGTCCTGGTACTTGTGGTTTCTGTGGACGTTAAGCACCATGTTTACTTACTGGTACTTGCACAGCCATTTCTGACCACTTTTTTCACACAGGCATCCCCCCCCCCCCCCATCAGTTCTGTTCCCTGCTGATGTCTTTATCCGTTCCAAGTCTCCCGGCTGTTTGCTGCCCGTTTTAAGCTGTGTGTATTTAGCTTTGTCTAGTCTGAATGCCTGTATGTGCAGGTACCTTTGTGTGTGTGTGTGTGCGTGTGTATGCGCTTAAAATGGTCTCTAGGGACAAGATTTTGCACTTTAAAAATATATATGTATCGGTCTCAGTCATTGTTTTTTTATTCGAGTTTTAGTCACCTGGCATTTTAGAATTGTTGTGTGAACTGTTTTTACCCACGTTCAGTTGTTAAGAACAAACCCCTGAGGAAGGTGTCAGCCAAAAATTTGGGAACTTTTATGCCAGTTTGTTGTTTTTATTTTGATATATATATAAAGTGCTAGTTTATCCCTTATGATGTCTCTAAATACATTGTAGTGAGCCTAGCTGCCACAGCAAAGGCCCTATGAAATATTGGGACCTTCGGAAACATGTTAGCTACAGCAGCCTGCACTGATCAGTATATGTGGTGTGGACATTCTGGGAGTAGTTTTCTCTTTTGTTGTTCAGTTTGCATGTGTGTGTGTAGTGTGTGTGTGTGTGTCGGGGGGGGGGGGGGGGGGGGTGAGACAGACATACACACACACACACATACAGACAGCAGACAGAGATGATACAGCTTCACACATTACAACCAATCTCATTAAGTTGCCATTCCTTGTTGATTTTTTTTAAAAACATTTTATTAGTAATCTCCAATCATATACCCTCATACGCAATTATATAATTCAACAACCTGAAAAAGTATGCCCACAGAAAACACTTTCATATATATATATATGAAACAGCAAAAAGAACAAATCCCCAGTTGACTCAAACTGCAAAAGGGCAATCACAGCTTTCTGCAAATTCTAAGTTTGAAAGCAGGTAAACTTCATGTTATCAAAGTTATTACATCGTCTCAAAACAGCTTCAGTCCAACAGATAGAAAAGATCACAATAAAAAGTTTAAAATATTTTGAAATGCTCCCTTGATCATAATTTTGTAACCCCCGCTTCAGGAGTAATAATTAATGAGACCGGGTTGCACGCAAAAATGATGTGTCCTAGCTCACTTGTGTGCACCACCCACTTTGACATCAGACCCGATCAAAAGAGGAACTCACGCTACTCATGGAACAAGATCAAGAGGCAGCTGGTACCTTTAAGCCAGGCTCTGTGACGAGTTTTCTACAGCTGAATCACACAAAGCATCACTGATGCAAGTATTAGTAAGATCCTAAAATAAAAATACCATCACTGGAGCATTTTCAAACAAAACCCTTTGATTCTAAGTTTATCTGAATATCTTTTGCCTGTCAGAAAGAGACCAGCCTTCATGGACAAAACAGTAGATTTAGGGATGGCTAATAATTTTAAATAGTATGACACGAAAGTTGCTACCATTTTGTGTGACCCTTTGATTCTAAGTTTATTTGGATGTCTTGTGCCTATCAGAGAGAGGCCAGCCTTCTTGGACAAAGCAGTAGATTTAGGGATGGCTGATTCTTTTAAACAGTATGACACAAAACAAAGTTGCTACCATTTTGTGTGACTGCTGCCTCACTGACTCCATCAACATTTTTATGAGAAGTCAAAGTTTAGAGCTCTCA
This sequence comes from Alviniconcha marisindica, assembly GCA_018857735.1. NCBI lineage: Eukaryota > Metazoa > Mollusca > Gastropoda > Provannidae > Alviniconcha > Alviniconcha marisindica. Next base: position 1,494,241 of record JABMCL010003271.1, on the reverse strand, counting down.
TCTGAAATTATAGTGACTCAGGCACTTAATTCTATTCATGCCAGTTTGCCTATAAATGGTCAATGCTTGTGAGAAAGGTAATAGTTATTAATACCTAAACTCATTTTATGAGTTGTCTCATCCAATTGACTTTACAAATTTGTGATTGTTATATGTGCATAGATCTAAATTATATCCTGTGCACAGATCTTTTGGTGAGTGTACCATGCATTTAAATTAAGGAACAATCCCTACTTAAAACACTGAGATTTATTTTTTGATTTTCATTAAACATCTTTTAGTTTTAAACTGCAGCTTTCAAACATTGCTTAATGATAACCTGAATTAGACTTTAGTTGTCCACACAGGCTTGTCTGACCGCACGGCCCATTTGAAACCTCAAGCAAAGTCTGAAGTTTTAGCAAACGCCTGTATTATTTTTCTGTTCTTAATGTGAGTCATCTCAGCATCTGTGATCCTTGTTATGTATGCAGTGATTTCCATCAAACAGAATTTTACTCACAACTTCCTTGATGCAGATAAGTTGATGGCACGTAGATTTCAGCAGCAAGATTTCAATGTAGTTGTGCACCTATAGTGGCCAGACATCATTTCACCATTCTTATTTAGGTCAAGAGTTTGCAAGCAGCAATAATACATTCAGCAGATTTTTAAAACTACCCCATTGTACTAAGTCCTCAATATACAAATGATGCAAAATAATAGTAATTTGTGTGTAACACAAAGCCATCAAGTCCACACAGTACAGTACATGCATATCTGTGTAACAAACCCTCGCATCCAAATGGTACAATTTCACATGCAACACAAAGCCGTCATGTCCAAACCGTTACCATGCAGGTATGTGCATGCGTAAGAAAGCCCCCACATGCAAGTAATACATTGTATTCCTGCACTTTCAAAATAAGACAACTTACTCCAATAACCGAAAGCCTAACAACATGTCACTGTGGTGATCACACATGCAATCTTGTAGCAGTCACATTGTAGTTACACATCGACCTACGGAAGTCACACAGGTCAGTGTGTAGTAGTCACGTATAATATAAATATACAATTATGTCATGAAGTCATAGTCACACATGTATACCTGTGGTAGTCACACATGTTACTGTGTAGTACTTACCAGGAGTCACATGTCAAGCTGTCACAGTCACACATCAATCTGTGGTAGTCACATGTGTCAACGTGTATTAATTAATAGCAGTAATGCTATCAGTCACACATATTAACTGGGGATTGTCACACATGTCAATGTGTAGGAGACTAGGACACTACTGGCAGTCACATGTCATGCTGTCACAGTCACACACGTCAACTGGTGGTAGTCACACATCAGTGTGTAGTACTTACTAGTAGTTACATGTCAAGCTGTCAGTCACATTTGTCAACCTGTGGTAGTCACACATGTCAATGCATAGTATTAGTAGTCACATGTGAAGCCACCATAGTCACGTTAACCTGTACTGCAAGAGTCATGTTTGTCAGCCTGTACAAGACATGTTAATGTGTTGCACATACGTTAACCTGTTGTAGACACACGTGCCAGCATGTAGTAGTTATGCAAGTCAATGTGCAGCAGGCATAACTCAAGATGCCATTCATATATCACATGTAGCAGTAATACATGCACATAGTCACACATGTAAACTTGTGGTGGTCATACAGAACATGTGGTATGATGTATGTAAACAGTAGCATTCATACATCTAAAATGGTTTTCTTAATTACACATGTGGTACGATGTATGCAAAACAGTAGCACTCATACATCAAAAGTGGTTTTCTTAATTATGTAAGTTATTAGTGATTGGATTTTAACATCCTTTCAACCGCACTGGGTCACCTCGGGATGATCTAAATTATGTAAACCTGCAGTAATGACACATATTTTTTCTCCTTTTTATTTTTATTATGAATATATAGTACCCACATATGTATGTAAATCTGTAATGCCCACACAGTCAAACATGTGTTCACCCATGAAAACCTGCAGCAGTCATACTACAGTACTCCGATATTACTCATGCAAGAATGTACATTTCTGTGAAGCTGCGGTGGTCACACAAACTTAAACAGCAAGGAACAGAAAGCCCATGAGCTGAAAACCTTGCTCACACATCAGCCTGTGACAATCAGAAGTATGTAAACTTGTCGTTGTCACACAAGTGTGTAAACCTGCAGCAGTCACATATGTACTCTACAAAGCTGTTTTGCACATGCACACACACACACACACACCAGGGTGTGCACATCACATCCAAATGGGGGTATATCACATTATTACAACTTGAAATCGCATAACTCTACTAAAAGTGTGTGAAAATGCACTCAGTTAAGTCAGGCAAAGTATGAAAGCATAGAAGAATTGCAGAAAAAGTGTCTTGGAATGTAAAACTCTCTAAGCCAGGGGTTTCCAGACCAAGTGTAGGCCTAGCTATTAGAAGATTTTTTATATATATTAAGAACGTGTGCTGCTCCAGTCGTTTTCATAGTTTTTCAGAACATGGGTCTTTCAGATTTAGGCCTAGGGCCTTTGCTGTGAGACCATGTCACCTTCAACCAATCAGTAGGAAGTTTAGGAACTTCAGTGATGTTCTTTGGTCAATGTTCATGCCCTGAGTGTGAACTGGATGTACCCAAACCCTGCATGTGTGCTGAGGCAAAGATTAGTCACAGCAGACAAGCTGGGGTAAGGGTTGGAAGAAAAGAGGCCATGACATGACACAGTAATAAAGATGATAAAGAGAAGAAGCAAAATGATGAAGGAGAAAATGGCACTGATTGACACCAGTCAGAAAAAGTTGTAGTCTTTTGGTTTCTTCAGGATTTATGCAGCAGCACCCTTGGTGCAGCAGCACATCACTGCAGCGAAATGAACCTTGCCAGTAAACATGCCAGATCCAATCCGCATCTGGTCTGGATCTGCTTGGAAGCATTGGCCAGAAGCAGGCTGGATTATTCTCGCACACAGGCTTGCTTCTGGACCAGATCCATTTGGCCAAAACCTGACATAGTCAGCCAGAACCCAATCGGACCCAGGCTGGTTGTGCACAATATGATCTGGGCCATCTGTGAAAGAATGCAACTGAGTCTGGAAGTGTGAAACTGGTGGCGGGCCAGTTGCATTCTGCCAGAAACTGGGCCCGATGATTCTGACCCACTGACTTGCTTCCAGAAGAGATGTGTTTGCCTAAAACCTGATCAGGCCATCCAGATCGGATCCAGATCGGTTTTGCACAATGTGATCCATGTCTTCTTTGGAAAAACAGAACTGAATCACATGCGGGAAGTTGTATCAGGCATATACAATCCAGCCATAATGGCTGCATGCTGGCTATAACTGGCCGTAACCAAAATGCTTCCGAATCGGATCCGGCATGTTTATTGGGTTTAATGGATGTCTGCTTACCCGTTGCAAGTTTTAGAAAGGGTGTGAAAATTGTCTGAAAATTTGCTTGTAAAAGTTGAGGTGGCCGTCCTGGGCCATCCCTAATAGTCTAGGTGGTGGTGAAGTGATGCTTAATGTCCTCAGATGTCAGTTGACATATTAGGGACAAGTTGTGACCAATGCCGAAGCACAGTTCAATAATTCTTTACGTCCTCGGAAACCAGAAGGCTCGTTAGGATGGACAGCCCAGGACTTCCACCTTGACTCTCACACAGCTCCTGAACTATGGCTAATAGTCTATGCTGTCTCTGAGGACATAAAGAAGTACTGAAGAAGAGGCTGTAGGGGTGTGAAAACCTCTTGCTGTTTGTGGATGTGCAACACTCTCCCTCACACACACGCACGCATACACACACACACATGCAGAGGAAAAATGCACGGTTCATCAAATCCAAAATAAACAGTCTAATCCATAATTCATAACAACTGTTGAAGGAGGAGTGGGAAAAAAATGAAACTGAATGAACCAGAAATGCCAAAATTAGAACAGATGAACTGTTGGCAGTAGATAACTAGCACTCTGACCTGCTCAACAGACCCTATGAATGTGTGAATTTTCAGCAGAGGAAATCTTATTTTCTGTATCCATGGTATACAGGCGGTATAAAATCAAAAAAAAGATTTTATTTTTATAAAAAGTTACAGCCTCTGCAACCATAACTTAAACAATGGATGGTACAGTCTCACTTATAAAGCAAGCACATGCACCTTACAGCATACGACTTGATGTACACTGTACAGCAGCACAAAATCCCACAAAAACTCAAGGGGCAGAATATACTGTGATGACGCACATCCAAAATGGAGAAGAAGAAAAAAGTGTAACTGTCTATTTTTTTCACATTCTTATGTGACACAGCATATGACTTGATGTATGTTGTACATTAGTACAAATACACAATACCACAAAAACTGAAGGGGGCAAAATATACCGTGATGACTGACATCCAAACGTGGGGAAAAAAAGCATAACTGACTAAATGTTTTTTTGTCAAATTCAAATGACTGACATCCAAACTTGAAAAAAGCGTAACTGTCTAATTATTTTTTTCACATTCTTATGTGACAGAGCATATGACTTGATGTACATTGTACATTAGTACAAATACACAATACCACAAAAACTCAAGGGGCAAAATATACTGTGTTGACTCACATCCAAAATGGAGAAGAAGAAAAAAGCATAACTGTCGAATTATTTTTTTCACATTCTTATGTGACAGAGCATATGACTTGATGTACATTGTACATTAGTACAAATACACAATACCACAAAAACTGAGGGGGCAAAATATACTGTGGTGACTGACATCCAAACTTGAAAAAAAAGCATAACTGTCTAAATGTTTTTTTGTCAAATTCTTATGTGACAGTGACAATGGTTCAAGTCCTCTGAAACTGATATATAGGAAGCTAAACAGAGGTCATCCTCATACACAATTTTAAATCATCATCCTCATACACAATTTTAAATCAAGTAACTAACTTAAAACATCCAAGAAAATGTCATCATGAAGCTTTTGCAGAGGCTGTAAATGCCTCATTTATTCACCGATTGCCCTTAATTTTAATGGTAAAATTACTTTAAACGTTAATGATGCCAGCTTTGTCCACATGGGCAACAAGCTCACAAAGTGTGAACTCAACTGTAAAAGAAGTCTTGTCAAAAAACATCACTTTCACCGTTTCTGTGTAATTTGACATTGTCTCTTCTGCATCAAACCATATTTTCTTTCCACCAGTCAAAAAAAAGAAAAAGATCTTAAAGTGATTACAGTGTGAGACTGGAAGCATCAATATGCATAAATGTCTACAGCCTTTATTAAGTAATTTGGTGTTTTATACCCAGTCAACCAGTAGTTATATCAGGGGGGGAAAATAAATTAAAAAATAATTTTTAAAAAGCCACTTGTAAATGTTTTACATTTTTCAAAAAAATAGATCCACTCAAAGGACATCAACAAAAAAGAGTGAGGTACTGTCTTTTGAACAAAGACTAGTAATACTGAAGCCTAAACAATGATCTTTGTACCTTGTAAAGGCTGGCTGGATTGCAGCTGTACCAGTCTGGACGTGGGAAGAGATAAGGATTCCGTGCCATAGCTGCATGGTTTAATAACGAGGGCAGTAACAAGTGGTGCGCACCACCAAGTGGAATGGAACAGACATGTTTCAAACAAATTATACATGAGACTAAAAATAAAAGTGCAGTACATCTCTGACACTATCACATTGTGTGACTTAAAAGTAAAAATGCAGTACATCTCAAAGACACTATTACATTGTGTGACTGAACAATTGCTACCACTTGCAAATCTCAAAAACAGGAAAAAAGAAAGAAAAAAGCAACAAACAAAAAAACCAAAACAAAACAACAACAAAATACAGTGAACAAATTAAGACATACTAAGAGAAAGCTGGGCTGGGGGAGGGGTGAACAAACAGGAAGAGAAGGGGGATGGGGGGGGGTGTGTGTGTGTGGGGGGGGGGGTGGAGCAAGGGTCCATGAAAACTTACACATTTTTGGAAAGACAACTGTTTTATGTTTGGACAGTCTCGTGGCCTAAAAAAAAGAAAAGGCTGAGGTCACCAAAACTGACTGAGCGCCAAGAGGTTATCATCAAGTAAAGTTAAAGAGTCATTTCACAATGACCCAGAAAACACCAACATGTATAGCATAGCCATTGACCATGTACCGCATAACCTTTGACCATGTACAGTGTAATCTTTGACCATGCAACAGTTCAGATTACTTTTGCCGATTGCCAGTTACTAAAAGATGCCATACACAGTAACAGGAAGTACACAGTGTGTAGTCCATGGACAAAAGTTATTAACAGTATTAGTCTAATACTAACAGCAATTTTACTAATCTAACAAACACAATCTACCTCTGTGGCCTTAACCAGAAAACAAATGATGAATTTCTTGACAAAACTTTCACATAATTTTCACAGAACAATTATTTACCTTTTCAACTTCACATGATGATTTCAAAGACACAACTGAAGGATACATTAAAATCAAACAAAAATTTGATGTGTACCTAGCCATGGAACACCAACAAAAACCAAAGGCAGACACACACACACACAAATGAATGGAAGTTTATCAAACAACAGTGAACATGCAACATCTGCATAGTTGGACTTAGTATATCAGGCGAGAGGATTTCTCAATGAATAAAGCACAGCAGCAACACCAACAGTGGATCAGATAAAATTCAAAAGTCCCATTCTAAACAGCAATAAGCATCACTGCAACCTCTAGCGATCAACACAAATAAAAAACCTTAATAAATGTACCTATACATGTAATAAAGAGACCACTAACATGTCTCTCTCTCTCTCTCTCTCTCTCTCTCACACACACACACTTATAAATATATATAGGTTTAATAAAACTGTATTTACTCTCCATCCATCAATTCAAAGCCAAGTTTTTTTCTCCAATTCTCGCTCTGTCCAAATATGGAAGAAATACAGATCCTGTGCCAAGCCTAGTACAAAACAATTGCACAATGGGTTAGTGGATCAGGAATTCTGAAGATTTTGTGTTCCAGTGTAAATCCCTTGCAACAGATGTTGCAATGATTGTACTCCACAATCAGTTAGTGCTGAATGTATGCAAAGCACATTGTGAGACAGATGAACTATTGCAGTCTGAGACATTCAATGATTCATAGAGAACGACAGGCAGCAGCAGTATTATAATCACGTGGCAAGCTTCATCAATCTTTGTTCTTTTTTTTGTGGGGGGGGGGGGGGGTATCAGCTTCACTTTGCAGCACCCTAAATCCAGCAGAAGGTTCGAAACCAGCTTCATGTTTGGTGAATGTTACTGTTGCAGATACACAATTACCTGATCGCCATAACAGGAAAATGTCCATGCACAACCAAGTGGGTTTTTTAAAATTGTTAATGTTATCATGCCAAAACTGTTTACCAAGTCAGGGATGTCTAAGCCAAAACTGTGCACCTTTGTTGTTGTTGTTGTTGTTGTTGTTTTTGTCCTAACAAAAAAAGTATCTTAACCTTTTATGTGTTTTGATCTTTTTCCAGAATGCTTGCAGTCAATTTTCTTGAGGTTGTTGTTCCAGTTTGGTCAATAGGGAATTAGACATCAGACGACCAAAAAACAGTATGACTTCAGGTGACTACATCAGTCCTGCTACCCAGCCCACTCAAATCACACTAAAAAATATGTCTTCTTTTTATTCACTGACATGCGTATTGCTCCTTTTTTCCCTCATTTAAAAAAATTAAAAAAATTAATAGCATAAAAACATGGGTAGAGTAGCTTAAGAACTTCAGTCACTGTAACTTTATTTTTTATTTTTATGAAAGCAATTTACTTTGGGTTGAATTTAAATGTACTGTTTGGAAGAAAATTGATATTAAAACTGTCCTTACACATAATCGGTTAAAATTTAATGTAGAAAAGAAGTCATATGACCTGAAATACTAACATTTAGTGGCTCATCACAATACATTTCAACACACATTAGTTCACAAAATGAGTGAAATAAATACATCACAAATGGCTCATGACAATAAGATTGACAAAATCTCCCCCCCCCCCCCCCCCACCACAAACATGCAACCACATAAGTTGCATACATGCATACCCTACATATAATACATATAACCATATATTTATGGCACAGGCACTCCTGCAATTCTGCCCCCCCCCCCCCCCCCAGTAAACAATTCAAACCACATGAACTGTGATGACAGTAGCGGAATATTTCTGGACCACGTAGGATTTAGAATATTTCCCGGAATACTTCTCTGACCTTACACTTTTACAGGACTTAAGAATATTTCCCAATCCTGCATGCTATAATTTGCATATTTGAGAAAGGAGTTAGATAGCTTTTTCAGGAGTTAGAATATTTTTGGGTAGGGCTTTTTAAATGGTACTTTCACTGTAGTTTCAGGCCTAGGAATATTGTGTGATTTGCCAAAGAGCCCTAACTTAGAACATTATTTTGAGTGCTACATTGTGAATTATTTTGATTTGCCTTATGTACTCTTTCAGAGGCATTTTTATTACATAGATAGCCCAAGAAATGAGTAATTATGACATATGTTCAAAGAAAAGAACCCACATATGCATCACGAAGACAATAATAAGACTTTATTCTAAACACACTAACTCAGAAACTCATCTGCATTTATTGATTTTATCCATAATTGTGCTGTATGTCATGTGACTGTATATATATCTCTGTCATCCTGAGAGACATGCTTACCCCATCCCTAATAAGCCTTATGGTTTCTGTGGATGTTAAGCACCATGTTTACTTACTGACATGCTTACACACATCCATACATTCACTGCATCCACAGATGCACCCAGTTCAGTTTAGTAAAGCTACCACTTGGCTTTTATGGAAGAATCCATTGTCAAACAGGGGGAAAAATGAAACCAGACAGTTCAAATGAATCATATCATACTCAGATTTTAATTCAACAAGAAGCAAAAGGCTTCAGCAAAATTTTGGTAAAATTGTCAGTCAGCATTTTTTGCCATATTGTGCAACTAGATGGGTCATCATGAGAAAAAGTAACATTTTGATCAAACAATGCAGTGCATTAAATTGCAATGATTTCTCCATATATTTGATCGGGGATGATTCATAGCAGAACAGATGTGTACTGCTCAACAATACACATCAATCAACAATATTTACACCTTCACACAAACATATCACCAAGTCTGGATGAACTTTGCACATGGCCATCAAATACACTTTCAAAGAATAACTACACCAACTTATACTACACATACCAAGTTAAACACATTTGGCCAACCCAGATCATGCACACCACACAAATAACAAACAGTCCCAATGAAAAAACATCCTGTGTACATCTGCCCTCAAAATGCTGACCCAAACACTAGGGTGAATGAGCAAGTCAGCAAACAAAAAAACAAAAAAACTAAACTAAATAAAAACATGTACATTTGCCCACAGGATGCTGACCTGAAGGCTGATGTAAAATACACCAAGGAAGGAAAACAGCGTATGTATTTATATATGTCTACAGTGTTGACCAGAAGTAAGTAATTTGGTGTTTCACACCCAGTCAACCAGTACGGTTCTATCACGGAGATGTTGGTGGTGCAAAATACATCAAGTCAAGAGAACACCCATGAACATTCACCCAAAGTACCAATGAGAACACCACAGCAAAATACATCAAACCTGGAAATAAATGTCTGAACACCTGTCCAGAAAACTGAACTCATCAAGTCAGAAAAACACCCTGTGTACATTTGTCCACACTGCTGATGAGAACATTGGTGTAAAACACTTCAAGTGAACTAAAACACCCTATGTCTTATCTGTCTACAGTGTTGATGTGAATATTGATGTAAAATACATCAAGACAAGAAAATTATCATTGGCAGGAGTGGCCACAAGTATCATTTTTGTCACGACAAACGCATGTTTGTCACGACAAAACATGTCTTTTGTCGCAGCAAAAATATGCTTGTTGCGACAAAACTTTTGTCGTGACCAACATGTGTTTGTTGCAATAAATATTTTTTTACAACAAACATAATTTTGTCGTGACAAAAGTTCTGTCGTGACATGCATACGTTTATCACAACAAACATGTGTTTGTCGCAACAAAACATGTCTTTTGTCCCGACAAAAATGATACTTGTGGCTGCTCCTGCCAATGATAGCAAACACCCTGTGTACATTTGCTGAGCGCTTACCCAAATCACGATGTAATACAATCAACTGTTGATGACAAAATGCGGTTTCAAAGTCCTTTTTCTCCACCTACTTCACCCAAACCAATTCACATTTCATCATCAGCTCACATCACAGTACTTTTGTACCCACCATTCTAGGGAGATGGCAGGAACAGTTACACACAGTTAGCATGAGCTGCTTCTTTTTCCACTTTGTTGTTCACTCACACAGGAACTCCAGTAGCTGGGACGTATGATGATATACTGCTGTAAGCTGGAGGCTCTCCACAGGGCCATAGTGTGCTCTCTCCACAGGGCCATAGTGTGCTCTCTCCACAGGGCCATAGTGTGCTCTCAGATTTTGGTGGGTCTAACAGTCCTGCAGAAGGTGTTCCACTATCATAGCTGATGTACTGCAGGAGTGCACCCAGGATTCTCCAGTGCAGACGTGTGTGAATATATGGTGCCTGAGCTTTGAATGTCCAGTTTTCCGTTGCACGTTGATCATTTGCTCCTCTCTGGAGAGTTGACAGTAACCATGCCTGCTGCTGAAGTGTGGCGTAAGGTAGGGATGAAATGTTCATCACTCTGATAAAACAGAGCAAACAACTGCTCTACAAAGCTACGTCAACTAATTACTAGCATCAAAAGGCTTCATTCATATCTTCACAGCTGGATTTGTTCTCCACCTGATTTTAGGTCAGAGTTCTTCCAAGAAAGCATATGAATCATTGTTTCCACTGGAAGACCTATGACAAAACTCACCATGAAATTCAGTCATATCTATCACTAAACTCACCAAGAAATTCAGTCATTCAAGCCTTTATATCAGACACAGTTTAAAATTTAGTGCTTTCCATTTTCCTCACATAATAATGTCATATCTATCATTAAACTCACCAAGAAATTTAGTCATTTGAGTATATACCAGACACAGTTTAACATTAAGTACTTTCCATTTTCCTCATATAATAAAGTCATATCCATCACTAAACTCACCGAAAAATTCAGTCATTTAAGTATATATCAGACACAGTTTAACGTTAAGTACTTTCCATTTTTCTCAGGTAATAAAGTCATCTCAATCACTAAAATCACTGAGAAATTCAGGCATTTAAGTATACATATCAGATGCAGTATAATGTTATGTACTTTCCTTTTTCCTCACATACTAATCCAGACAGAGAGACCAGTCTGCTGTCACTGGCATTGTTACTGAACATGAAGTTGGGGCCAGTCCACTCTCTTTGCTGTCCCTACAAATCCACAGCCAGGGGCCATTCTTACTATTCAAAAGGCAGTGTCCCACCAGTCTGCTCACACTCCAAGACTGGCACTGTTTCTTCAACCTCTGCTGTAGTTGGTTACGCAATACACCCTGAAGCACCTGCTATGATGGTTGTGACTTTTCAGCATATCCTTTGCACCTACAGGGGTCCATGACACTGCGCACAATTTGATTTCAAATGCACCATGAACTGAGGTGTAAACAAACTCAGCTGATTCAAACACAGCACTCTGGTTTCTTGAGAGGCGTAACTATGGAAGCATCACCAATGAAGACGAAGCATGTGCATAAACATTTGATGTGTTCGCTCTGGGTATGAAATACTTCCATTAGGCATCAAACTTTTGATGGTATCACCTGTGCTGGCATGGGCATTGTGAATAACTTTAAAAACAAATTCCTGACACAATCTGAGTTCTCCACTACAAACATACTGCTAATTGAGCACTAACAGAACACTGTCAGATTAATTATGCCATAGGTTTATGAAAGGTTATTTCATAAACCTATGGCATAATTAATTATGGTAGAGGTTGAAGAAAGGATGCCAAAAACTGATGCCTGAAGTGTGCAGTCTGTTCTCACTGCTGTCTTCACTTATCCAGAGGCAGGGGCCAGTCTGCTTTCACTGCCATCTTCATTAATCCAGAGGCAGGGGCCAGTCTTCTCTCATTGCACACTCTGAGCATCGCTTTCCGGGACCTTCCTCCAAACTCTGCCAGATTTAGTTACGCCACTGAAGAGGCATTCTTTATCTCCGCACAGCTGTTCAGCGACGCGGTCAGCGCCCTCCGAAAGGTTTGGGTATTAACATGAGTGTGGAAGCAATCTAGCACCAAAGCATGCACGTAAACATGAGATGCATCTACCCAGGTTAAAAAAAGAGGAGTTCCGTCTTGATTCAAACGATTGTGGTTTTATTTGTGCTGGTGTAAACTTTGTTGGTGGCTATAAATGACATGCCTTGTTTTATTAGAGTTGTTTGCAACAAACTTACTACTGTTTGAGCACCAACAAAAAACTGCTCGTTAGCTGAAAGTTTTCTGGACCCTATGGCATAGCTAAATACGGCAGTGGTTGAAGGAAGGATGTCGTAAACCAGTGCTTGGAGTGTGCTCTCACTGCTGTCTTCACTTATCCAGAGGCAGGGGCCAGTCTGCTCTCACTGCCATCTTCATTAATCCAGATGCAGGGACCAGTCTGCTCTCACCATTGTCCTAACTAGTCCAGAGGTAGGGGCCAGTCTGCTCTCACTGCTGTGATATTGATGTGCTCGAATATCCATGCTTGTGTGGGGCGCTCTGCTTTACAAGGGAACATGAAGATTTCATGGCTGTCAGCATCACAGTCCAAACACTGGTTGCTAACTGGGTGCAGAAGCTGGTAGGTGTCCTGGAACCACAACAGCAGTTTAGGTCATCAGAGATAGGTGAGTAGTTCATTAAAAGAAAAACAACAGATTTCTTTTTTAAACACCTGAAAAAAGAGAAAAAGATTTGTTGTTTACAGTCTGTATACAGGTGGTCACATATGACAATAATAACATATATCTATAAAGCAAATCCTACAAGCAGCTCAAAGTGCTGGACCAGTTCCATCAAATACAACGGAAGAGCTCAGTACTCGCTCATTCCAAAACACCGACAAATACACGACTGGGTAGACAACCAGATATACAAAACGAGAAGGCAGTAACACATATAAGGATAAGCTGCTGATACCTATCATTAAACCTCAGCTGAACGTCAAACAACAAACATACACAGAGACATTTCACATATGAAACAGAGGTGCATATATATATATATATATATATTACACAACAAACATACACAGAGACATTTCACATATGAAACAGAGGTATATATATATATTACATTTCTCAAGTAAATTATACAGGTTAGTAATATTTCTTTATTATATGTTTACTGCCTGTGCTGCATGATACTATTACTATCTCAGCTAAATGTCAAACAACAAACGTACACAGAGACATTTCACAAATGAAACAGAGGTATACACATATATTATATACATTTCTCAAATAAATGATACGGGTCAGTAATATTTGTTAACTATAAAATGTTTACTGACTGTCCTGCATGTTACTATTCCTTTAGACAGGAGAGAGTGCTGAGTGCTTGCTTTAAGCAGCAGCTGGCCAGGTCAGATCATGCTTGGCTGAGAAGTAATCAGGATGGGTGGCAACACCCAGGTTTAGGTATTTACCAGGTTGTACTTGAAGCGCTGATTTCCCTGCATGCCATGGCAGCCAAAGAGGATGACCGGTGCCTTAGGCATGGACTGAGATGCATCAAAACACACTGTGCGTTTCTTGGGACGGATGTCTTTGTGCCACGATAATTCAAATTGCTGAAACGTGAAATTGAGGAATTAAATGTTGATTTCTGGATGCATGCACAAACAAGACCAGACAAGTCAAAAGATACCTGGACAGTGACAATCTACTGACAAAAAGTTAATCAACAAGAACAATCTCAAAAGATCAACAGAAATGGGCATGTATGCCATAAGTTTAAACACATAGCCCTGGCTTCAAAACAACAGACTGAGAATGCAACAAAGAAAAAGTGTAAAACAGAGATTGAGACCAAAACAAAAAACAAAACAAAAAACAGAAACAGAGAGAACGAGAAACAGAGGCAGTTTCAAAACAGAAGGTGGAGTTCGAGAGAAACAGAGACAGACAGAAATAGTTGACACAGAGAAAAACAGAGATAAGTTGAAATACTGACAGACAAAAACTGACAGAAACAGAAAGGTGGAAATAAGGAGAGAAAGAGACTGGGACTAGTGGGAAAAATAAAAACTTTTTCTGACAAAACTCCAGGACTTTTCCAGGAAAAATATGTTGTTGTTTTTCAAGGGCACTGACGTATCAGAATTTTACAAGGAGGGTGCTTCATTCTTGAGGGATTGAACCAAAAATATTTGTTAAGTTAGTTGCCCTGTGGATGTTCTAACAATGGTGTGATATAATAAACAAATAATTTATGGATTAAAACGCACACACACACACACACACACACACATTCTGGGGAGACTTTTGTTTCAAAGTTCCAGGACTTTTCCATAAGTTTATCAGGACTTAAGAATAACAGGACCTTTCCAGGCCTGGAATTTTCACAAACCCTGGACAGGGAGGGGCAGAAACAGTGAAACAAGAGCAGATAAAGAGATTAAAGGGAGAGAATGAGTCAGCAACAGGGAAGTTTAAGCCTACCTGCTCTCCCCCTGACCCTCCGTCCTTGACACACGTTTCCAGCTGAAATCGCTCGTTGCTTCCCTTGTACCTGGTGTCCACACACAGGTTGCTGGCCTTGTTTCGAAGCTGCCGCAAGTCAAACATGCATAGTTAGTTCTTGAAATTTAATGTCCTGTCAACCACACAGGTTCACCTCAGGACAAATCAAACATTCAGTATTTTTACCAGTTCAAAACACAAGTCAAAAGCTGGATCACAGTTCCGGGCACAGCACATTCAAGCAAATCAAAAACAGCCAATGACAGGTACAAAGTCAAAAACAGTCAATGACAAGTACAAAGTCAAAAACAGTCAACGGCAAGTACAGAGTCAAAAACAGTCAATGACAAGTACAAAGTCAAAAACAGTCAATGACAAGTACAAAATCAAAAACAGTCAATGACAAATACATTTCAACATTTACATGTCACTCAACTATAAGTTGCACAGCTGACAGAAGCATCATATTCTACATGAAGGAACCCCCAAATATGCACTGTGTGGATCAGGTGGGAAAAATCTTTTCAATCACAAATGCAGGTCTGATTCACTGTTACAATACATTATCTCACACGCTTTGGGGCCTGTTCATATTCTGCTGGCACTCTCACGGGAACCTGCATCATTCATAGTGATGACAAGCAGGGTGACCTATTTTATTCTATGGGCTAACACATGAAACTGAGTAAGCAGAAACTAATGTGGTTATAAAGTAGGGAGATGGTCTGGAAAAAAATGAAGGTGAATGGACCAGGAAGGCTGAAATAAGGACAAGGAAGAACCTGGCCGCAAGCGAAGCATGCATGGCTATATATTCCAGCCTACTTCAGGCTTTAAAGGGAGAGCATTTGTCAGCTCTGCATTTTGAACATGGGGACCTTAATTTCTGCATCTGTAGTACCACGATGCAGGTTCAAACACATGCAGACATCACATGTACACACCCCAAAGCTTATTCATGTATGCACAAACACACACAGAGACACAAACACACACGCAAAATGAACACAATGAGTGAATTGTTTTGACACACCACTAATCCCTTGTGGGAAATTTGGAACAATGGGTACAGCTACATCAACCTCAAGAGCAGTACTACCCAATCTTATCAAAGTGTGTCCTCACCATTATCGTCAAACACTTACACAGAAGGTTGAAGTTTGAATGCATGCATTTTTTATTGGTCAAGTGCAGTGTGCTCATCCTTGTCAGTAAGATATGTCACTATAGAAATGACCACTATTCTTATTATTATTGACCAGTTATTTGGTCTACCAACAGACAAGGAAAATCAACACACCAGTCTCATGTTTCATGCCTGAAAAGATCAAGCTATGCCAGATCTGTGTGAATTTTTAATGTTCTTCTGAAAGTAAACATTTATAGTATGTTCAGGGTGAACCCTATCAACTGTGCCTGGGCACCTGAAAAGGATTGCCTGATAATATGCTTTTTAAATGAGAATTAACACTTCTGATGACTGCAAATGGTCTGGTTTCAGAAGATATAGATTTAAAAACTAAATTACATACAATATCAACTTTTTTTTCTTTTCTTTTCTTTTCAATTACTCCCAGAATGTTATGTCTTCTTCCTGACATCCAGGGTCAACTTGCTGATGATTACTGGTGCAAAAAGAACTTCTGGATTCTGTAAATACATACCTTTTACTTTAGGGATTGTAATCTGTGAAAAAGTTGTAATCACTAAAATAGTAGAATTCATATACTGTATTGTAACCTGAAACTGACAATGCAGCTTCAAAACCAACAGTGGCTAGCTGTCATCACATACAAAGCAACCACAAAAGATGACGCACAAATGCAAAATCACTTTGTTTCCTGTACACCTAGACCCAGTCGCATTTCTTCCCTATATTCCATACACATAACTTACCAAAATTCCACCACAAGCCAGACCTGGTCACACTCCCTCCTCAAATTCCACACAGTCACATAATTTCTCCACATTTCATGCAGTCCCAGACCCAGTCACATTGGAGTCAGCCCTTGGTGTACCAGGCCCACTGTGTTCAAGCCCCAGACCCAAGGTTAGTGTCAGGGATACACAATGAGACTGTCAGAGGACACCATGTGTAACAGGCCCACTGTGTTCAAGCCCCAGACCCAAGGCTGGTGTCAAGGCTACACAATGAGACAGAGGACACCATGCGTACCAGGCCCATGGTGTTCAAGCCCCAGACCCAAGGTTAGGGTCAGGGCTACACAATGAGACTGTCAGACAGAGGACACCATGTATACCAGGCCCATTGTGTTCAAGCCCCACACCCAAGGTTAAGGTTCAGTCATAGTTTTTCCCCACATTTTACAGTCCTTGACCCAGTCATAGCTTTTCCCCAAAAGGTTACATAGTCCTTGACCCAGTCACATCTTTTCCCCAAAAGGTTACATAGTCCTTGACCCAGTAACATCTTTTCCCAAAAAGGTTACATAGTCCTTGACCCAGTCACATCTTTTCCCCAAAAGGTTACATAGTCCTTGACCCAGTCACATCTTTTCCCCAAATTGTACACAGTTCTTGACCCAGTCACATCCTTCCCCCAAATTTAGTATAGTCTTTGACAGAGTCGCATCCTCATATGCTTTTCCTAAATCCTACAGTCCTTGACTTTGTAACATACACAGCCCCTGACCCAGTCATGTCCTTTCCCCACATTCAGCATAGTCCTTAACCAAGTCACATCATCATCTTCATCTTCCTAAATATGACAGTCATTGCCCATGTAACATCCTTTTCCCAAATCTTACACAGCCATATCCATTCCCCAAATTCAGCACAGTCCTTGACCCAGTCAAACCCTTTTCCAAAATCTTACTGTCCTTGACCTGCAGTCACACGCTTTCCCAAATTCTGCATTCCCAGACTGAGCTCATATTCCTTGCACAAATCTGACATAATCTGAGAAATGCTCACTCACCTCCCCGTGTGCTAAAGGCGATGGTTCAACTGGGGGGTAATACTTTTGTAAGTCAAAGGCCACATTCTCCATGAACCACTTGAATGGCTTGCATTTCAGCTTGGACCTGATGGCACGCTGATCTGTCAGGTCACCAGCGTCAATGGTGCGATAGTGTGGCCGTTTCTTGTATAAATACTCTGCATACTCATCCATCCATACCTCTGCCACACGACGGTAATTCTAAAAACAGCAAAACATAAAGATGATGACCAAAACCAACATTACGTGTAAAATGCTCAGATGACCCCCATTCAAAATACAAAGATATAACTTTAACGATATCTTTTCAACTCTTCTGATACCTTGAAAATATAACAGTCACTTACAATAGTGAGCATGTGTGTAAAGTTCAGTACAGATTATCATTATGCACAGTATTAAAGAACTTGCTTTTAACACTGTAACAGCATCCAAAAAACACACCAACATATAATTTTCACTGAGGTATCAACCTCATGTCAATGAACTTACTGAAATACATGCTAAAGTTACTTGATATTTGTATAAGTGAGTTAAGTACTCAGGCAAAAACCTAACACTATTCACAAGGCATTAGCTCAATTTCATGAAAGAAACCTGTAAGAAAACACTGGTTTCAATTATTTCCAACCCTAATGTGACCTTAAAACTTGATCAAGCTCACCCAAACTGGTATCAAACAGGCAGCCCAAGAGAGGTTTTTATCACAAAAAGATTAAAGATCCCACCACAACAGCTGCTGACAAAAAAAGCAAACATTAATTTTTTCTTGTTGAGTCTGGAAGCAATTCCATCAAATCTGAAAATACGTGAATTACTGCAGAATTTATTACAGAGATTCTGTATGTGATGTTTTTCATTTCAATCATGTAACAACCATGCAAGGTTTTAAATTGACCAGAACAGCTTATCAAGGTTCCCCTTTTTATTCTCTGGCAATTGGTGACAATTAATACCCCCTCCTTTGATTGGTACAGAAAAAGATGGCAAGAGCTGGTGACTGCAAGCGATAGCCTGAATCCAGTACAACACTGACTACCAACCCTGCCCACAAAGTCTCCGACCCCTGGGTTTGGAAACGGTGCAAACTTCCTGTAGATGTGACCAATTCTGGAGCACGGAGCATCCACCATGCGACCCCCACACTGCCACAGCTGCAACACCACAAAGAATGCAAAACAAAGAAAGTGATGATCACTGATTTAAAGAGCATGTGTAGCAACACTGACAGACAATTTAAACCAAAAAAAACACTATAAACAAAGACTGTGTAGCAACATTGATAGACAAAGAACATGAGCAACACTGAGGGACAAAGAACACGAACAAATAGACATCAAATGATTTAAACTTAAACAAACAAGTCGAAAATAAATTGATTTATCCAAGAGTATGCCAACAGACACAGAACTTTCAGTGTTTCTGACCTTAAAAGAGAGCTCATACTGCTCCCCGCCCCATATATCCAGACCAGGATCATAGCCGCCAAGCTCCCAGAACCATTTGCGACTAATAGCAAACAGACCACCAGCCATCACAGGGCTCCTGTTGACACATGAAATTTACAAAACTGACCATCAGTCATCAGAATACACCTCACATCACAAATCTACACAAAGTGAAAGATAAAAAAAAAATCATTGAAACACCCTTTCCAAGGACTGCCCCCACCCCCCCCCCCAAAACAACAACAACAACAACAACCCTAAATCTATACATGATGGAATCCCTTTCAGACACCAAAATACAAACAGTGAAACTCCCTTTAAAACAAAAACACAGTGGCACTCCCTGAGAAAGCTCTATGATGAAATCCCCTTTAAGGCAAAGAAACAATAAAAATTAAGCCTTTTATTGCCAAATCAATGCAGTGCAAACAAACAGAGTTGAACCCCCAGTGCCTTAGACAAAGCTATAGAGCAGAGCCGTTGTGCAGGCACAAAGGCAGACTGATAAATGATGCACAGATCTCAGTCAGGTTAAGACTGGTGGGGTGTGGCAGGCTGGGTGGTGGGAAGATAATATAAACAAAAAAAAAGCTTACTCAAAAGGTTCAGCAGGATGCTTTTTGTCTTTTTCCAGGAGTGGCAGTCGCTTGTAGAAGAACTCCCAATCAAAGGCTCCCCTTGCTCCCTCATCCTGTGCGCGGTATGCAAAGTTCTCGTAGTCAATCACATCAATGAAGGGACACACCACAGTTCTGTAGTCCTGGGCAATGGGCTCTGAAATCACAAACACAACCATCAAAGTGCATGTACTTAATGACACCAAGGGACACACCACACTTCTGTAGTCCTGGGCAATGGGCTCTGGAATCACAAACACAACCGTCAAAGTGCATGTACTTAATGATACCAGTCAAGGGACACACCACTTCTGTAGTCCTGGGCAATGGGCTCTGGAATCACAAACACAACCATCAAAGTGCATGCACTTAATGACACCAAGGGACACACCACACTTCTGTAGTCCTGGACAATGGGCTCTGAAATCGCAAACACAGCCCTCAAAGTGCATGTACTTAATGACACCAAGTGGCACACCACACTTCTGTAGTCCTGGGCAATGGGCTCTGAAATTGCAAACACAGCTGTCAGAGTGCTTGTACTCAACAACACCAGTGAATGGGCACATCTCAGTTCTGTATATCAATGAAGGTAAACGCCATAGCACGGATTCTCACGTACCCAGCAATGGCGGCAGGTAATTGATGTTGGCTTCAACATGTGAGTCAAGAAAGAGCAGCACATCTCCTGTGGCAGCCTTGGCACCCATCAGCCTTGTTCGGATCAGTCCTTCACGTCTAGCTGCCCGCACTACCTTGACATTGGTGAAGTGCTCCTTGACATAGGCATCCAGTGGCTGCTTACAGTGCTCTGTGGATCAAAGCATCCAGACACTGGTTTGAAGTTTGAAATGGAAGCAAGACAGCCCTTTAGCAGTCAGAACAAAATCAACCATCTGTCTATAGTCGCACATCTCTTTGTCTGCATTCACACATCATTCTGTCCAGTCATATATACCTATTTTTCTACATGCATACATATTTCTGTAAGGCTGTCTCTGTCTGCATTCACACATCATTTTGCCCAGTCACACATTTCTTTGCCTGCATTCCTGCATCTGTTTTTAAGGCTATGGTTGACTGGGTGTAAAACACCAAGTTACTTACCCTTTAAGGCTATCTCTGTCTATACTACTTACTCTTTAAGGCTACCTCTGTCTACACTGACACATAAAATTATTACCTGCCTGCTTCTGTCTAGCAGTCTACACTGACATATCTCCACCTCAGTGTTCAAACACAATCAAACAAACAAAAGATTCAAACATTTCTCTGCTTATCTCTGTCTACAGTTCCATATTTTTCTGTTCCAACTGTCTCCATCCAAGCATTATAAGGCTAACCTTTAGTGCTGTAGTCATCAGCCAGAATGACTTCATGCACGAGGTGTGCAGGGGCGCGATTCAGAACACTGTACACAGATCGAAGCAGCGTGGAGAAATGTTCATTGTGGAACGGAAGGATGATGCTGACTGTTGGTAGCTCCTTCAAATACTTCTTCTGCTGGCAACTGACAAAACAAAACAAGCATAAGTACACACAACACAAACGTTACCATGCACACAGTTAAATACACACACACATACATACATGCACGAATGCATGCACACATGCACGCACACTCACACACATACACATATGTGTGCACACACACAACCACACCAATCTGCATAGAAAACACATATACATACTCTGGGTGTCTGATATCTTTCAGAGCTCTCTGCAGGGAGATCAGGTCACTGGCAAAAGCATTAAAGCCGTTCACTCTGTAAAGTTCTCCTTTCTTTTTCTCTTCCTCCTGTGTCATGATGTATGCCTGGCCTTGCTCCCCTGGCCCTGAACAATCAGAGAGCAACCATCAGTCCTTTATTCCACTTCACCGTGGACCATTCTGAAGAACATTCATGAGGGAGGTCATGTCAGATCACAAAACTGAAACAGTGAAAGTGAGACTGATCACAGTGATAAACTGGGACATGGTGAGGTCATGAGGTAAAAAATGAGGTGGGCATGTGCAAAAATGGCATCCAACCCCACTTTCAATCTCATGACCCACCGTGACTTATCTCAGTTAACCCCTTCACTGCCCCAAGCCAGAATTTTCCAGATTTTTTTTTTTTTAAAATGCCCACAAAGGCCGAGCAAACAGAAAACATGCCTGGGTCTACTTCCACTACTGTGCATACCTTCCTCATGCTAACAGCTACAGGATGTTAAATTTCACATTTTACTGCCCGGCATATGGTGTTCATGAATGCGCGGCAGTGAAGGGGTTAAATGAATCCAGGTCAAGACTCTGCCCAATCAAGCTTTTGATTTTGTGATCTCATTAAAAATGGCCTATGCCTGATGATGGCATATATGTATATGCCTGACTATGCCACGTACAACAATGCAGATAATGTGGACTGCCTTTACTGCGTCACACTCTAAATCTGTTTATAGGAAGTAAGGAACAGCTGAACAGAAGCTTCTAGTTCTACCTTTATTTTACATTACAATCAGACCTAACCCTGAACAATGCATCGCATGTGAATCACCAGGCAGTCAGTAATTTAGTATCCTTTTCCAATGTTCTATTCAGCATAACCATCATAGTGGCATAAGTATACTGACCTAGCTCTCCTGACTGAACGATGACTATAGATCAGCCATTAGTCTGTTCAGTTCTAATACAACCTGGCAACTGGCATTGTTCCCCTGGCATCGAATAAAAATGTGCATGAATCATCCACTTGACTTAAAGGGGAACTGAGCTGTACAAGCATCACAGGCCTTATTGCTGATATGAATGGAATATTTGTAGCTGGCAGTAGGACTTATAGAAAGTTATACGACAAGTACAAAACTAATGTCTATTAGCATCACTACCAGTTCCATTATTGCTACAGTGGGTTCTGTTACCTTGTCTCTGTTTTTCCTTCTCAATAGCTTTGTAGTCATGCCAGTCTACTTTCTCTGACTCTTGGTCATTTCCAGGCACGCCAACCCCCAGGCCAGCATTAGGCTCCTGTAGGAAGTATGGCATGCAAAATGTGTATACTTCTGAAAAGTTATATACTTCATTTCAATTTTACAGAATGGTTAGCAGCAAGCCATTGCTCTCTCTCTCTCTCTCTCTCTCTCGCCATACAAGCACAAAACAGTTACAGTGCATATATATATATATATATATATATATATATATATGCACACAATGTATACATCATACATATATCACTATCTTCAGATCTATTCACACCTAATATTAATTACTATACACACACAACACTTCTGTTAAGACTTTTAGTTTTAGCAAACCTTGACCCAAAGGCTTCTGAATTTGTTGGTCTTGGTCAAAAGTAACTGGTCTTGATCTGTTGTCAAAATAATGTCAAACAACATTGTCTGTTACTGTTAATCTGGTTTTGGTTATTGCCGGAGCATGTTGAAGAATACAGCATTCATGACTGTTCAACACACTCCAGCACTAACTGAAACCAGATTTATAATAAACAATCCTCATTCATCATCATTCTTATTACTTTAAAAACACACACTAACTGAAACCAGATATTGTATTGTTGTATTTAAATTTGAGTACATAAACTGAGTGATAAAGACACAATCAAAAGGCTTGAAGTTGAACTAAGAGTAAGATCCAAACCAAACACATAAAAGGTTCAAAAGAACACTATTTATTTGGTCAAGACAAAACCAGCAACTTTTTGGGGGTAATCCCCTTTGTCAAGCTACAAAACAACACTTAAACTTAAGGCTTAAAGTAATCTAAACTTACATACATGTATGTATCCTCTAACCATTAAAAAAAAGGTAGTCAGTTTGACCTAAAATCAGACCCACCCAAACATCATTACATGAAAACACATGCAGTCTCAAGGCATGACACTGCTTTTAATTACACCCATCCACCCATGATCCTGATAGTAATATTATATTAAATAAAATAATTTTAGCTAGGGTTAAGATGAACAGACAAGCATACATGTGTTCCTTGTTATTATTTTCCCACTGACCTTGAATTAGTTGAAAGAACCCCACTTTCAGTTTAACACAATAACATTTTAGCAGTGTGTCTCAACTCTCATACAAACAAACCAAACATCATAATTTATATAATATATATGTATGAAGGTGAACACTCACATCTCTCTGGATGTTGTTGGCATCAACAAACCGTTCAATAGATTTGCCATGGTATCCAAAGACTTGCTTCAGGAGTAGAGTCCCCAGTATGAGTGCGATGCCACAGATCAAATATTTCAGCAGTCTGAGTGTGTTACGCCTCATTTTTTCTCCTCTTCTCACCAATAATTATATCATACTTTTCTGATGTTAAATATCTGAAACAGTATGCAAAAGGACTCTATCAGCAGCTGTCAGCAAACATCCCCATGATAACTCACTAACTGGCAGTCACAGCTGTACAATCCTTGGTATTTAAATTAAATATTAAATATATATTATTAATATTGTTATATAATCTCATTTAAAAACAACAACGTATTGCTAGTATATGATGCTACAGCATCCAAATGCCAATTTTGACATAATCATGCACATGCGTGTGCATGCACACACACACACACACACACCCATGTTGTCACCCCGCTTTCACTGTTTCAGTTTCACTAAGCATGGTAAAGATTACTCTTAGACTCAAGAGTTTAGGTACTGCCCCACTTTTCTCTGCATTCCAAAATGATGCTTCTATGTCATAATATGCTTGCCCTCCTTGTTACTACCATGTCCTCTATACCCTTTCTTGCTGTAACTTTAAAAGTGTAAGTGTAAACTATGTTATTCACAGACCTGTGACTCTTCATCCTTGGTTGACATCCCATGGCAGGGTACGACTGCCTTTTATGTGCAGTTTAATCTAATTTTTTTCACCCTGATAAAGTTAAAAGTAACATAAATTTTTAACACTTTTGTGACTGAGGAAGATCTAGTTACGTCACAGTCAAGCAATTAACTTGCTTAAAGTTAAACTGAGTAAATGTCCAGTAAAAGGCCACCACTAACTTGTGTAAGATTTCTGTTGAATGAGATTGAGAGACTGCATCAATCTGACAATCATCCAGTGATCCACACTTCAATTTACTTCAAGACATTACTGTAATATAGTGTAAATTGGTGCATGGCTGCATGATATACACAGAACGTGTGCCCATATGGCAGCAGTTTCAGGTGGGACCAGCCATGCAAAGTTCTACTAAAACAGCGCCGTAAGTACACCACTTTGGTGGATACTCCGAACAGAGCTCCTATTCCTAAGGATCTGGATGAAAGTAGAGGTGACAGTCCTGGGCTCTCTGTGCTTAATAGTCATTTTAGTCTCTGTGGGCGTAAAACAACATTAGAAGAAAAAGATATTTAAAACGTACTGTGTAAAGCGACAGTCTCTCATTCTGCGAACCTGCATACGACTATCTCGAGCGCAACGAGTTTGCGGCTCGGTAGCAAGTGCTATAAAGTATAATACAGAAATGACCAATCAAGTATTTTCAATCTGTTCAGTGAAAAGTCCAACATATTTCCCACTTCAACAGTTGTGCTATACATTCTTCTCATTCTCTCACTGATTAAACGAAACTTTGTGGCAAAATCAGTTTACCTGCACTGTTCGGCTTATGTACATTCTCCACGTCTGCAAAACTTTCTCAAGTCTGCCAAGTAGTTGTTTCCCCTTAATCAAGGGAGCAGTCCTTGTGATATAAGGTGGCTTGGGGGAAATTCGTCCACTCGCTCGGTTGGGGGAACGTCGGCGACCCAAACACCTTGTGAACTGCACTCAGTACTACGCATCAACCCCTACAATTGAACTTTTCCAAACTATAACATCAGCTTCATAATGGATCAGTCCACAAAGAAAACAACAAACGAGAGTATGGGAGAACCTGTCCTATTCGCTTGGCGACAAAACCATAGACATAGTGTGGGTAGTTGTACGAAAAGTAAGGACCGACATACTATTGACGGATCTTGTTTGTTTTGAAGTTAAGTGTTTGAAAAGTTTATCGATTTTCAGGTTTTACACATTAATCGAAAGCTGATGAATCGATATGCGTCACTTATTTTTTTTAGCAAAAAAACATTCACACAAAGTGAAAAGCCTCAGTAAATTTTCAAGGTGGACGAATTTCCCCCAACATAAATTATGCTTGGGGGAACTTCGCCCTTTTTGTTTACCCTTGCTTTTAGGCCTAACAGCGATGAACTGAGAAGAAGAAGAAAAACAAACTGATACGGTAGCATCCAAAGAGGCAAGTCAGTGTAACGTCCTTAGTGCGTGAAAGGATCAAATGTCGTCGAGCGATTCTGTGGCCACTGCAACTGAGAACGCTAGCAGGTTAGGTTATAAACATGTCAGCGTTAATTACTTGCACGTGGCAACTCATGACTATCAGTATCAGGAAGTGATCACAGCACACACACACACACACACACACACACACACACACACACACACACACACACACACACACACACACACACACATCCACACACTCGCTCACTCACTCACAGTATCGTTCTATTTTTATTCGCTCAACTCCCACCTCTCTTTCAACACGAATTCAAGTGGAGCCTGAATGAAAGTTACAAATATTATTGAATCGAAAACGTAAGTCCGACAAGCATGTCATAAGCAGACAAAAGAAGGGGTTAGAAGGCACAAAGGTTCGAAAAGCCAATATAGCTTGGTAAACTTTATCTCGGGTTGTCTCATACCCTGAGAATTTAACATAAACAACAATTAAGTCAACACAAAATCGTTCGTGCGGGTTACGAAAGTCTGAGCTACACTGAAACCCCGGCGTGAAAAGACAGTTCACAACCGGTGTCTCATCAAAAACATCGCCTCACTTTATAATTTCTCAGTAGGGTCTTACACTGAATTTATGGAAGAAAACTTTAAGGTATCTTCCAAGTCTGTGGATAGTGGAAGATGGAATACACAAGAGAATTATTTATGGAAAAGTCAAACCAAAGCTAATCGCGGACTATCGCGGAGCTGGCCTTTTCACATAATATTAAATAGAAAATTCGAACCCGTTAATCGCGGATACGCGGAACAGGCCTTTTCTAACCAGTAAAATAAAGGAACTCCATTAGGAGGTTTAGATCAGAATGGAAAAAAATGGAGCCAACCTCGGATGACGAACCTGACCTCTCAGTCAGAACATCTGTAGCGAAACACAGTTTAAGATTCATTCATCAATCGTGAAATGAAAAAAAGAAGTGTTATAACCCATATATTTGAAACAGCTCATGGCTACCACGAAGCTGGCCCCTGCCGCCGTACTTAATCATTTAAGCGAACGTGAAAAATAATGAAACCGTGATCAGCGACGCCAGATCTTACGGCAAGATCAAACAAAACAAAAAAACTACAACAATCAAACAACAATAAAACATTAGTCCAAAAACTAGGAAGGTAAAAGATAGACAAACCAACCTGTTGAATGTGGATTAAGTTGGGTCTAAATCAAAACTCTAGTCGTACGAATGAAAAACTTGGAGACTTAGAGACTGACTGACTTGGAGACGAACTTGGAGACTTGACAAAGTGACTACAAAAGAGGGCACACGTACGGTCCTTAAATTTCTGTGAGGGCGAGTGGACTACAAAAGAGGGCACACGTACGGTCCTTAAATTTCTGTGAGGGCGAGTGCAACACTCCACTCGCCCTCACAGAAATTTAAGGACCGTACGTGTGCCCTCTTTTGTAGTCACTTTGTCAAGTCTCCAAGTTCGCCACTCGCCCTCACAGAAATTTAAGGACCGTACGTGTGCCCTCTTTTGTAGTCACTTTGTCAAGTCTCCAAGTTCGCCACTCGCCCTCACAGAAATTTAAGGACCGTACGTGTGCCCTCTTTTGTAGTCACTTTGTCAAGTCTCCAATTTCGTCTCCAAGATGATGATGATGATGAAGTGATGCTTAATGTCCTCAGATGTCAGTTGACATATTAGGGACAAGTTGTGACCAATGCCGAAGCACGGTTCAATAATTCTTTACGTCCACGGAAACCAGAAGGCTCGTTAGGACGGACAGCCCAGGACGGCCACCTCGACTCTCACACAGCTCCTGAACTATGTCTCCAAGATGATGATGATGATGAAGTGATGCTTTATGTCCTCAGATGTCAGTTGACATATTAGGACAAGTTGTGACCAATGCCGAAGCACGGTTCAATAATTCTTTACGTCCACGGAAACCAGAAGGCTCGTTAGGACGGACAGCTCAGGACGGCCACCTCGACTCTCACACAGCTCCTGAACTATGTCTCCAAGATTAAAATGGAGGGTCTTTTATACCCTGAAAAATACGGCATCGGTGGCCCAGAATTAGGAATAAAAGAAGAATTTGTAGCAGTAGAGGGAAGGCAGCTCTTCCATGCCCGTGCATGAACAGGGAGGCTCAGTTGTCTACAGCTCGGCCAACTGACCGGCACTAATTGGAACCATACTTTGGTCAGTGGTTTCACACGGGAAACAAGAGACCACTGTACCCCATGACCGCACTAAGACCCAGCACCAACGAACTATTAACTGAACTAAAAACATTCTCATCTTTTCAACTTCAAAACTTACAAAGACCATTTCACCAACAGTCTGACTAAAGTTGAAAGTAGATTTAAAAAAAAGAAGAAGAAGGGGATCGGTAACCCGATGTACTTTAATAGAAGGGCTTTTCTCCACACAAGTAAGTAAGTTGGTGTTTTACGCCCAGTCAACCGGTACGGTTATATCAGGGCGATATCCAAGGAGGCGGTCGGAAATTCCTGGGACATTTTATAACTAGTGCATGACAAATATTATCAGAATTGTCCAAACATGGTCATACGAAGCGAATAAACAAAAGATTTGCACCAGAAAGTGAGTTTAATCATATTTGTGTCTTTTAGTATGCTTCCTTTCAGACGGCATTTGATCCGCTAGATCTAATTTCTGAGTAACCCGTGTACGCTTCCTGAGTGCTGATTGCGGCAAAAGATCGGATCGTGTACTGAGTACTCACTCATTTACAGACTGAATCAGTCTCTTTTGTGGCAAATGCTGGCTTCATTCGCTAGATCTTAGCACGGTGATTCCGCTGCGGGTATTTGTGGCCCAAAATGGCATATAAAATGTCCCAGGAATTTCCAACCGTCTCTTTGGATATTACCGATAAACTATGAAATGAAAGAACTTTGTTAACTCAGTTGAGGGACCAGAGTTAGGCTTTCGGAAATCAAGCATGTGTTGGTCGGGTTTACGCTGAGTGGCTCCAGGTGTTCCACGTTTATGCTGAAAAAGTTCATTTTCAGTCTTTCTAAAAACACTGAACTTCCTACTAGTTTGGACGTCTTTCTTAGCCTTTCCCTTTCGTCAAAATAGTAAACATGGTGCTTAACGTCCACAGAAACCATAAGGCTTATTAAGGACGGGGAGAAAGGGGGGAATGGGGTATGGAGGTGGGGGGGTGGGAGGGGGGGGAGGGAGATTATATACCTATCGCTACACTGTCACCACCAGAATGATTCCTGCATTAAGATAATAATAATAATAGATATCTTTTGCATAGCGCTATTCTCTGGTGTACCCAAACTCACTGCGCTTTACATTCTCCAACATTTTCTAAGTTTCACAAACATAATACATATAATTATGACAACTAAAAATTAATATATACAAGTACATGTGCCATATGAGAACAGCAATATAATAAAGAAAATGATCATTACACCTACCCTTAATTCCATGCTCCGCAGTCCCCACCCCCCCGCCCCCCAATCACACACACACACCAACACCCACACACACACACACACACACACACACACCCACACACAACACAAATATGAAACAGTTAGCGGTTGGCATGTAACAAATCAATCAGAAGGCTTTTGATTTTGATTTGTTTTTTATTTTAATTTTGGGCGTAAAAAAAGTAATAATAATAATAATTACATTTATCATGCGCTCATCAACGGCCCGGCTTTGAGCGCTCACATATACATATTACCTAAATATATTCTATATCACATTAGAGCATAGTCCTAACCAAAACCCTTTACAAAATTATAAAACAAAATAAACAAACAAAACGCACTATAAACACCCACACACACACACACACACACCACACCCACACACACACACACCCACACACACACACACACACAACACACACACACACACACACACACTCCAGTGACACGGTTGCAGAAACTGGGTACTGATATCGGTTAGGACAGAAATACTGTGAGAAGAGGAGGTTTTTCAGTTTGGCCTTAAAAGATGACAGGGTTGAGGCAGGGTGTTCAAGGTCTTTTGGGAGTGAATTCCAAATAAGGGGTCCAAAGCAAGAGAAGGCGCGAAAGCCATGAGTCTTGCGTTTGTATTGTTGGATTTCCAGTATGCGGGTGTCAGAAGAAGAGCGGTGTTGAGTGGTGGTGACGGGGTTCCAAGAGAACAAGTCTTGCAGCAAAGTTCTGAATTTTCTGGAGAGGTTGGATCAGTGACAGCATTAGGTGTACCCATGAGGAGACGTTGCAGTCGTCAAGCCGTGAGAGGATATAAGAAGTAACAAGAGTCTTTGGTTTGCGTCCTTCTAGAGAAACTGCGGATTGAACTAATGAGTTTAAGCTCGGAATAAGCAGTTTGGCAGCTTTTTATGACGTGCTTCTTCATGAACAGTTTTGAGTCAAGAATGATCCAAGGTTCCTGGCAGAATCAGAGAAGGGGATGTTTGTGAGAGCCAAGAGTAATCGAATCAGGGAGGGAAACTGTAGAAGGTTTCAAGGAAGACGAAAAGGGAAAGAGAAGAGCTTCCAGTTTTGTCGTCGTTCAGTTTGAGCTGATTTTCCGTCATCCATGTTTTTATGTCGTCTGTGCATGCACTGAGTTCTTTGGTGAGGTTGGTCACTTCACGGAGAGGAGCTGATTTCTGGAGCTGTGTGTTATCTGCGAAAAGCTGATGGCTTACAGGGTGGCTCTATGATATCGGAGAGAAGCGTAGTGTACAGGACGAAGGAAGACTGAGTACTGAGCCCTGAGGCACTCTGTACATGAGCTGTGTGGGACAGACTAGTTATTGACTGTAATGGACGATATGATGATTCACAGAGTGGTAAGCTATAAACCATTAGACTGAATGCCAAAAAACAGAGTTCAGGGGGGGAGAGGAGACTTTGGTGGTCAATAGTGTCAAAAGCGGCAGAAAGAATGTGTCCAACAAAAGAAGAACGGAAATGTTATTGTCCAGAGCGAGAGACTATCGTTTACATACGTAACAAACAGTCCTCCGTAATCGTCCTGCACATAGCTGACTGAAAGGGATTTCGAGGCTGTTTTCTTGGATATGGAGAGAAGTTTTGTGGAGACCGACTTTTTCAAGGATTTTTGACAGAAATGGAAGGTTAGAAAAGGGACGGTAGTTTTTCAAGATTTCTGTCAAGTGCTGGCTTTTTTCAACAGAAGTTTGACGACGGCTGTCTTCAGATCACGTGGCAATGCCAGTGGTAAGAGTTGTGTTGATGATGTTCGTGGATGGTCGCAGAAGGATGTCAAGGTTTGCATCAAGAACGTGGTGGGATGGGATCAAGTTTCAGCGACTGGCAGATTTCTGTCCAGAAGGTATGATTGAAACCACTGGAGAGCAGATGCAGCAGAATTTCCATCAGAAGAGGTATCAGGGCAAGCAGTTGGGTTTGGAGGAGGAAAATTGTTTCTGATGGTGTGGATTTTCTCAGTGAAGTAATCAGAAAAGACATTCGGAAGGTCGTCAGAGTCAAATGTTGAAGAAAGAGGTGAAGATCTGCTTTAGCCGAGGATGGTGTTGAAGTTTTGAAAGAGCTGTTTACAGGTTGTGATAGACTGAATCTTAGCAGAATAGTAGGCTTGCTTGGCTTTATCTACAAGGTTTGTTACTTTCAGTTTAATGGAGTCGTATATCTGTTTGTGGACGGTGAGCTTAGGTTTGAGCCATTGTCTCTCCGCCTGCCGACGCTCCCGTTTCAGCTCACAGAACTGTTCCGCAATACTGCTGAGCCAGGGCGTCGGCTTCCTTGTACGGGTTGTGTAATGGCAGAGAGGGGTGTGCTTGTCAAGGACGGAACAGAGATGGTTATTGTAGTCCCTGATAAAACTGGTTGATGAGACGGCTTCAGAGAGGTCTTTTTTAAAATTTAATGGCACAAGTGTTAATCTTTTCGAGAGAGCAGCACAAGTACTGGGCCTAGTTTTTACTGATTTCTAAGGACTTACAAGGTCTTGAAAAGGGGCTTCCATGGTGTAGTTTTGTAGAAATGAGGATGTTATCACTTTGCTTGGAAAACACTAAGTCGAGCAGATGGCGGCCTTGGTTGTGAGTGGGTTCAGAAACGGACTGGGTTAGGTTAAACATGTCTGTGATATCGTGTAGTTTTCTGGAGTTGTTGTTTTTCTACGTTTTCAAAATGAAAGTTAAAGTCACCCATAAGGAGTGTTTTGCCAGGCAGACTGTCAGAGTGTTCAAGGAAGTCGGAAAACTGATCGAAAAACATGGAGTCAGAGAATTTGTTCTTTTTTGCTGGGTGGAGGGCGGTAGATACAACAAGTTGGTTAGTTGCTTGTTGTATGTTAGAGTCAGCTGAGCGGTTTCAAAGCAGCGGTGCTGAACGGGAAAGGACGAAGTGGTAGCGACATGCGGCTTAAGAGAGTCCCTTATGACGAAGGCGATGCCCCCGCGATGTCCCTCCCTCATGATGAAGGCGATGCCCCCGCCTTTTTCTAAGATGGGCAGCGGTGAGAGCCATTTTTAATATTTCAGTAGGAAGCGATGGAGAAAGTCACAGGACAGTGTCCACAAGCCACAACCTTTTTGAAGAGAAAGGAGAGCCGAAGCGGTATCGAACCGAGGTCCTTCCGCTTACCAGCCTAACGCCTTACCGCTAGGCCAAACCGGCTCACACCCTTTCGTTGCGTCAGTGTTCTGTTTATATAAGTTTGGACGAAGTTCCCCTGAGACGCTGGGCGAGGTTCTCCAAACGTGGTCGAAATTCCCCCGAATCACATACATCAGAAAAATAATTTTCAGTTTCATATTCATTCTCAGTCTCTGGGATATTTGGTACAAAAGTGTGGTCCTTTTTCTAATTTGGTTGCACAGCTTGGTGTGCCAAATTCATAATAAACAAATGTCACAACTGGTGGCCTACAGCGGCAATATATGTGTTTGAGTTATTTCATGTAATGATTGTGGGGGTTGATAGTTAGGGCGATGCTCAGCCAGCATGAAAGGTAGATGTGAATGCTGGATGACTCGACCGATCCGGCTGAGGTAGTATTGTTTATCTCACTGACTAACCGGTAGAGTGAGCGAGTGTATGAAGATTCACTAACCTGACGTGTTCATGTAGTGACTGATTCACGGACCGAAGGACTAAGCAAACAAATGCGTAATCTCAGTGATTGACAGATACCCTGACTGCTGTAACTGATTATTGGTTGATTAGTAGACTGCGTGTGTGAATGTACAATCTGATGAATAGTTAGCCCGCTTTATGCATCAGGTGAGTGGTTGCCGAATGAGTAAGTGACTGACTGAACAAGCGAAAGTGTGACTTGATGGATGAATGGACTGTTGTACTTTTTGATTTGCCGATTTGAGATAAACTGAGCGAGCGAATTTGAGATGTAATTGACCAAAGTCAATGATTACCGATGGGTTAGTGTATTGGCTGAGTGTCTGACTGACCGTATAAGTGAGTTTGTGTATGATGTGACTGAGTGAGTGACTAGGTAGGTTTATTGATGCAATTGCCGAATAAGAAATGAATCAGTTAATTAGGAAGGAAAAAAACGAAAAATGAACGGATGAGTATTATATTTTTTGTATGTATTAATTGCAATTTCATTTGTTTTGCCGGGAAGCATCCTTTTCGGATGTCTAATGAATTTTTCAAATGATGTCTGAGACTTAAGTATCAGTGACCATAATCCTATCAGCTGCACCAGATCTGTCACTGAAACTGCGCAGACCAGAACCCAAAGGACGCGCCTACATTTCATTTAGATATTTTGAACATTTTAACCAGAATGCATTCTTTGGTGGTCTTATCTGAACGCCGTTTGATAATGTACATCAACACACGGACCCTAACGAGGCTCTAGCAGTGTGGTACAAGCTGTCCGTGCATGTCACGTAGTCAATAGGCATGCGCCAGTCCCTCATAAAGGAATAAAGCACTCCAAACTGCCAGCCTGGTTGAATAAGAATATCAGAACTTCAGGCCATGTCCGATCGGGATCGACTAAAGAAAGAAAGAATGTTCACTGAATATCAAATGGTACGCAATAAAGTAAACAATCTTGTCAGAAATGCCAAGAAATTATATTTTAGGAGACTTTGTGGAAAACAACAAGGATATATCATCAGTTTGGCGCGCTCTGAACACTTTCACTAAAGGAACCAACTCTAGACAGAAGGAAATTCTGCATCATTTCACAGCTGATGCATTTAATGACTGCTTATTGTCCATTGCAGAAACCGTAGTTAAATCACAAGACTCACCTAATAGCAATGAGCGCTACTCCTGTTCAAAACGTCTTGTTGATTTCTGTCAGCAAAAGACCAAGGGCACTGACTCCCGTTTACCATATCCCGTGATGGCGTACATGAAATTGGGAAATATATCTCTGGGATGAACATAAAAGTCTTCAGGACCTGACAACATCAGCAATCAGTTGCTTAAACTAGCTTCGCCATATATTTCAGGGTCACTGACCTATATTTTAATTTGTGCATCGAGCAGAATGTTCCCCTCAGAATTTCAAAAGCAAAAGTTATTCCTTTACCCAAACTAGAGATCACAAAATCTGAATGGTTATAGACTAATCT
This sequence comes from Alviniconcha marisindica, assembly GCA_018857735.1. Taxonomy (NCBI): domain Eukaryota; kingdom Metazoa; phylum Mollusca; class Gastropoda; family Provannidae; genus Alviniconcha; species Alviniconcha marisindica. The sequence continues at coordinate 1,459,636 of JABMCL010003271.1, read as the reverse complement.
CATTCTGTCGGTTCTGTCTAAACTTCTGGAAAAACAGGTTCATAAACACCTAGTACTATTTGGAGACCAGAAACCTTTCCATCCACTTCAGGCTTCCGCCGTAAACACTCTTGCAGTACCGCACTTGCACGGTTGCCAGACTCCAGCTTTCAGCTATACTTAGATCAGACCTGTCCGTAGATCTTTTGTGGACTTAAAAAAGCATTTGATCTGTTGACACAGAATCTTATACTCTCGAATCTTCGGTCTAATTTAAACGTTCGCATCATTGCCTTTTCCTGATGGCGTCCTACGCGTCTGAAGGCACTGTTAAATATTGTGCACCACACGGGGTCAGTCTTGGGACCTGTATTCTTCTGCATCTATATTAATGATCTCCCTCTGGATATACCATCAAATTCTAACAAACATGTCAATATGCTCTGCGGATGACACAACACTTTCATACACACGGATAAAGCGTCGTGCAAATGCACCAGACGCTACAAGCTTTTTGTCCTTGGTCGTATTTCATGTGGTTGTCATGCTAATCACATGCTCATTAATTCCTGTAAAAACAAAGTCAATGATAATTACAACACGGCAAAGCACCAGTTCTCAGGCTTGTCATTGAGACTGTCATTGGATGGTCAGAACATATTTAAACTGCAACTGAACATCGCCTATAGGTCTCATTGTCAACAACAATTCCGATGGCAAGCCCAGATCGAACACATATTTATGCCCCCCCCCCCCCAAAAAAAAAACCCAGAAAACAACTGTTTCTTCTTTGTCAACTGCAACATATCATCAAACAGCTAGACCATAAACTCTCTTTCTGCAACGCTCACTAAACCTCACATGAATTATTCGTCGTTGTGTGGGCTGGCTGTGGCGAAGTACACTTAAAAAGAATTGAACTCCCTACATCGAAGGGCAGGCAAATTAATCCTTCCTGATCCTTCCCTAACTACAGAGCAAAAGATGAATGCACTTGGAATTTTGAACCTACTGCAACAGTTCGCTTACAATACCGATAAAGGATTATTTACGCATTAATTCCATCCGCAAGTTTCTCACTGAAGATGCAGCCCAAACTCCTGTTACTTCCTATATCCTCTCACGGCTTGACTACTGCAACTGTCTCTGCAGTCATGGGTACACCTAATTCTGTTATCCAACCTCTCCAGAAAATTCAAAACTTTGCTGCAAGACTCGTTCTCTTGGCACCCCGCCACTTCCACTCAACACCTCTCCTGGAAAAACTGCACTGGCTTCCCATTAATTCAGAACGTATTAAATATAAAGCCGCTTATATGTGTTTCAGTGCTATAAATGGTTCTGGTCCTGCTTATCTTTCTGAACTGCTACGTGTCTACACTCCATCTCATACACTACGCTCTCTTCTGACACCTGCATGCTGAAAATCCAGCAATACAAACGCAAGAGTCATGGCTTTCGTACTTTTTCTTGCTTTGGACCCCACATTTGGAATTCACTCCACAAGCCTTAGACATTGCTCAACCCTGTCACCTTTAAAGCCAAACTGAAAACCTTCCTCTTCTCACAGCATTTTCGCCCCAACTAATATCAATACCCAGTTTTTGCTACAGTCATTGTGTGTGTGTGTGTGTGTGTGTGTGTGTGTGTGTGTGTGTGTGTGTGTGTGTGTGTGTGTGTGTGTGTGTGTGTGTGTGTGTGTGTGTGTGTGTGTGTGTGTGTGTGTGTGTGTGTTTTCATATAATACCTTATGTAAATTGTTTTGGTAGGACTGTTCTCTACGTGTGTATAGAATATTGTATTTAGGTTAGTATGTATCATGTGAGCGCCCAGGGCGTTGATGAGCGCATGATAAATGTACATTATTATTATAAAGTTCTTAATAATAATTCCCCAAATTACCTGGCTCAACTCTTTATTAGTCACCAGTCCCACTACACCAACTCCAGGAATAACCTCTACGTGCCAATTAAAGGCCAATGCTTGACTTTTAAAAAACTAGCATATCCTTCGCTGGAGCGTCCTTCTGGAACTCCCTGCTCAAAATATAAAATCATGTATTTCTCTTCCTTGTTTCAAACGTAATCTGCACAAACATATGTCTGAGAATAACCTTGCGTCAAATTTGGACGGATTTGGTTGGATCACACGTTTGCC
>JABMCL010003271.1:1447500-1455000 GCA_018857735.1 Alviniconcha marisindica | reverse complement strand
ATGTCCTTCACAGCTTCACAGAAGCGCAGCGAGAGACGGGCATGCACTTTGTCCGTGTGCAAGAGTTCACCAGGTCCTTGGAAGACAGCTTCTAAGGAAATTTGAAGACTCTCCGATCCTTCTCATGTAAACTGCTACGATTATGTGCAGCACACCAAGCACCTGTCGTCTTAGTTTTGCAGCCATTTCTTTGCTTCGGTAATATAATTAATGTGCTTCGGTGCCAGAGCCGGCTGGCAGTGGCCATGTCGGGTCAGGTCGACTTTCGTTTCAAGTTCAGTGTTACTTTACGTCCACAGAGACCGTACTGACTATTAGGGATGGGGAGCCCGGGACGTCCACATCGACTTTCACACAGCTCCTCGTCTTCTTCGTGGGGTACTATATGCTATCACCCGGAATTTGAAGAAGAAGAAAAAAGTTTTTTTTCTCTTTTTTTCCGAGTTATTTGTAGTGGTTGTTTATATATATATATATATATCTAGTATATTGTACTGACTGTTAGATTGGTCTAAAAAATTGACCTAACGCTACTATCCTTGACTATTAAAGTTTTTGACTATATATAGATAAGGCAGACATTCATCTATGCGGCCCAGGTAAATGGATTTCCTCAGACTAGTAATTATTGAGAAATGCGAATAGGGGTCCATCGAAATTGGTGAAATTATGACTATGGCTACCAGGGTAGACATTTTGGAGGATTATTTCGCTTATGGACAGCACAACACCACTTTGTTTTTCAACCAATTTACTTCAAATTTTCAACACAAGAAGATAGTATCAGTGGCCCTTCTACAAAATAGCAGCTATCTTCATATATTATATGCAGAAGTTGCAGTGATATCAAAACCCACATTTCATGAGGATAAATTCATTTTTTGCTCTACACTATTTATCAAAAGGTTTTATTCCTAGGGCTTAAAGCCTAGAACATACTAGAGACGTTATATCTGTAAGTATTATCTGCAAAATTAGTGAGATTGTTTGCAAGTTAAAAGGGCATAAAATATGAAAATAATTTCAGACACCATTTTTATATTTTTGATTAAATAATTTCTGCTTCAAAGGTTATATAACCACCAAAAGTACTAATATTGATATAGTATTAACATACTATGTTATCTGACCCACCTGCCAAATTTTTACTTCTGTGTCAACATGTTGGTGGAAAATGATTCAAAGAGAATTGTGAACCGGTTTGGCCTAGCGGTAAGGCGTTAGGCTAGTAAGCAGAGGGACCTCGGTTCGAATCCGCTTCGGCTCTCCTTTCTCTTCAAATGTTGTGGTCTGTGGACACTGTCTTGTGACTTTGTCCCTCACAATTATGAATCATTGTGCCCACCTTAATGCAGAAGTCATTCTGGTGGTGACACTGACTGAAGCGATAGGTATATAATCTCTTTCCCTCTCCTCCCACCTCCATTACCCGTCCCTAATAAGCCTTATGGTTTCTGTGGACGTTAAGCACCATGTTTACTTACTCCCACCTCCCCATACCCCCCCCCCCCCCCCCCCCCCCCCTTCTCCCCGTCCCTAGTAAGCCTTGTGTTTTCTGTGGACGTTAAGCAACGGGCCATGTTTACTTACTTACTTACTTACTTAACTCAAAGAGACATTGTACCGTCCTCTGGGTGATAGTGCCCCCTTATATTAAAACCAGCGTTGCTTTACTATTACGTCTACAGAGACCACACGGACTATTAGGCCCAGGCCGGCCGCCTGACTTTTCACACAGCTTTTCAGCTCTGAGGCTTTCCTCGAAGGAGGCTGGGGGATGGTGGTGAAAGGCCGGCGCGAGTGGCACTTCCTTTCTCTCACATTCTTTGATACTCACAGTGTAGTCTAGCTCTCAAGTTGTGATCGAGAGGAAGTTGGAACGCAGGCAAGCACACTTACTGAAAGCTGAAAGGGCAGCTGCAGCGGGCAATGCAAATAGCCGTTATTTAATTCTCATTGTTCTGTGTGTTGTTGTTTGTGTGTGTGTGTTGTGTTGTGTGTGTGCGTTGTGGTGTTGTGTGTGTGTGTGTGTGTGTGGTGTTTGTGTGTGTTGTGTGTGTGTGTGTGTGTGTGTGTGTGTGTGTGTGTGTGTGTGTGGTGTGTGTGTGTGTGTGTGTGTGTGTGTGTGTGTGTGGTAGTGGTGTGTGTCTGTGTGTGTGTGGGGGGGGGGGGGGGCTAAGGGGGGGGGGGGGGGGGCATGCTTTGCCTGCCAGTCATCTGCTCGGTCATTTCCCGTGACTCCGTCATCCTGTATGTCCAGGACAGTACACCCATGGAGTCTTTGAAGGTGGGTGTCGAACATCAGCACAGGCCAGCCTGGATCTCCTGTTGCACTTTTGTGTAGCAAGCAGCTGACTGAATCTGTGAAGATGATGGTATGTGTAGCAAGCAGTTGACTGAATCTGTGAAGATGATGGTATGTGTAGCAAGCAGCTCACTGAATCTGTGATGATGGTATGTGTAGCAAGCAGCTCATTGAATCTGTGATGATGATGGTATGTGTAGCAAGCAGCTGACTGAATCTGTGAAGATGATGGTATGTGCAGCAAGCAGCTCATTGAATCTGTGATGATGATGGTATGTGCAGCAAGCAGCTCACTGAATCTATGAAGATGATGGCATGCGTGATTCGACTGTTACCTCTTTAGGCAAACCGGCGGAGAGCGTGTGCAGCTGCTTCCACCTCCATTGTCAAGCTGGAGCTTGAGACCGTATAGGCTGCAGTGTCTTTGTGGATGGTGGTCATAACTTGATTGACAGTGAAGCCCCACCTCGACTGATGACTGAGCTATCAGTGTTCACTATGAGATCCTGCAGTTTGCTGTTTTATTGAATGAGAAACTTGATCTCTGAAACTGTTTGCCTGCTGGCCACTCATTTACAACACAACAATAAAAACACAACCCTCCCCACAACACTCTTTCAGCAAATAAAACATCACGCTTCACACAGCAACATGATTCCACAAAACAACAAAGCTCACTTTTCCCACACAAAACAAGACCAAAACAAAAACCACACTTCACACAAGGCAATAGCGTGCGCAACACAGTCTTTTCTTCTCTTCTTCTTTATCCGTCTCAGTTTGTGTATTTCAAAAAGCACAACAGTAGTAGCATATTTCTGTCACAAACAGTAGAAAGTCATTCAAAAATGAAACAATAAATAATAGGCACTTGCCACAAACATTTTCAGTCTCAGAGCCATATTTGTTTTCTCTCTCTCTCTCTCTCTCTCTCTCTCTCCCCCCCCCCCCCCCCCCATCTTTCTCTCTCCTCATCCTTGCATACAGTCATGTGCATGTACATACTTTTATTGTGAAAACAAACAAGTGTAATTATTTGACTTTGGTCAATTTGTCTGTGCATTAATGTGACATTGAGTTAATAAAAGGATCATAACAATTGTCTTCAAACCACAGTTTCATCATCAAAATTGTAAGATTTTTCTATCAAGTATGAAAGCATTCAAACATCCCAAATGGACCACAGTGGGAACATTTATAATGTCTCCTGTTTTTGATGATTGATTAAATGCAACAATATAGCACTCACTGGCCAGCCATAAGTATGCAGTCTTGATATTAATGCACTCAGTAATGGTAATGAAATGACAGACTTATGGATTGAGTCACAATCATATTTGCAAATGAGTCCTCTTTCATGTCTATTCTTGACTGAAGCAAGCACACCTCATTCATGTTGCACTGTTTAGTGCACTGAGAAGAAATTCATTTTGTACATACATATGTATATATTGAAACTGAAACCAATGGCACTTTTGTGACAGCCATGCAACTGATTGAAGTCCAGGTGAAAAAACCTAGTGCAATGTGTACATCACAACTGAAGTTTTATAATCATTCAAAGTCTGAAGGAACTTGTTTACACAGGGTAGTGTAATAGTCTGTGGGAAAACACCAAAGTAAAAGTTTTTGCCATGGGCTGACCAAACACTCCTCAAAACATGGGCTAGCTCACATGACTTTGGTACGACCAACAAACAAACAAATATATAATAAATCCGATGTCCATTTTAACAGCTCTACAGTCCCATGATCCATGGGTGGGTACAGTGTCCATTTTACCTGGGGAAATCGACAGTTTAGTGTGTTGAGTGGGGTTCGCTCATTGCATTTTACTTGGAGAAGACAGATTGTGTAGGGTCTGCCTACTGAGTGGAGTGTTGTCCATTTCAATGGGAGAAGACTGACAGTCTAGAGCCCAACTGGAGGTGTGTGATTAAATCCATTTCTCTCTAAGAGTTGTAGTCTAGTGTCCTCTGACAGGGGTGCTGCCCATTTCACTGGTGAAGACCTATAGTGTCCTCTGACAGGTGTGTTGCCCATTTTACTGGGTGAAGACCTATAGTGTCCTCTGACCGGGGTGTTGCCCATTTCACTGGGTGAAGACCTACAGTGTCCTCTGACTGGGGTGTTGCCCATTTTACTGGGTGAAGCCTATAGTGTCCATTGACAGGGCATTGCCCATTTGACTTGGAGAAGACCTGTAGTCTAGTGTCCACGGAGTGGGCTGCTGTCCATTTTACTTGAAGACCTGTAGTCTAGTGTCCACTGAGTGGGCTGCTGTCCATTTTACTTGAAGACCTGTAGTCTAGTGTCCACGGAGTGGGCTGCTGTCCATTTTACTTGAAGACCTGTAGTCTAGTGTCCACGGGAGTGGCTGCTGGGTCCAATTTTACTTTGAAAAGTGCAACTAGAGGACAACAGGGTGTCACGTCAGTGCAACACTTAGTAACATGCTACAGTGACAACAGGGTATATAACATGCTACAGACAGCTGTAGTCATACATGTCACAACAGGAAGGGTGGTCATGTCCACCAACACTGTCTATACATAACACATCAATGACAACAGGAAAGGGTAGGTCCATGTCCACTCAGACAGGAAATGCTGTCCTTTACTATGGAGAAAGGCACACTGACAATGACAACCTGGGTACAACCTGAAGGGTGGTCACGTCTGCCAACACTGCCTGTACACAGAATACACTACAATGACAACAGGGAAGGGTGGTCATGTCTACCAACACTGCCTGTACAGGGAACACACTACAATGACAACAGGGATGGGTGGTCATGTCCACCAACACTGTCTATACATAACACATTACAATGACAACAGGGAAGGGTGGTCACATCTACCAACACTGCCTGTACAGGGAACACACTACAGTGACAACAGGGAAGGGTGGTAACATTCCACCAACACTGTCTATACATAACACACTTACAATGACAACAGGAAGGGTGGTCAATCTACCAACACTGTCTGTACATGGAACACACTACAGTGACAACAGGGTATACATAACACACTACAATGACAACAGGATATAAATAACACACTACAATCATACAATGACAACAGGGTATACATAACACACTACAGTGACAACAGGGTATACATAACACACTACAGTGACAACAGGGTATAAATAACACACTACAATGACAACAGGGTATACATAACACACTACTGTGACAACAGGGTATACGTAACACTCTACAGTGACAACAGGGTATACATAATAATAATACATACACTTTCTATAGCGCTATTCCCCACTGAGTGAGCTCATAGCGCTTCAGCTGTAAGGCCATTCACTACATAACATGCTACAGTGACAACAGGGTATACATAACATGCTACAGTGACAGCAGGGTATACATAACATGCTACAGTGACAACAGGGTATACATAACATGCTACAGTGACAGCAGGGTATACATACACATGCTACAATGACAACAGGGTATACATAACATGCTACAGTGACAGCAGGGTATACATAACATGCTACAGTGACACAATACAACAGGGTATACATAACATGCTACAGTGACAACAGGGTATACATAACATGCTACAGTGACAGCAGGGTATACATAACATGCTACAGTGACAGCAGGGTATACATAACATGCTACAGTGACAGCAGGGTATACATAACATGCTACAGTGACAACAGGGTATACATAACATGCTACAGTGACAACAGGGTATACATAACATGCTACAGTGACAGCAGGGTATGCATAACATGCTACAGTAACAACAGGAAGGGTGGTCATGTCCACCAACACTGTCTATACATAACACATCACCATGACAACAGGAAAGGGTGGTCAGGTCTGCCAACACTGTCACCTCAGCACAAGGCCATCCACTCATACTTGCACCCAGTGTCACCTAATATACACACTGTCCCTTATCTCAGCACAAGGCCACCCACTCGCACAATAATGACAACTGGGAAGGGTGGTCATGTCCGCCAACACTGTCTATACATAACATATTACAATAACAACTGGGAAGGGTGGTCATGTCCGCCAACACTGTCTACACATAACACACTACAGTCACAACAAGGAAGGGTGGTCATGTCTGCCAACACTGTCTATACATAACACACTACAGTAACAACTGGGAAGGGTGGTCATGTCTGCCAATGCTGTCTACACATAAAACACTACAGAGACAACTAGGAAGGGTGGTCATGTCCACCAACACTGTCTACACATAAAACACTACAGTGACAACAAGGAAGGGTGGTCATGTCCACCAAAACTGTCTACACATAACACACTACAGTGACAACAGGGAAGGGTGGTCACATCTGCCAATATTGCCTATACATAACACATTACCACGACAACAGGGAAGGGTGGTAACATCTGCCAATATTGCCTATACATAACACATTACCACGACAACAGGGAAGGGTGGTCACATTTACCTAAACACAAACTGTCACTTCACCACACGGCCATCTACTCAGATCTGTATCCAGAGTCACCTCTGTATGTACTGTCACTTACCTCAGCACAAACCCACCCACTCACACCTGTACCCGATGTCAGTAAATAATGAATACCGTCAATTGCATCAGCACAAGGCCTTCCACTCACACCTGTACCCAGTGTCACCTAATGATACATACCATCACTTACCTCAGCACAATGCCACCCACTCACACCTGTACCCACAGTCATCTAATAATACATACTATCACTACCTGTACCCAGTGTTATCTAATAATACATACTGTCACTACATGCACCCAGTATCACCTAATAATACATACTGTCACTACATACACCCAGTATCACCTAATAATACATACTGTCACTTACCTCAGCACAAAGCCATCCAGTCATTTCTGTAGGCCCCCCACTGATAACATGCACAAGGCCACCCACTCACATGTGTACCCAGTGTCAGCACAAGGCCACCCACTCACATGTGTACCCAGTGTCAGCACAAGGCCACCCACTCACATGTGTACCCAGTGTCAGCACAAGGCCACCCACTCACATGTGTACCCAGTCTCACCCTCAATTATATATACTGTCATTTACCTCAGCACACGGCCACCGACTCACACATGCAGGCCATCCACTCACACTTGTACCCAGTGTCACCTAATAATACATACTGCCACCTACCTCAGCACAAGGCCATCCACTCACACCTGTA
>JABMCL010003271.1:1332500-1442500 GCA_018857735.1 Alviniconcha marisindica | reverse complement strand
ATAATGGGACCAAGGACAGTCTTATGTATGTGTTATGTGTTACGAGACAAATTAGTTGGTTATTAGACATAACAGGACAACCTTAACAGGAAGAAGGACAGCCTTGCATACATGTTGTTCAACATAACAGGACAAGAATAGCCTTGCATACTATCAGACATAATATAGCTCAGGACAGCATTGAGTTATTATCAGACATAACAGGGCCAAAGAGGTCCTTGTATTTTATCAGATATCATAGAACAAACGACAGCATTGTACATTAGCAGGCATAATAGGGCTAAAGAGGTCCTTGTATTTTATCAGATATCACAGAGCAAAGGACATCATTGTAAGTTACCGGACATAACTGGGCCAAAGAGGTCCTTGTATTTTATCAGATATCACAGAGCAAAGGACATCATTGTAAGCTATCAGACATAACAGGGCCAAAGAGGTCCTTGTATTTTATCAGATATCACAGAACAAAGGACAGCACTGTACATTACCAGGCATCACAGGGAAGAACAAGTCAGTCAGCAACAGAATGTACAAGCATAAGGCAGCTAGCGACAGGATGTACATGAACAAAATAGTCAGCAATGAGATGTACAGGAACAAGGCAATCAGCAACAGAATGTACAAGAATAAGGCAGTTGGCAACAGGATGTACAGGAACAAAACAGTCAGCAATGAGATGTACAGGAACAAGGCAGTCAGCAACAGGATGTACAGGAACAAGGTGGTGGGCAACAGTACGTACAGGAATAAAGTAGTCAGTAAAAAAATATAAGGAACAGAATAGTCAGCAACATACTGTACAGGAAATGAATAGTTAGCAACATAACAAGAACAGAGTAGCCAGCAACATAATGTGCAAAATCAGAGTAGTCAGCAACACAATGCACAGGATCAGAGTAGTCAGCAACACAATGTGCATGTACAGGATCAGGATGGTCAGAAATACAGTGTACAGGATCAGAGTCATCAGCAACATGATGTACAGGATCAGAGTGGTCAGCAACACAATGTACAGGATCAGAGTCATCAGCAACACAATGTACTGGAGCAGAGTGGTCAGCAACACATATTCAGGATCAGAGTGGTCAGCAACACAGTGTACAGGATCAGAGTGGTCAGAAATACAGTGTACAGGATCAGAGTGGTCAGCAATACAGTGTACAAGATCAGTGTGGTCAGCAATACAGTGTACAGGATCAGTGTGGTCAGCAATACAGTGTACAGGATCAGTGTGGTCAGCAATACAGTGTACAGGATCAGAGTGGTCAGCAATACAGTGTACAGGATCAGAGTGGTCAGCAATACAGTGTACAGGATCAGAGTGGTCAGCAACACAATGTACAGGATCAGAGTGGTCAGCAACACAATGTACAGGATCAGAGTGGTCAGAAATACAGTGTACAGGATCAGAGTGGTCAGCAATACAGTGTACAGGATCAGAGTGGTCAGAAATACAGTGTACAGGATCAGAGTGGCCAGCAACACCAAGTAGAGGAACAAGGCATTGAACGTTAACCATGACCAACCTGTGGGTGGGAAGACACGCTGTGAAGACGGAAGAAGTACTTGGTGTAAATTCTACGGAACACATAGTACAGCGTCACCACATCCTTGTACACGTAGCACAATGGGGCCACTGTCAAAACAGTCAACAGTCAGCTGTGACACACACTGATGAAGACCACTGTCAACAGTCAGTGTGATACACGCTGACAGAGATCACTGTCAAAACAGTCAACATTCAGCACTGACACACATGGACAGAGATCACTGTCAAAACAGTCAACATTCAGCACTGACACACACGGACAGAGATAACTGTCAAAACAGTCAACATTCGGCACTGACACACACTCATGGAGATCATTGTCAAAACAGTCAACAGTCAGCAGTGATGCACACTGGCAGAGATCACTGTCAAAACTGTCGTCTCTGTCAGTGCATGAGTCACTGCTGGATGTTCACTGGATGCTGGACAGTGATCTCGAGACTACTATCAAAACAGCGAACAGCATGTGTGTTTCTGCTGCAGTTGCATTTGCTTTATTTCAGTGCAGCCCTGGCTTTTGCGCTCTCCTCTTTGAATGTCAGAAATGGACTTTCATTCTTCACTTTCCAAGACCGGTCTGGACTAGTGTGTACAAGACACGGATCCTCTTGTGTTCCAAGGCTCAGCTCTCTCTCACTCTCCGTCTGTTTTCCTCCCTCTCCCTTTCTCTCTCTCTTACACACATCCAGTTGAGATTTTACACATGTATCAATGTACGGCATTGCTTTTACATCATTGACACTCTACCTTCATGCTCTTCTCACAGACATATATAACACCTGAACAGCATCTTTGCAAGACTGACCGAATATCTAAAGATAAGTTGTTTCACCTTTTCTTTTTTTTCTTTTTGATATTGCTTTTATGTACACTAACTGTTATCTTCTTTTGCTGCTTGTAGCAGGCAGATATGACAAGCAGCAGGCATGACAGGCCAAACACTTTGTTCCACCCTGTCCAAACAAACAAAAAGTATCCCTTGTCAACTTCTTGTGTGATTTGATATTTTGTCTTTTTACTGAACGCTTCTGGCAGTCCACCTAGTTTAAGATTTTTTGCATTTTTTACCTTCCGGACACCCATGCCACCTAGAAATTAACTCAAGGCTTCCAAACTGTTTCCAAACATCAATAGCATTCAAGCCGTTGACTGTGGAGTCTCTTGGATAAAAAAAGAAAGTTATGGCATTCAAATGCAAAGCTCAGTGAAAATTTGATCACGTAGCAGTTTAAAATCTCTCTCTTGCAATGTCTTTGGAAGCTACAAGCGTCAAACGTTTTGCCACAGAGGACTGGGTGGCTTCAGAACAGTCACTGATCATTGCAAAACAACTCACAAACATTCTCAACGTGAACAAGACACCTCAGCTGTAGAGAGGCACAGAACAAAGCCGGGAATGGCTAAGTGAAAACATACACACCATACATGGCAAAGCCATGGAACGGAATGACCCCATTGGGGGGGTAGATGACTGAAAACTCGTCCACCCCCAGCTTCCCGCGGATGTAGGATTTGGGGGGAGTGGCACTGTTGTGCGAGAAGTGCTTCAGTACCACTGTGTCCCGAGAAAAGGGCAGCAGTACCTGAAAAACAGTATGAGGCACACTAGGGAGGTTAGCCACTTTCTGTTGTACATCCTGTGGCAACCAGGTCAGTGTGTATGTGTGTGTGTGCATGTGTGTGCATGTGTGTGTGCGTGTGCATGCGTGCATGTGTGTACACGCGTGTGTGACAGATCTGGTCTAGCTAGTCTGTCTTTCTGGGACTGAAAGATCTTTTCTAGCAGTCTCTCACCTGGTACAGGTAATCCTCAAAGACAAAGTAGTGGTCGTCATTGGTGGCTGTGAGTTTGACATCCTGAAACACATACAGATGTCAGCGGCCAGCAGTAGGTGCCAGAAGGCAATGTCATCAGGCTGTGAGCATGTGTGCATACATATGTGTGTTTACACTCTTTGCAATGAATGTGTGTGTGTGTGTGTTTGTGTGTGTATGCATGTGTGGATGTGTGTGTGTGTGTGTGTGTGTGTGTGTGTGTGTGTGTGTGTGTGTTGTGTTGTGTGTGTGTGTGTGTGTGTGTGTGTGTGTGTGTGTGTGTGTGTGTGTGTGTGTGTGTGTGTGTGTGTGTGTTGTGTGTGTGTGTGTGTGTGTGTGGTATGTGTGTGGTGTGTGTGTGTGTGTGGTGGTGTGTGTGTGTGTGTGTGTGTGTGTGTGTGTGTGTGTGTGTGTGTGTGTGTTGTGTGTTGTGTGTGTGTTTTGTGTGTGTGTGTGTGTGTGTGTGTGTGTGTGTGTGTGCGTGCATGCTTGCATGTGTGTACTCTTCTGTTTATGACAATGTGTACACTCTTTATTTTTCACACACATCTGTCATTCTGTTTACAGTGTCTTAAGTTTTTTCTTGTAGTTTTTCAGTGTTTTTACCAGGAAATTTAGCAATGGTCCTCACGTTGACAGCTTCTGAGTTTATTTGGCTTGGTCAAAATTATCAGTCCTGATCTGCTCTCAAAAATGAGTGAAATACACACATGTCTGTCAACCCTACTGTTTTTGTATTACGTACTTCAGGCTAACATTAGGTGCAAATGCTTTACAAATACTCGTTGACATTACATCACAACTGCAATTATCACTAAAAACATGATAGAACAGATGCGAGCTACCAAACAGCTTGTGATGCAGCACACAGGAATATATATATGCACCTTATAGAGGAGGTTGTCCACCAACAGATCATGTTGCAGAACACAGTTCTTCAGCTGTTCATAGTACAGGATGTCCTAGCCACAGAGGAAGCACAAGCAAGGTCAGACAGTCTCGGCAACACAGCGTTCAGATTCATAACCCAGTGACCAGCTGCACTGTAATATTGTCACATGACATACAGTTTTTGGGGATGGGAATAATGGAGATGCACCAGCATGGGTTGATCCTAATGGAATGTGAACACAATGATGCAACACACCCACCCAAACAACAGTAACAGCAAAGATTAATTTTTATCACTATTTTCCTGAAGCTTAAACCTAGTGCAACATCAGTGCAGACATACAAAATTTTCATACAATGTTCAGGGTCTCATTTTTTCCTTTAAAAAAAACAAAAAAAACTGATTAAAAGATATTTTTTCAAATTGAAAGACCTAGCTAAAACCATGTCCAATAAACATCAAAAGATCCTCTTACAGACAGAAAATGTATGTTATATCCCTCGAATATATTAAATCCTCCTTATCACTCCATTATTTACCTCCACTCCCTCATCTGAAATCACAGCTCTCCTCACACACTAGGGACACAACCCTTCTTACCACTTCATTTCACTCCCTCATCCCCATCATCTGAAACCACAACTGCCCTAAGACACCAGGAAGACAACCCTTCTTACCACTCGATCCATCCCAACCCTATCTGATGGCATAGCTCTCCCCACACAATAGGGACACAACCCTTCTTGCCACTTCATCCACCACCCTGACCATCTGACCACAACCCCCCCCCCTCCCCCCACCCCCCTAATACACCAGGGAGGCACCTGTTCTTCCCACTTCATCCACCTCCACCCCCATCATCTGACACCTGATCTTACCACTTCACCACCTCCACCCCCTACATCACACCTGATCTTACCACTTCATCCACCTCCACCCCCATCATCTGACACCTGATCTTACCACTTCATCCACCTCCACCCCCATCATCTGACACCTGATCTACACTCATCCACCTCCACCATCATGACACCTGATCTTACCACTTCATCCACCTCCACCCCATCATCTGACACCTGATCTTACCACTTCATCCACCTCCACCCCCATCATCTGACACCTGATCTTACCACTTCATCCACCTCCACCCCCATCATCTGACACCTGATCTTACCACTCATTCCACTCTCCATCATCTGACACCTGATTTACCTCTCCCCTGACCTTCTTACCTTCCCTATCTGACACTATACCACTTCATCCACCTCCACCCCCATCATCTGACACCTGCATCTTACCCTTCACTCCACCTCCACCACATGACCGCCAATCCACACACCTGATCTTCCACTTCATCCACCTCCACCCCCATCATCTGACCACCCTTACCACACACCACCTCCACCCCCATCATCTGACACCTGATCTTACCACTTCATCCACCTCCACCCCCATCATCTGACACCTGATCTTACCACTTCATCCACCCCCATCATCTGACACCTGATCTACCATTCTCCATCCACCCCCATCACTACCGCTCCATTATCCACCTCCCCCCATCATCTGACACCTGATCTTACCACTTCATCCACCTCCACCCCCATCATCTGACACCTGATCTTACCACTTCATCCACCTCCACCCCCATCATCTGACACCACAGCTCTCCTCGCATGCTGGTTGGGCAGCCCTTCTTAGAGAACTCCCGAGCTACCAGAGCATGACTGGCTGCCAACACTGAAAAAGGAAGACGAAAAACAAGAATTTTTTTTTACATCCATTAGTACTGTAGTATTGGGCTGATATCCTCTCACCATTACGTGCCGGTGGTCGTTGATGATTTACTCAGGTAGCGAAACACGTGTCTGACCTAGGCAACCAACATAATGGTCCCCACCGGGATCAGTTCCGATAACCCCTCTGCTCAGCTTTGGGGGCCACAAATCAGATTCGGCTCCAGGGGAGACTGATGCACCCAACAGGCTCTTCATGAAGGATGTAGGACTCGCCCTTTTCTTTCTTCACCCATCAGGTTTACTCTGTTTAAGGTCTTCCAGATCTAAACCTCAATAATTAAGTATTTGCCTCTTTTTTCCCCTCAACATTTTGACCTAAGCAACCCAGCAAAAACAATGAAAAACAAGAATATGAACATAGAATGAAGGGATGAACATGTATTCAACATACAGTGAAGGGATGAACATCCAAGTTATTCTAAATGATAAACATGAAACATACCATGAGGGAATGGAGATCATCCAAAATACATCATAATGAAACATACCATGAGGGAATGGATAATGAAACATGCCATGAGGGAATGGAGATCATCCAAAATACATCATAATGTAACATACCATGAGGGAATGGACATCATCCAACATACATCATAATGAAACACACCATGAAGGAATGAATAATGAAACATGCCATGAAGGAATGGAGATCATCCAACATATATCATGATGAAACATACCATGAAGGAATGGACATCATCCAACATACACCATAATAAAATATGTCATGAGGGAATGGACATCATCCAACATACATCATAATGAAACATGCTATGAGGGAATGGAAATCATCCAACATACATCATGATGAAACATGCCATGAGGGAATGAAAATCATCTGACATATATCATAATGAAACAAGCCATGGAGGAATGGACATCATCCAACATGTATTACAATGAAAGGACAAACACCCAACTTGCATGAAACTGACAAACATCCAACCTTTGTGTCCAAGTTTTGAGCGATCTGTGTCAAACAACTCAGGAGGGATGTCAGGGAAGTCATCCACCCCTGTCTGACACTGGTTAATGGACATCTCACTGTACTGCACTCTCTGAAAAAATATCATCATCATCGTCAGTGTCAACATTGTTGTCTTCATCAGCATCAATATCAATCATCACCTTCTACTATCTGACACTAGTTGCTGGACATCTCAGTGTTCTACACTCTCTGAAAAAGATCCCCATCATTGCTGTCATCACTTATCGTTAGTGTTCCGATCATCATCATCATCATCACCTACAATACATGGTACTGGCCAATGGACGTCTTATAGTGATCTCTCAAAAACATCATCATTATTATAATGACCTATATATTCTCTGACAGTGGTTGACAGACATTTGATTCTCAACAACAACGAAAGAAACAAACAAAATGAACAAAAAGCATCATGAAAAGAACACTCACCTAACTTCCAATCAAAACAAGAAAACAAAAGTAGCCATGCATCTTCATTTTTTCCAACTCTGCTATGATCTTGAAAATAGTCAACAAAACAACCTGCAGTCCAAAAAGAGAGAAAAAACTTCATTTTTTTTCTTTTTTTTCAATCTCTGCAGCAACCTTGAAAATGTTTCAAATATATATATATAAACTGGATTTACAATGATGAATCTAAACAATGGCAGTCTATATCCACAGCTCTAACTGAAGCAATACCATCACAGTACTCACTCCAAACAATGATGTCACAACACCAACGACAAACAATAATACCATAAATGCACCAATTTCAAATGATAATCAATAAATGCACCAATTTCAAATGATGATCAAATATACATTTCCCAATCAGAACAACACCTCCAATGAATAACATCACAGCACAAAACCCAAGCTAGCATACGTACCCCATTGGCACACCACTAACTCCAACTATTCATACCCTACTGTTGTTGTTGTTGATCGCTTTTGTAAAAGCGCTATTCTCCACTCTTGAGCAGACTCACTGCGCTCACATGTGATTCTCAATAAGTGACTATCTTTCAACAGCGCATTTTTGAATATCCACTGAAGTGGTGTACTTACAGTGCTGTTTAGTTGTTAAATGGCTGGTGCCATGTGAAACTGCTGCCGTCTCGGCACATTCTGTGTACACTATACAACCATGCACCACGTCATGTCACTTCATGCAAAGCCACATACGTAGGGTGCATGCATGTTTAGCTGTAACCTGCCACCTGCGCTTTGGGCAGAATGACCAGGATATTTTATGCGCTACTGCGGTAACACAGGGATGGAATGGACACTGAAACAAGTCAGCACAGAAAGTTGACCCCGGAGAAGAAAATTCTCCTGCCACTCCTGCCAGGACTTGAACCCGAGACCTTTCAATCACGAGTCTGGTGCTGTAACCACTGAGCTCCCCCTGCTCCTCGGCAGCGAGAGTGACTCTTACCAGCTGGTTGACGGACTTCAGCTTGATGGGCACCTGAATGGTTCCCCAGAAGTGGTAGAAGCTGCCCCTGCACAAAGACCATTACATAATAATGATAACCTACAGTTACAAAGTGCCCTTAATCACAGGAGCTCATAGAGCTTTACAATTATAACAACATTTACAAAGACAAAATACACAAGCATCACAGATGCAGTGAGTCATGCAGGTGATTTATAATAATTACGCCTATCACTCATCCAAAAAGCAACATCTCGCTGATAACAAAGGCGCCCATTTCTGCAGCACAAAGGCCACTGTTTATCAGAGAACCAACACATAATTATTGCTGAAGGAGGCGAATAAAGCCCAATGCTCATCAGAGAAATAATCGGTAAATCAAGTCATTATCCTGCTGAAGATGGTGACTACGTATACATTTGAAGATGTCATCCATTTTTGGTGCATAAAGCCCATATATTACTCATCAGATGGCTTGCCTTTGCTTGGGCTGTGTCACTATGCATTGACACCAGCATGAACACCAAGGCAACGTTAACATGTTATGCGCTGCATAGTTCTGTGGGGATTAACACCAAGGCAACGTTAACATGTTACGTGCCATAGCTCTGTGGGGACTACCACCAAGGCAGCATTAACATGTTATGCACTGCATAGTTGTGTGGGGACTAACACCAAGGCAACGTTAACATGTTACATGCTGCGTAGTTGTGTGGGGACTAACACCAAGGCAACATTAACATGTTATGTGCCACATTGTTCTGTGGGGACTGTCTTCAACCATGATAAGCTCCCAGCATAACACCATCAAGACATGGAGACAAAGCCTCCAAGATGGCGTGTGGTCACCCATGTGGCAGGGGTAACAACAACAAAACTGGTTACACGCAATCCTCTCGCCCTATGGAAAGCACTTGTCAGTGTACAATTGCATATACTTGGTGACCCCCAGAGTACTCAGCGGGGAAACACTGCAACAATGTCTCTAGCTAAGCAATGCTGATGGTAAAGACCAGAGCTCACCATACAGGTAACACAATGCTGATGGTAAAGACCAGAGCTCACCATACGGGTAACACAATGCTGATGGTAAAACCCAGAGCTCACCAAAGTAACACAATGCTGATGGTAAAACCCAGAGCTCATCAAAAAGAATTAACACAATGCTGATGGTAAAGCCCAGAGCTCACCAAAGAGGTAACACAATGCTGATGGTAAAGCCCAGAGCTCACCATAGAGGTAACACAATGCTGATGGTAAAACCCAGAGTTCACCAAGTAACACAATGCTGATGGTAAAACCCAGAGCTCACCACAGAGGTAACACAATGCTGATGGTAAAACCCAGAGCTCACCATAGAGGTAACACAATGCTGATGGTAAAGCCCAGAGCTCACCATAGAGGTAACACAATGCTGATGGTAAAGCCCAGAGCTCACCATAGAGGTAACACAATGCTGATGGTAAAGCCCAGAGCTCACCATAGAGGTAACACAATGCTGATGGTAAAACCCAGAGTTCACAAGTAACACAATGCTGATGGTAAAACCCAGAGCTCACCACAGAGGTAACACAATGCTGATGGTAAAACCCAGAGCTCACCATAGAGGTAACACAATGCTGATGGTAAAGCCCAGAGCTCACCATAGAGGTAACACAATGCTGATGGTAAAGCCCAGAGCTCACCATAGAGGTAACACAATGCTGATGGTAAAACCCAGAGCTCACCAAAGAGGTAACACAATGCTGATGGTAAAACCCAGAGCTCACCACAGAGGTAACACAATGCTGATGGTAAAGCCCAGAGCTCACCACAGAGGTAACACAATGCTGATGGTAAAGCCCAGAGCTCACCATAGAGGTAACACAATGCTGATGGTAAAGCCCAGAGCTCACCATAGAGGTAACACAATGCTGATGGTAAAACCCAGAGCTCACCAAGAGGTAACACAATGCTGATGGTAAAACCCAGAGCTCACCAAGAGGTAACACAATGCTGATGGTAAAGCCCAGAGCTCACCAAGAGGTAACACAATGCTGATGGTAAAGCCCAGAGCTCACCATAGAGGTAACACAATGCTGATGGTAAAGCCCAGAGCTCACCAAGAGGTAACACAATGCTGATGGTAAAGCCCAGAGCTCACCATAGAGGTAACACAATGCTTGTAAGCAAAGCCCAGAGCTCACCATAGAGGTAACACAATGCTGATGGTAAAGCCCAGAGCTCACCATAGAGGTAACACAATGCTGATGGTAAAGCCCAGAGCTCACCATAGAGGTAACACAATGCTGATGGTAAAACCCAGAGCTCACCAAAGAGGTAACACAATGCTGATGGTAAAGCCCAGAGCTCACCAAGAGGTAACACAATGCTGATGGTAAAACCCAGAGCTCACCAAGAGGTAACACAATGCTGATGGTAAAGCCCAGAGCTCACCAAAGAGTAACACAATGCTGAGGTAACCCAGCTCCCCAATGCTATGTAAAGCCAGAGCTCACCAAAGAGGTAACACAATGCTGATGGCAAAGCCCAGAGCTCACCAAGAGGTAACACAATGCTGATGGTAAAGCCCAGAGCTCACCAAAGAGGTAACACAATGCTGATGGTAAAACCCAGAGCTCACCAAAGAAGTAACACAATGCTGATGGTAAAGCCCAGAGCTCACCAAAGAAGGTAACACAATGCTGATGGTAAAGCCCAGAGCTCACCAAAGAGTAACACAATGCTGATGGTAAAGCCCAGAGCTCACCAAAGAGTAACACAATGCTGATGGTAAAGCCCAGAGCTCACCAAAGAAGTAACACAATGCTGATGGTAAAGCCCAGAGCTCACCAAAGAGTAACACAATGCTGATGAGCTAAAAAAACATGCTCAGAGCTCACCAAGAGTAACACAATGCTGATGGTAAAGCCCAGAGCTTACCAAAGGATTAACACAATGCTGATGGTAAAGCCCAGAGCTTACCAAAGGATTAACACAATGCTGATGGTAAAACCCAGCGCTCATAAGAGAAGCAACATCATGCTACAGCATGGTCAAAACCATGCTCAGGCAAAAAAACATGCCATGCATCCACGATGTATATACATCCTGCTTGCACAGGCAAAGAGTTAAAGCATGCATGAGTTCTCGAAAGTTTACATTCAGAGGCAGTGCAGGCAAAGAGTTAAATGCATGGTTCTGAAAGTTTACATTCAGAGGCAGTGCAGGCAAAGAGTTAAACCATAGTTCTGAAAGTTTACATTCAGAGGCAGTGCAGGCAAAGAGTTAAATGCATGGTTCTGAAAGTTTACATTCAGAGGCAGTGCAGGCAAAGAGTTAAGCACATAGCTCTGAAAGTTTACATTCAGAGGCAGTGCAGGCAAAGAGTTAAATGCATGGTTCTGAAAGTTTACATTCAGAGGCAGTGCAGGCAAAGAGTTAAGCACATGCTAAATAAAGAGGAAAAAAAATCATTCTGAAAGTTTACATTCAGAGGCAGTGCAGGCAAAGAGTTAAATGCACATAGCTTCTGAAAGTTTACATTCAGAGGCAGTGCAGGCAAAGAGTTAAGCACATAGTTCTGAAAGTTTACATTCAGAGGCAGTGTAGGCAAAGAGTTAAATGCATAGCTCTGAAAGTTTACATTCAGAGGCAGTGCAGGCAGAGTTCAATGCATGGTTCTGAAAGTTTATGTTCAGAGGCAGCACAGGATATACAGACTATTTTAATAGAGACAAACTCTGATAAATGCCGTACCCATTTGACACGCAGTTCTGGTAATTTGTGTTTTGCAAGGCAGCTACCACCTCAAGGAAATCTTTGGGTGCATACACAGGTCTGATTTGGCTCAAGTCTGCAAAGAAGAAAATCAACACAACCATAAATATAATGCATGTACAAAAATGTACACAACTTTTCTAATGTCTTTGTGAATATATATAATATATATATGCAGACAATGCCTCCTAGTCAAGGCTGAAAAGCATCAGTTAATTTCACACTCCACTGTAAACATCCACCCATGTCTCATCATTCTCCACACTCCACTGTAAACACCCATCCATGTCTCATCATTCTCCACACTCCACTGTAAACACCCAACCAAGTCTCAGTATTCTCCACACTCCACTCTAATCATCCACCCATGTCTCATCATTCTCCACACTCCACTGTAAACACCTACCCAAGTCTCATCATTCTCCACACTCCACTCTAATCATCCACCCATGTCTCATCATTCACCATACTTCACTGTAAACACCCACCCAAGTCTCAGTATTCTCCACACTCCACTCTAATCATCCACCCATGTCTCATCATTCTCCACACTCCACTGTAAACACCCACCCAAGTCTCATCATTCTCCACACTCCACTCTAATCATCCACCCATGTCTCATCATTCTCCATACTTCACTGTGAACATCCACCCATGTCTCAAATGTCACGCCATTGATCAGTAGTTGTCTGTGGGTGGAACTTTTCGGGCTCCACACTTAACAAATACAGCACTGCAAGTGCTTAACTGGACAAAGATCTGTGATATTCACAATTGTGCTCATGCTTGTAACAGTCACATAAAGATTACACTTGATCAGGTAAGAGTTAATCAGTTTTATCTCTTTGACACCCTAGAAGGTCAAGGTCATCAAACTGGTCTAACTGGGCACAGTTCAATAGTAGTCATAATTATGCAAACACTAAATGACCTCACTCACACAGCATCCAAGATTGTGTGTGTGTGTGTGTGTGTGTGCGTGCGCATGTGTGTGTGCGCGCGCGCGTGTGTGTGTGTGTGCGTTGTTGGTGGTCATGTCAGTAGACAGATAATTATTTCTTAATGCCTTCTTCTTTCATGGTGCTTCACTTCCACAGAAACCATATGGCTTATTAGGGACCAGTCAACCATGACAGTCATCTCTGGGTGAAGTCATGTCAGTAAAATAATATTCACTTTGTTAGTAAAAGTATATTCACTCTGAGTATATGCTAATGTGAAAAATGGCATTCTATGCCCAATCTGATCCATACTTATTTAATAATCAAACTGTTTACAGCCAGTATGGCATCAAAATGCGATCAAGGGCATCAAAAATGGTGTGAATGGACAAAACTCAATAAGTATTACAATCATGCAAAGTTTGATGTTTATCGCACCTTACCACGTCCAAGCAAAACAGTGTTAAACATTAGCATCGAAAAAAGTGAGAATGGACAAAACTTGGTAAGTATTACAATCATGCGAAAGTTCTTATGTTTATCATATTTTCTCAGGACAAGGTCCAAGTAAAAACAGTGCTAAACATAAAGTTTGTGTCATGCCAAGATGGTGCAACACTGATCATTACACATCTTAGCTCCTTTATCTTTTCTTTTCATGTGTGTCAGTAAGAACAACAGTGTGACAGAGACCAAGGTCTCAACAACAGATGGGAACCAGATCAACACCACAAAGGTCACCATGGTAAAATAACAACAAAACCCAACAAAAACAAACTAAGCGAACTTGAACTTGAACTCGAAAACTGGAGTGAAATGGAAGAAGGTCAACAGCGTATCACCAACTCACCCTACGACTACAAGGGCAGGCACATTCAACTTGCCAAGAGGGAATCTCCTCCATCCCCCCACCCCACTCACCCCCAAAACTACAGTAGAACCCAAGCCATGTGACAGAGCCACTGGATTGGTTATAACCATTTTACTGAGATGTCTGAGTTGTTCCAACTGTTCCACAACATCAACTAGCATTCAATTGTTCCACAACATCAAACAGCATTCAACAGTTCCATGACATCAAACAGCATTCAACTGTTCCATGACATCAAACAGCATTCAATTGTTCCATGACATCAAACAGCATTCAACTGTTCCATGACATCAAACAGCATTCAACTGTTCCATGACATCAGATGGCATTCAACTGTTCCATAACATCAAATGGCATTCAACTGTTTTATAACATCAAGTGGCATGCAATGAAACTCACTGAGCAATAACCAACTAGATTTTTCATCTGTAAAGAGGAAAAGAAGTATTGCAAGTTCTAAGTCAGTTAGTATTAAAGTCATGCTATGTATTATCTACTCATTCTAAGTTTATAGTCATGCTATGTATTATCTGTGCATGCTTCACACTATGGATGATAATATCGCACAACATTTTAAGCCGTGACAATTTATCCCCATGCTTTAGGTATTAGTTGCTTAAGATGTGGATGGTATGCCATGTGCCCCATTTACCCTCTCGCCTTTAACCCCCCACCCCCCATCCCTCAGTTACATGGACTTTAAATCAGTCAATAGCAAACACCTTTTATTTGTCTCATCTTCTGTTTCTGTACAAAATAATCAACAGGCTTCCTGCACATGTACTTCCAATTTCTCCACACCTGTCTGCACTCAATTTGATTCTGTTCAAAACAATTCACAGAATGAACAGATTTACAATTTCACCAACATTTCTGAGGCATGAAAATCTTTACAATTTCACGAAGTATTTCTGTGGTTTTCTGCCTCTGTACAGAGGAATTAACAAGACATTATATTTCCAGTTTCACCACACCTTTTTTTCCAGTCCTAAATATATGACCGTAACAGCCACAATGTTTTGTCAGTAGCACACAATAAACCTTGCAATTTTTTTCATTTTTTGGGATGAAAGCATTCTGATCAACCACTGAAGTTGTTTGATCAACCACACTGGAACAGCAAAGAAGAAGATGATCAACATCTGCTAGTCACAGGCAAAGATGTATATACATAATTGGGGGGGTGGGGGGTGGAGGGGGTCATGATCTGGTTCATTATTAGCTCTACATTTCTAGCTATGACCTGGTTCACAGTTACAAAGTTCCCCAAACCTAGCCATGACCTGGTCCAATTTAGATCTATCTTTCTAACCATGACATGGTCTATCAGCGCAAAGTTCTACAATTCCAGCCATCACCTGGTCCATCAGTGCCAAGTTCTGTCCATCGAGAAGACATGTCCTTCTGTTCCCTATCTGGTCTCTGCAAATCAGTCAGTCAAACAGTCAACAAACAGTTAATCAAGGTATGAATAACTCCAACAGTCAGTACAGGAATATATTAACCAACAATCAGCACATACACACATAGATCAGTCGACTAATCAACATACAGACAAATCAATCAATCAAACACTGTTTAGATACCTTAATTATTAATTTAATATATAATCAGTTAATAGATAAGTAAATCAATTAATCAGTCAAGTAATGAACAAGAACAAAGCAAGAACACTAAAGCAAACCACAATCTAAATCCCTTGGAAAGGCTGATGTATACCTACTGACCACAGATCCCCCCCCCCCCCCCCCCCCCCCCCCCAAACTCCACCCTCTCCCACCCCCAATGGTATGTTTAGTTACATGTACATACCCCTTCCATTCAGACTTACTATCCTCACTAGTGCTATATCCTCTGTTCTGTTCACATTTACCCTTCCTACCCCCAGCACTATGCCGAGATCAGCACATTACATGTGCTGTTCAGATTCGCCCCCCCCCCCCCCCCCCCCACCACCATCCACCCCCAGTGGTATTTAGTTACATGTACATACCCTAGCTTCCATTCAGACTTATTATCCTCACTAGTGATATATCCTCTGTTCTGTTCAGGTTTACCCTTCCTCCAACCAGCACTAAGCTGAGATCAGTACAGTACATGTGCTGTTTAGACTCGCCCCCCACCTCCCCTCCCACCCTCACCCTGTTCCAGTGGTGTGCTGAGTTCAGTACATTATATGTACTGTTTAGACTCGCCCCCCACCTCCCCTCCCTCCTCCCACCCTCACCCTGTTCCAGTGGTGTGCTGAGTTCAGTACATTATATGTACTGTTCAGACTCGCCCCCCACCTCCCCTCCCTCCTCCCACCCTCACCCTGTTCCAGTGGTGTGCTGAGTTCAGTACATCATATGTACTGTTCAGACTCGCCCCCCACCTCCCCTCCCTCCTCCCACCCTCACCCTGTTCCAGTGGTGTGCTGAGTTCAGTACATCATATGTGCTGTTCAGACTCGCCCCCCATCTCCCCTCCCTCCTCCCACCCTCACCCTGTTCCAGTGGTGTGCTGAGTTCAGTACATTATATGTGCTGTTCAGACTCGCCCCCCATCTCCCTTCCCTCCTCCCACCCTCACCCTGTTCCAGTGGTGTGCTGAGTTCAGTGCAGGTGATGTTCGGACTTACCCTCCTTGCCAGTGGTATGTTAAGTTCTGTGCACATGCTGTTCAGACTTTTCAAGATCTTCTTCTCCCATGCTTGCTGCAAGATAAAAGTTGGCGGAATAACACGTTGCACTTTAAAGCATGGTTGGAATCAGCCTAAATGGATGAAAAGGAAAAATAATATTTTCATGCAATATGTGTGTCTTGTGTTCTGTTTATATGTAATGTTAACAGTTCAGTATTTCTGATGCTGCAGTGACACTGAAGGATAACCAAGGTCAGTGAAATAGACGTGAACAAGCTCAATCAGAAAGAACAAGAGCCCATAATCATTATATGTCAGCTCTCACCTAAATATTTCTTTATTTATTTTCCTAATTAGGGCTTCGCCTTCCTCTCCCTTCAAAGCACCTGTCAATAATAATAACAATAATGTACATTTATCATGCGCTCATCAACACCCTGAGCGCTCACTTGATACATATTAACCTAAATATGATATTCTATACACATGTAGAGCATAGTCCTACCAAACCAATTTACATAAAGTATTATTAAAAAAATTATTAAAAAAACGCACTAACACACACACACACACACACACACACACACACACACACACACACACACACACACACTGACTGTAGCAGAAACTACAATGCTCTCAGCCCTACAGCTGCTTTCTTTTAAGCAAAAACTGAAGCTTCAGTTCACACAATGACAGCCAAATTATGGCATCAAAGGGCACAATGTTTTGCACACAACACAGCTGGTTGAGAGTCAAAGAGAAAACGGTCAAATCAGCAAAAAAAGGAAGAAGAAGAAGTGCGTGTTTCCCAAGCACAGGATGGGTATCTCGAAAATGGTCAAATCATCAAAAAGAAAAAGAAAAAGAAGTGGATGTTTCCCAAGCACAGAATGGATATTTTGAAGGGCAAGGGCAAGTGTACTGACCTGAAAATGGTAAAATCAGCAAAAAGAAGAAGTGGATGTTTTGCAAGCACAGGATGGATATCTTGAAAGGATGACCTGAGAATGGTCAAATTAGTACAAATAAGGAAGAAGAAGAAATGGATGTTTCCCAAGCACAGGATGGATATCTTGAAAGGGCAAGCGTGCCGACTTGCAAATGGTCAAATCAGCAAAAAAAAGGAAGAAGAAGAAGTGGATGTTTCCCAAGCACAGGATGGATATGTATATCTTGAAAGATGAAGCATACCGACCTGTGCCTTCCTCATGTAGAGCAGAGGCTCTTTGTTGTGGTCGGGGTCAGGCTGGGGGGGCTGACGGGGGTGGGTGTGCATGTAGTGGTAGATGGTATTGCGCAGCTTTCGGTCCCAACCTGCACAAACCATGTAACATGTCAGTGTTAAGTTACCTTTCGTACGGGTGTGACTATATCCAAGGGGAACAACTACATGACATACTGCCATCAATTTTCCATACAGAGTTGCTACCCTTCTAGAGCAAATTGGGTTTGTTCAAATGATATCTCGAAGACTCTATCATAATTATCGTATCATGTCACAGCTTGACATTAACAGCAAGTACATCTTTTTACCTGTGCCATCATAAGTTCAGATGTTTCCAAATGGACAGCTGCTCTACATCAGTAAAAAGTAAATTTCCAACTTTCTTGAGGATCTGGCAACACACAGCTACACAAACTTGTAAATTTCTCCAAACTCATGTACTGCTTATTTTTTATTTTTTTAAGTGGATGTACAACAGAAAAATAAATTATGATTTCTATTTTTGCTTTAGACTGACTAATTTATTACTATGGTAACAGAATAACTATGATTATTATTTTTGCTTTGGAGTGGCTAATTTATTACTATGGTAACAGAATAAGTTGGGTGATTTTGACTTGCTTTGTTAAAAATACTAGACTATAACATTTCTGTAACATTTTATCTGTTAGTTTATACTTTAATTTTTTATTATTTTCTTTATTAAAGGCTCAAAATCGTGCACCTACACTGAGTTAAGCAGGGATCTGACGCACAAATTTTTTGACCCATACATCCTTGATGTACATATTATGTGATCTGACTAAGAAGCAGTGTGCATCACTCAATATCTATATGGTATGGTCAGAAATGGTTGTGAGCTTTTTCCATTAAAACTCAAGGCTTTAAATTATCTCTAGTGACCTGTAGACATAACCGATTACTTTCTTTCTGTTAATTCAACAATGAGTCTTCTTTAATATGCACCAGGACATGAAATAAAGAGTCCACCTTTTAAGTTACTGCAGACTTCAAGCTCTCTATTAGAAACATTCTACTAGAGTTACCTAATACAAGAAGAGGTGCAATTCTAAAGCTGCTGATTATTATTATTATTATTATTATCTTTGTTTAAACTAACACACTACCCATCTAATCTCTATATCTAAACACTACATGTTAACTGAAAACATGGTTACTCATGAATGCATTCAGATTAGCATTTCAGTTCACACGAACGCTTGAAAAAAAACAGATGAAAGAATTAATTGCCAACCGCCATTGATCAGTCCTGTCTGGACACCCTTGCGAAGGTCAGAAACTCTTAGTGATGGCTTGAAAGCTTCATTCTGAAATACATCAAAGCAATTCTTTGTACTGAACATAATTATGCCATGATTTCCATCTGCTTCAGATTAAAATAATTCACTCTGCATCTTATAAATATAAAATGTTCTGCCAGTTTTGAGATTCTATGACTTAAAACTGCTTCTGCTGTATGCTAAACACACCTGTGTTGCTGACTGCACTTGAAATTAAATATGCCACTAAGGAGCATTCTTTATTCAAAGACACAATCTTGATGGAATTGATTATTTACCTTGTATTTACTTGTATGCATGCTAGACAATATGTTAACATAAGATTAGGTGATTTTAGTTCCTGTACACAGCTTCTAAGAATGATTCACATACACAGCAACACACACATCAGCATGGGAAACAAGCAGTGCCTGTTATTGTTAAGCAATACCTGTGCAGCATTGAAGAGATCTGTATAGAGCTTGGAGGACCTAAGGAACTGCAGGAGGTCAATGACGAACTGTTCAGCAACTTGATCCCCACTCATCTTGACATCACTGGGGAGCAGGTTTTGCCTGAAACATAAAATTTATCTCTCTCAACCCGAGAACATTGCTGGAGGAGGGTAATGTTCAGAAAACTTTGTAAGTATCTGTGGACTGAAGGAAAAAGAAGAACACTCTCTCAAGCTGACACAAGTTTACAAAAAAGAAAAGAAAAAGGAGTCAGTTTCAGCACTGAAACCTCTCTGACAATCAGCAGTATCCCACTAATGTGCTAGTGTGTATCATCTCTGGCTGAGGGAAGGATCTGAAAAACTCAAAAACGATATCGTGAAATACATGGATTCCTGCTAATTTGCATTAAGGGAGAAAGCGTTCATTTGATATGGTGTGTGTGTGTGTGTGTGCGTGTGAGAGAGAGAGAGAGAGAGAGGGAGGGAGAGGTGAGAGAGAGAGAGAGTGTGTGTGTGTGTACCGAATGTAGTTCAGACATGATCGTTCAAGCATCACAAAAATATTCATTTACTGATTTCCACAAAGACCTATTGCTTCTTGGCTGGACTGGTCAGGTGAAACTAATGGGGACAAATCCTGAGCTGATCCCTTAGGTTTCACAGTTTGTGAATGGGGAGGGGTTGCCCCTCAGTAGTAACAAAATCCATGTATTTCTTTCTTAGGTTTTGTTTCACACACACACACACACACACACACACACACACACACACACACACCACATCAGTGGTCTGCACTGCGTGAAAAACAAAAGATAAAATCAGGAAAAAAATCATGCAACGACTCAAGTTGTCCTATATGTGCGCTGTGCAAAGCTGTTTGAGGAGGAAATCCTCCCAGGTTTGTTTTGTTTCTCATTTTCTGTCAGTAAGCTAAGCTTGTGCTCTTCTTCATCCCGTTATTTTCGCAAGCACCAACAACCTCCACTTGTTCATCTTTTCACAATAGTCATAGTATGGAGACCTCTGTGTATATATTGAGAAATATTTGACTGCGTGGCCTGGACAGGATAAAAGCAAACTGTTCCGTTTTTGTGTTTGTTTGTTGTTGTTCTTCTTCTTCGTGTTGAGGGCCCATGATCAAACTGCTTATCATTCCGGCGTCTAGACATTTGATGGGGGTTCACCCTAAAGCTCGGTTCACTGTCAGCACTGAAAGCGAAGTAGCCAACAACAACAACAACAAACTGCTGGTAAAGTAGAATTTCGTCTTATTTGCTTGTTTGTGGTATGGCAGACTCTAACGTCACACTGATGCGGACTGGATAAAAGAGTGGACAAAATCCGAACCTATCGCCAACGGACAGCTCCTCTCAAGTAACAAGGGAAAACATTTTTGAACAAATCGTATCTCCCGCAGAAAGAGCTCAGCTTGGGAGTTGTTTGCTCTTGACAAGTTGCACAGGATTTATCTCCCTTACATCTTATGCCGTTTGTTCATGTGTGTGAGTGTGAGAGAGAGAGAGAGAGAGAGAGAGAGAGAGAGAGAGAATGCCCTTTTGTGTGCAAGGATAAACAAGCGATGCGCATTACTCGATTTTGTGCTCTCTTTACATTGATGTGCTACGTAACCAGATTCTCGTTACATTGATGTCCTATTTAACCCGTCATTGACGGTGATGTGCTATTTAACCGGACTTTCGTTACACTGGTGTCCCATTTAACACGACTCTCATTACGTTGATCTCCTATTTAACACAACTCTCATTATGTTGATGTCCTGTTACCCGATGTGCGCTACGTTAGTGGCGTCGTGTTGCTATGTTTTGTTTTTCCGTTTGTATTTGTGTGAGTAAGCGCGCGCGAGAGAGAGAGAGAAAGAAGAGAGAGAGAAGGCAAAACAAAAGTGTGGTTGACTCTCATTATGTTGATGTCCTGTTACCTGATGTGCGCTACGTTAGTGGCGTCGTGTTGCTATGTTTTGTTTTTCTGTTTGTATTTGTGCGAGTGAGTGAGAAAGAGAGAGAGAGAGAGAGAGAGAGAGAGAGAGAGAGAGAGAGAGAGAGAGAGAGAGAGAAGGCAAAACAAAGTGTGGTTGACTGTTTTATTGTCAGACCTCAAGCCCATAAAAATGACAAACATTCAAGCTTCAGGCAATAAATGAATTACTGAAATTCACACAGATATGTATGCCATGAATTTGCTATAATAATGTTTAGCACTTTAAATGTCATATCTCAGCAACATTGACTGGATTCATGCATATTGACCATATTGACTTTTTCATTAAATTCTTGATACTTCATGCCATGCAACAGAAGGGTTCATACAGTGTTAAAACAAATAAATCACAAGTAAAAACAAACCATCAAATCACAAGTAAAAACAAGTCATCAAATCACAAACAGAAACATCAAATGACAAGCAAAAACAAATCAAATCAGAGGTAAACACAGTTAAATCATCAAATCACAAGCAAAATCAAATTAAGTCATTGGATCACAAACAAAAACACATCAAATCACAAGTAAAAACAAGTCATCAAATCACAAACATTTCAAATGACAAGCAAAAATAAGTCCTCAAATCACAAGTAAAAACTTGTTGAATAACAAACCATCAAATCGCAAGTAAAAACAAATCATCAAATCACAAACAAAAACATCAAATGATAAGCAGAAACAAGTCATCAAATCACAGGTAAACACAATTAAGTCATCAAATCACAAGTAAAAACAAGTCGTCAGATCACAAACAAAAATGTATCAAGCAAAAACAGCTTACTGAATCACAAGCCATCAAATCACAGGTAAACACAATTAAGTCATCAAATCATATGTAAAACAAGTCATCAGATCACAAACAAAAACAAATGACAAGGAAAAACACGTCATCAAATGACAAGGAAAAACAACGTTTCCAAATCACAAGCAAAAACAAGTATAAAGTCACAAGTAAGAACGCAAGTTCTATACACATGAAAAGAACACATTTCCTGACAAGTCTGTGGATTAGATGTGCAGTCAATATGTGCACTGAAATATAGTTTGGAAGGCAAACAGAAAATCAAAACAAGCAAAGAAACAAAAAAGACAGGGATGTATAAACACACACACACAGATTATTTTGTTAGTGGTAACTGGATTTTAACATATGTTAATTATATGTCAACCTTGTCTTACATCAAATCCATTCAACCCCTACACAAATATAAAACATAACATTACACCAATTTATCCTTTTCTTAATGCCGCAAGGCTAGGACATGCTAGTACAGTTGACCATTCCATCTAAGCATTTATATGTGTTCTTCAAAACAAAACAAAGTTTGTGTCTGTCCTGTTTCTTTTTTAAATATTTTTCTTTAATCTGGTATCAATAATTTAATGGCAAATAGCAGTATAATATAAATAAGTATATCATCATCTCCTAGCTGTTCCACAAGAGTCATACAAAAGTCTTAATATGAAATGTTTGTGAGTGGCATGCAACACAGCCAAACCATATGCATTAGAATTGCTTTTCCAAACTGGCTGATGATCAGTCTGTGGAAACACTGTACAAAACAGAAATACACTACTGACCAATTTATTGCAGTTTAATGGTTATTAATAATAACAACTTACATTTATAAAACGCCTTTCTCAAGGAAGCTCATATCGCTTTACAATAAATAACATTTACACTTACAAAATACACTAGCATGACGGATACGTCAAGTCAAGCAGATACAACCTGCTCCTCACACGCACAATTATTTTTCAATGTGCAATGTTTAACACAGGGAAGAAAAAGATACAAAAACAGTTAGTTAGGTAGTTGGTGCTTTGAGTCCAGTGAACAACAAAGGGTTATATAAGGGCTAAAAACAAATTTGGGTTTATCTCCTAGTTATTTATAAAAGAAAGTGTAAAAAACATTCTACATAAAAGTTTTCAACAACTCTTTAAAAATACTTCACACAAACAGTGATACAACAACAAAAAGGAGACATTTAAACAGGATGTCAGCACACATTATACTACAGTCAACAGTAAGCTATGCATTGCCATTACATGTGCCAGGCACTGTTACATTCCAGTCACTCAAGTGCATTCTTTCACAATGTGTATGCATAATAACCAAAGTTCAAATACATATCTAATGGTATACAAAGCATAAGCTCCTTTGAGCTTTTTCATGTGATGAAAGTAGGGGGTTTACAATAAGGGCTATACTCAGCATAAAAACTAAAAAACGTGAAGGAACTTATGCTTTTGATACCATTAGATAAGGATTTGAACTTTGGTTATTATGCATCCACATTGTAAAAGAATACACACATACTGCCGCTAGTTGTACAAAACTTCTGCAACATTTTCCAAGAGCCAGAAAACGATTCTCCAGTGATCTCCCCTGATGATGTGAGCCTTTCTTTTGGGGGCTGTAAACGCTGCACCAAGACTCTGGTCTTTCTGTGCAGCACCATGAAGAGAAGAAACATACCACCAATACCGAGGCCTACAGCCACACAAGTGACATGGTGGAAGAGGGCGTACAAAAAAACTGAAGCTTCTTGTGTGCTGCCAGAGTTCTAGTCCACCACCGATCGAGTATATGCAGCACTCTCTCAACGCTGGAGGCATTCAGAGCTCAGGAGCTGTGCGAAAGTCGAGGTGGCTGTCCTGGGCTCCCCCAGTTCCTAATAAGCCTGATGGTTTCTGTGGACATAAAAGCAGCACTGGAACCAGAGGCACGAGTAGAAAAGTGCAATAGCACACCGCATACAGTCCTCTTCTGCCAGTAGCCTGCATTCGAGGCAAAGACCACCCTGGCTTCTTGTAACGCCAGCGCCATGACCCCTTGTTCCCAGTTAGCCTGAGCCTGGTCTGGTCTGTTAGATGATTGTTCTTTTGAGTAATGGGCTAACCATGACCAGTCGAAGAACAGGTCCACTGCAGTTGTCGCAGCACACCTGGGCCTCTGCATTGCTCCCCAGACAGGTGTGGCTGGAAGCAGACTGGAGAACCCTCCCTACCTGCAATCAACACAAAAAGGAAATGACAGCATGGATGCACACAGCATGTTCTCCTTCCTGAAATGGAGTCTTAGCTGAGACCTGCAGACTAAACCTGCTATACCTACATATATATTTTGCAAACATTTCCAAAGTACAGTAATCTGTGAACATGAACAACATGGCTGTACATAACACAAAGTTAACTTAAAGGAACACATACTGTACTTAAAAATAATAAGTTACTTATTCAAAATGATGATCTCACAGAAACTTCAAGACCTGCAGAATAGTTCACAGCACCATACATGGTAATAGAGTTTTCAGGGGAAGCCCCTTTTTCAAGCAACAAAACAAGAGTTAAAGAACACAGTTAAATGATGAAAAATGAAGACTATGTAGACTACTTATCTGTTTCTGGTTGTGGTGTGTTGGTATCCAGTGTTTGGCAGAATATATCATAACCACTTGATAATTTAAGGCTTAAAGAAAGCAACTCTGCCAAAAACCTAAAATTACCCAGGTCAATCCCGTGGCCATTTCTGTTCTAAGGGCTGCTTAACGGCTGTGGCTTAAGACTGTTTCTGGTTTTATGAAGAATCACATATGAAAAAGAGCCTGTTGGATCATGGGATTGCTTTTAACTCGCGGACATATCCTACCACAGGCACAGAGGATGATAATTATGGTAGAAGTTTGATTAAGTAACTGTTCACTGGTGAAATATTTCTGTTCAAACACTGGACATCCAAATCCCATCCCCATCAGTAGCATACCTGTGAAGCTGGTGATGAGGCACAGTCAACTGGTGCTACGAGTGTCTTCATCAGGCTGGTAAGTGAGGGAGTGGGGTCAAGGCTTCCAGCTGTCTCCATGCTGACGGAGCTTTGCAAGAAGGCACCGACTTGCAGATGCGACAGGTGGTCTGCCATTTTGTTGGCCTTTCCTGCGATGTGCAGAGCCTGAGAAGAAAAGAAAAAAAGAGACTGAAACTGAAGCAGGTTCTTAAGACACACAACTGTTCTGTCCTTGGAGAACTGTTGGTTGATGATAGGCATTAACGCCTAGTTGCTGGAACGGAATGCGATGCACTCATTGGCTAGACTGTTGTCCTGCATCTGCACAGAGCATCATGATGGCAGTATTCCGACCTAGTTGTGGGGCAGTTTTTGTGGCACCTGCACAAAACACAATGATGGCAGCATTCTGATCCAGTTGTGGGGCAGTTTTTGTGGCACCTGCACAAAACACAATGATGGCAGCATTCTGATCCAGTTGTGGGATTGAGACAGGCCCCGCAAGACCAAAACAACTGGTGCAATACTGGGATAACCTTCCAGGTAATGTATAAGCAGCATTAAGAATGTCAAGTTGATTGAACCTGGCTTTACTGCACATTGTTTAACTGCATTCTCTCTTCATTATGTAAGTCATTGCTGCAACTGATATGGCACCACAGCTGTAATGTGTTGCTCTGTGGCGATTTATTGTATGCAAGATATGAAAAGTCCCTGCTGTGGGGTTGTGCCCTCCCTGTGGTTTCTCTGGCAGCCGCCTCTGTGGTGCCATCTTGCCGGTCTGAGTATCTTTCACCTGCAACAGAGCACAGACAGAAATCTGCAATGACCAGTACAAGAGCAGGTCCGCAGCAGTTGTCGCAGTGCACCAGGGCCTCTGCATTGCTCCCCAGACAGGTTTGGCTGGGGGAATACTGGAAAACCCATCTACTTGCAGTCAACACAAAAGAGACAGCAGCATGCAGTACCCAAACCCACAAAGTAACATTCAGAGGATGAGACCCCACAGCAGATAGTATGTCATGTAACAACACATTCTGTAGCATATTAACAGCAATGCCCAAGCAGTTAGTAACTGGATTGTAACAAAAACATGTCATTAGACATACCCAGCCTCCCTTCAGGGTACAACACAGAGTTCAGCCCATTATCTGTCCACTGAGATAGAAACACGTCACATCCCTCACCACCAATACTTTCTCCAGCATGAGATAGAAACATGTCGCATCCCTACCACCAATACTTCCTCCAGCACGAGAGAGAAACATGTCACACCCCTCACCACCAATAATTCCTCCAGCACGAGACAGAAACACATCACATCCCTCACCACCAATACTTTCTCCAGCATGAGATAGAAGCACGTCACGTCCCTCACCACCAATAATTCCTCCAGCATGAGATAGAAACACGTCACGTCCCTCACCACCAATACTTCCACCAGCACAAGAGAGAAACATGTCACATCCCTCACCACCAATACTTCCTCCAGCATGAGATAGAAACACGTCACGTCCCACACCACCAATACTTCCTCCAGCATGAGATAGAAACACGTCACATCCCTCACAACCAATACTTCCTCCAGCATGAGATGGAAGTATTGGTGGTGAGGGACGTGACGTGTTTATCTCATGCTGGAGGAAGTATTGGTTGTGAGGGATGTGACGTGTTTCTCTCTTGTGCTGGTGGAAGTATTGGTGGTGAGGGACGTGACGTGTTTCTACCAGCACAAGAGAGAAACATGTCACATCCCTCACCACCAATACTTCCTCCAGCATGAGAGAGAAACATGTCACATCCCTCACCGCCAATACTTCCTCCAGCACTTTCTGTAGATGTTCAGCACACCTGCCTGTGTCTACCGGTTTCCCCTTTTGCAGATTCCCCAGGTACTCCAGTTCTTCCTGAAGCACGTGTTGTTCTTCCTGCTTGATGAGCTAGTAAGTACATGGGTAAGTTTCACAAATTGGTTTGCTCTGGTTGCCTGATCTGCCAAGCACCACAGTTCTGAAGGGTTTGTTTCTGTTGGTGTTTCTTAGTGCATGGTGCTGTACTCCTCAGTCTCTGAAACTGCCAACATAGCTTTTGGTTGTCTCCAGATGGTATCCGCACTGGATGCCTTATTCTCCGACTCGTTTCACTTTCAACTCGTCTCTTTTCCATGCTGTGAGGTTTTGCACTGAGAAATCCAGGGACTGGAGGACATGTAACAATGACACGTCATCTGTGTCATTGGGTGTATTGCTAGCAAATGCAGTGTAGTCAGCACAGCGTGAAATGCATGCATCAATGGCGTCACTGTTGTACATGCATTGCATGTTCTCACAGAGCGTTGCAAAATATGTTGATACTGTTGTTGTTGTCATCAGTGTTGGTTAAACAAACCAGAAGGAACATTTTTGTTTGCCTCTGAACATCACTTCTCTGTTTAGCAGCTTGGCTTTGATCACTTTGCACCTGACTGGGAGGTTTACGTTGAAGTGTTGTGTGGACGTGGAGAGGTGAGTAAACTCGGCAATGTCCAAGTCAGTTGTTGTCACAAGCCATAGATGACAGTGGTATGCTGTCCCTCTGTGGAAATTTTCCAATACCAAACTGCGTTTTTCTTCAGTAGGACTTCCAGGGCACTGTCCAAAGCTGTTGGTAATCCAGCAACGGGCATCTTGCAGATTTAGCTGTTGGTAATCCAGCAACGGGCATCTTGCAGATTTAGCTGTTGGTAATCCAGTAACGGGCATCTTGCAGGTTTAGCTGTTGGTAATCCAGTAACAGGCATCTTGCAGATTTAGCTGTTGGTAATCCAGTAATGGGCATCTTGCAGGTTTAGCTGTTGGTAATCCAGTAACAGGCATCTTGCAGATTTAGCTGTTGGTAATCCAGCAACAGGCATCTTGCAGGTTTCTCAGGACTTTGGCTGAGATTCCTCTCTCCCACCCTCAGGAAATCTCGCAAGACGAATTTCCAAGAAGGGCAGATTTGTTAAAGGTCTGCGTTGGAACACCCAAGAGGGAAAAGGGGAAAGAGAATGAGCGAGAGAGAGGATGGATGTGAGACAGATAAAGGGAGAGAGAGAATGCAGAGAGAGAGGATGAATGTGAGTCAGATAAAGGGAGAGAGAGAAAGAGAGAGAGAGGAGAGAGAAAGGGAGAGAGAGAGAGAGAGAGAGAGAGAGAGAGAGAGAGAGAGAGGGGGAGAGAGAGAGGGAGAGAGAGAGGGAGAGAGGGGGGAGAGAAGCAAAACAGGCTGAATGTCTACAAAAAGTGTTCAGCACAGAAGCATCTTTCACAAAAAAATTGTTCTAAACGTTCTGCCACTACTTCTCTAGCTATGATGATGGTGGAAAGTGGTGGATAATGGTGGTGGCGGTGGTGATGCTCTCTCTGGTACAGCTTCCACGATTTACTCTATGCCCTGCAAACACATGGATGGAAATGTATACATGTATTAATTTTTAAACAGTAAAAAATCAAAAAGTAATCTTTCTGCACAGAATCTGTATGTGCTTTCTTCACATGCAAATAACATTGCTATATAATTAATAAATTAGCTGAAAAGCGAAAACTGCATATGCCACAACAAATGCATCTGAGACAAGCTGCAATAGAAGTTTTATTTATTTGGGTAGGAAAAAACAACAACAAAAACAAAACAAAACAAAAAATAACCCCCAAAACAAGCAATGTTAATAATATAAAAAGTTGGTTAGTTAGTTAGAAGTTAGTTAGTTGGTAAGTAACTGAACTTTAATGTCTTGTCAACTGCACAAGGTCACCTCAGAATGGTAAACTCTGCCATAAGCAAATACACACTTCAAAACTCTTCTCATACATACACCTTTTCTCAAGTCAATCTATAAAAACCAACCCTTATACAAACATAAAACAAAATACACAAATAGAACAGATCTAGGGAAATGTACTCACCAATATGTTGAAACACAAGAAAACAATGAAACAACACTGACAAAAGCACCTTCAACAAAAAACATCTTCAAAAGTGTGGGTGTATTTTTTATTTTTTTATCCGTCTCTTCAATTTAACACCTATTAAAAGAGCACGTAAGGCTGGGACATGCTGGCATCATCCACCATTCCATCTAAATGATCACTACCAAAATGTTGAACAAATGCATAATGGCAAATACCAGTGCCATATGGCAGCAAGCTGCACATACCACCTACCAACTATGATCTAGCTGTTCAACAAGAGCCATACAAAAGAAGCCTAACTTCTAATAAAAAATGTTTGAGAATTTTTGGAAAAAAGGCAGGAGGAGAATCACAATTAGCAGAAAATTATGAGACAGAAAGAGAAAGAGAACTATACAGAAAAACAAGAGAGATAGGAAAGGGGAATAAAATGACAGTCCTGAGATTCTAGACAGGGTGAACAACAGATATCCTTGTCCCCCCTTTGGGGCGTTTGAAAAAAGATACTCACAGAACAAATAAATTACCAGGTGCATGAGATGAGCTTTGCAGCTGAAGTCAATGCTGGTATCAATAACAGTCCAGGCTCCACCGCATCTTGGTCCAACAGGTCAGCCTCCTCCTTGACCTGTTGACAGAGCAGAACAATTTCAGTCATCAACTCATTATCAGGTCATGAACAAACAAAAACCAAAAGGGGGTGAGAGTAGTGGGGGGTATAGGGGGAAAAACCCTGCAATATTCATGTGAAATCTGAAAGGCAAACTTGTGATCAGGACCTAAAATATGTTACTTACAGAGAGTGGCAAAAGGATTTACACACAAACATGTACAAAGCTCATCAAGTGCATGCCTCAGTTGTGATGGTAGTGCAGATGGGTGTGGGTTGTAGTGGAGCAGGGTGTGGGTTGTAGTGGAGCTGGGTGTGGGTTGTAGTGGAGCTGGGTGTGGGTTGTCATGGAGCCAGGTGTGGGATGTCATGGAACCGGGTGTGGGGTTGTGGAGCTGGGTGTGGGTTGTCATGGAGCTGGGTGTGGGTTGTCATGGAGCTGGGTGTGGGTTGTGGAGCATGGTGTGGGTTGTCATGGAGCATGGTGTGGGTCATCCTGGAGCTGGGTGTGGATTATCATGGAGCAGGGTTTTTGGTTGTGGAGCTGGGTGTGGGGAGTGCTCAAAACAGTCTGCAGGACACAAAGCCCTCCGACTATCTGCAGTAGTAGGATGTCCCCATCCTCTTGAAATCCTGTCCATCTTTCTTGGGAGGGTTGCAGGCAATGCAATCTCAGGCTGTTCTTCTGGTGTCTGCCCTGCCTGTATATCAGTGTTGCGAGATTTGTGTGGGGGGAGAGAAACCTGAGGGGGTGGGAGGCGGGGACAGAAGCAGAACAGGTTAATTATGTCTGTGAAAAATGTTTGACACAAGTGTCTTTCACAAGAAATTGTCACCACTGCTACTTCCCTAGATGTGATGATGGTGGAAAGTGTTGGATGACGGTTGTGATGGTGTTGATGTTGTCACTGGTTCAGCTTCCATGGTCTTACTCCATACCCTGAAAACACATAAATGGCAATGTCTTCATGCATAAAAAAAAAAAAAACAGTAAAACATAAAGGAGTAATGTTTCTGTATATTTTTACGTGCTTTTTTAATAGAGACTTTGGACCTGCAAATAATATTGCAACATAATTTAGCGCAAAAATGGAAACTGCACATGCCACAAAAAAATGCATCTGAGATAAGCTGGAAAAAATCCTAGAACAAATAAATTACCAGGTTCATCAGATGAGCTTGCAGCTGAAGTTAATTCTGGCATTGATACAGTCCAGGCTCAACTGCATCTTGGTCCAACAGCTCAGCCTCCTCCTTGGCCTGTTGACAGAACAGAACAATTTCAGTCAATTTAAGTAATAAAACAAAAAAAGAAGCAGTAGCGTTCATGTGAAATCTGAAAGAAAAACTTGTGGTCAGGACCTAAAACAAGTTACTTAGAAAGAAGGTGCAAATATGATAGACACGTGCCAGCGCTGTAAGTAAACACTTCGGTGAATATTCAAAAATGCGCTATAAAAGGCTAGTCACTCATGTAGAATCACATGCGAGCGCAACGAGTCTGCTCGAGAGTGGAGAACAGCGCTATATAAAAGCAATCATCATCATTATCAACACATTCACAGTTAGTAATTGGATTTTAACATCCTGTCAACTATACACAGTCACTTCAGGACAAGCAAACTCCATCATAAGCAAACACACACTTACCCTTTCTCAAGTTAGTCCATAAAAGCAACCACTACACAAACATAAAACAAAACATACATGCACAAACATCAAACACAAATTTTTGAAGAGTTAGTCCCAGCAATATAACATGTGTTAAAAGAACACAAAAGGCTAGGACATGCTGGTATCATTGACCATTCTGTCCAATTTATTGATAACAGATTAGAAAAATATAGAACAGGAATGACAGAAACAATCAGATTTAAAAGTGATAATCAATGCATAATGGCAAATACTACACGATACCACCTACTATTTATCTGCTCCTAGCTGCTCAACAAGAACCATACAAAAAAGCCCCAACTCTTAACAAACAAACAAATTGAGAATTTTCTGGAAGAAAGTCAAAGGAATGGACAAGGTGACAAATAAATTACCAGGTGCACGTGACGAGCTTTGAAGCTGAAGTCAATGCTGGTGTTGATACAGTCCAGGCTCCACCGCATCTTGGTCCACAGCTCACCCTCCTCCTTGGCCTGTTGACAGAGAAAAACAACTGGGTGTGGGTTATCATGGAGCTGGGGGCGAGTTGTCT
Organism: Alviniconcha marisindica; assembly: GCA_018857735.1. Classification (NCBI taxonomy): domain Eukaryota; kingdom Metazoa; phylum Mollusca; class Gastropoda; family Provannidae; genus Alviniconcha; species Alviniconcha marisindica. The sequence continues at coordinate 1,410,340 of JABMCL010003271.1, read as the reverse complement.
TGGAGCTGGGTGTGGGGTTGTCTTGGAGCTGGGTGTGGGGTTGTCATGGAGCTGGGTGTGGGGTTGTCATGGAGCTGGGTGTGGGTTGTCATGGACCTGGGTGTGGGGTTGTCAAGGAGCTGGGTGTGGGGTTGTCATGGAGCTGGGTGTGGGTTGTCATGGAGCTGGGTGTGGGGTTGTTGTGGAGCTGGGTGTGGGAAGCACTCAGTAGTATGATGTCCCTGTCCTCATGAAACTCTGTCCATCTTTTTGGGGAGGGTCACAGGCGATGCAATCTCTTACTGATCTCTCGTGTCTGTCCTACTTGGAAATCAGTCTTGTAATATTTGAGAGAGATAGGGGGAGAGATGGGGAGGGGGGAAGAGGCAGGGAGAGGGAGAAGAGAAGCAGAACAGGTTGCATGTCTATGAACAATGTCCAACACTAAAGCAGCTGTCACAAGAAACTGTCCTCGTTGCTCTGCCAATACTTCTCTAGCTATGATGGTGGTGGAAACTGACGGATGATGGTGGATGACAGTTGTGATGATGTCACTGGTACAGCTTCCATGGTTTACCCCATGCCCTGAAAACACATAAATGGCAATGTATCCATTAAAAAAAAGCCCATCAAAGCAACAACAACAACAAAACACACAAACAAACAAACAAATGCAGTAATGTTTCTGTACAATATCTGAATGCGCTTTCTTCAGAGACCCTGGACCTGCAAATAATACTGAAACATAATAGATTAGCTGAAAAGTGAAAACTTTGTATTTGTTGTGGCATGTGCACATGTTCAGGTCCTCTCTTGTGTCTGCCCTGCTTAAGATATCAGTCTTGCAGAGATAAGCTGCAATAGAAATTTTACTTACATATATGCATGTTGCATGTTTTTCTTTAAGTTGTAAAGCACTTTGTATAAGCATCAGTATTTGTCTTAAAAAAATACAAACATGGCTTAACAATATAAAAAAAAGTCATAGAACAAATAAATTACCAGGTGCACGAGATGAGCTTGCTGCCATCAGTGCAGTCCAGGCTCCACTGCATCTTGGTCCGACAGGTCAGCCTCTTCCTCAGCCCACTGACAGAGCAGAACAACAAGTCACAGACTCATTATCAGGTCACAAACAAAAACAAGTACCAAAAGGGGGAAAACAAGTGAAAAACAAACAGCATGCAAGCACATAGTATAAAATGTATAGAGGAAATGTGGATATATAATTATGTGCCAATATATAAACATAATTACCTCCTGTGGATCTGCATCAGCATCCACGGCTGGCCCCAACTCATCAGGTGTGTGCCCCAGGTGCGGGTTGTCATGGAGCTGAGTGCAGGTTGTCATGGAGCTGGGTGTGGGAAGCACTCAAAGCAGCCTGTAGAACACAGAGCCACATAATAAATTAGCTGAAAAGGTCAAACTTCCACATGCCACAACAAATGCATCCGAGATAAGCTGCAATACAACTTTCATTGATGTACATGCATGATGCATGTTTTTGTTCGTCTAGGGAAAAAAACCTGGCTTAACAATGTTAATAAAGAGAAAATCATTCAACAAACAAATTACCAGGTGCATGAGATGAGCTGAAGTCGGTGCTGGCATCAGTGCAGTACAGGCTCCATCATGTCTTGGTTGACAGGTCAGCCTCCTCCTCCTCGGGCTGTTGACAGACCAGAACAATTTCAGTCACCGACTCACTATCAGATCACAAAACCAAAAAAAGTACTAAAAGGGGGAGAAAACACACACACATACACACAAAAAAAAGCAACTTGTGGTCAGGACCTAAAATGTGTTACATAAGGAAATAAAATGCAAACATCACTCACACACAAAGATGCACATAATATAACATGTATAATTGTATTTTTATGTGCCTATATATATATATTGTAATTACATCTTGTGGATCAACATCTGCATCCATGGCTGATGCCCAGCTGGCCCTAACTCATGAGGTGTGTGCCTCAGGTGTGGGTTGTCGTGGAGCTGGGTGTGGGTTGTTCTGGAGCTGGGTGTGGGTCATCATGGAGCTGGGTGTGGGCCGCCATGGAGGTGGGTGTGGGTCATCATGGTGCTAGGTGTGGATCATCATGGAGCAGGGTGTGGCTCATGGAGCTGGGTGTGGGTCATGGAGCTGTGTGTGGGTCATCATGGTGCTAGGTGTGGGTCACCATGGAGCAGGGTGTGGCTCATGGAGCTGGGTGTGGGTCATGGAGCTGGGTGTGGGTCATCATGGTGCTAGGTGTGGGTCATCATGGTGCTAGGTGTGGGTCACCATGGAGCAGGTTGTGGCTCATGGAGCTGGGTGTGGGTTGTCATGGTGCTAGATGTGGGTCACCATGGAGCAGGGTGTGGAGCTGGGTGTGGGCTCATGGAGCTGGGTGTGGGTCATCATGGTGCTGGGTGTGGGTCATCCTGGAGCTGGGTGTGGAAAGTGCTCAAAGAAGTCTGCAGGACACAAAGCCCCCCAACTCTCTGCAGTAGTAGGATGCCCCTGTCCTCTTGAAATCATGTCCATCTTTCTTGGGAGGGTCGCAGGCATTGCAATCTCTGACTGGTCCCCTCTTGTTATCTGTCCTGCTTAAGATATCAGTCTTGTGAGATCTCCTGAGGGAGAATGAGGGGAATGGCAGGCAGGGGGAAGGGGGAGAGGCAGGCAGAGGGAGCAGAGAAGCGAACACGTTGAATGTCGGTAACTAAAGCATCTTTCACAAGAAATTGTCCTCATTGCTCTACCACTACTTTTCTAGCTGGTGATGATGGTAGAAGGTAGTTGCTGACGATGGTGATGGAGTTGATGTTGTCACTGGTACAGCTTCCATGGTTTACTCTATGCCCTGAAAACACATAAATGGCAATACATGCATTAAAAAATAAATTTTTAAAAACCCAACAACAGCAGTAATGTTTATATGGCTGAACGTGCTTTCTTCACAAAGACCTTGGACCTGCTATACTGATCCATGATAAATTGGCTGAAAAGTGAAAACTGCACATGCCACAACAAATGCATCAGATATAAGCTGCAATACAAGTTTTAGTAATGTATACGCGCATTGCACTTTTTTCTTTAATTGAGCTGTAAAGAACTTTACATGCTCTCTGAAAAAGCTCTATGAATTCCCTATTAATACCACTATTTTTATTTGGCTAGGGAAAACAAACAAACAGGCTTAACAATATTAATATAGACAAGAAAATCAGCAAAAAAATAAATTACCAGGTGCATGAGATGAGCTGAAGTCAGTGCAGTCCAGTCTCCATCACATCTTGGTCGACAGGTCAGCCTTTCCCCCTCCTCAGGCTGTCGACAGACCAGAACAATTTCAGTCACCAACTCATTATCAGATCACAAACAAGTTCCACCCCCCTCCCCCCAAATAAAGGACTAAAAGTGAAAGGGGAGAAAAAACAAAAATATCACCAGCCCAAAAACAAAATTACCACGCACACGAAATCTGAAAGACAAACTTGTTGTCAGGACCTAAAATGTGTTACATAACAAACAAAAGGTGCAAACATCAGTCACACATTCACACACACAAACATGCACACAATGTAACATGTATAATTGTATTTTGATGTGCCTATCAATAAATTATAATTACCTCCTGTGGATCCACACCTGCATCCACAGCTGATGCCCGGCTGGCCCTAACTCATCAGGTGTGTGCCTCAGGTGTGGGTTGTCGTGGAGCTGGGTGTGGGTTGTTCTGGAGCTGGGTGTGGGTCATTGTGGAGCTGGGTGTGGGTCAGTGGAACTGGGTGTGGGTCGCCATGGAACTGGGTGTGGGTCATCATGGAGCTAGGTGTGGGTCATCATGGTGCTAGGTGTCGGTCACCATGGAGTAGGGTGTGGGTTGTGGAGCTGGGTGTGGCTCATGGTGCTGGGTGTGGGTCATCCTGGAGCTGGGTGTGGAAAGTGCTCAAAGAAGTCTGCAGGACACAAAGCCCCCCAACTCTCTGCAGTAGTAGGATGCCCCTGTCCTCTTGAAATCATGTCCATCTTTCTTGGGAGGGTCGCAGGCATTGCAATCTCCGACTGGTCCCCTCTTGTTGTCTGTCCTGCTTAAGATATCAGTCTTGTGAGATCTCCTGAGGGAGAATGAGAGAATGGCAGGCAGAGGGGAAGGGGGAGAGGCAGGCAGAGGGAGCAGAGAAGCGAACACGTTGAATGTCTATGAAAAATGTCCAACACTAAAGCATCTTTCACAAGAAATTGTCCTCATTGCTCTACCACTACTTTTCTAGCTGGTGATGATGGTAGAAGGTGGTGGCTGACGATGGTGGTGGTGTTGATGTTGTCACTGGTACAGCTTCCATGGTTTACTCTATGCCCTGAAAACACATAAATGGCAATACATGCATTAAAAAATAAATTTAAAAAAAAGCTTGGACCTTGAACCTGCTACACTGATCAATGATAAATTGGCTGAAAACGGAAAACTGCACACGCCACAACAAATGCATCAGATATAAGCTGCAATACAAGTTTTAGTAATGTATATGCGCATTGCACGTTTTTCTTTAATTAAGCTGTAAAGAACTTTACATGCCTTACAAAAGAGATGCTCTCTGAAAAAGCTCTATGAATTCCCTATTAATACCACTATTTTTATTTGGCTAGGGAAAAAAAACAAAAAAGGCTTAACAATATTAATATAGAAAAGAAAATCAGTGAAAAAATAAATTACCAGGTGCATGAGATGAGCTGAAGTCAGTGCAGTCCAGTCTCCATCACATCTTGGTCGACAGGTCAGCTTCCTCCTCCTCAGGCTGTCGACAGACCAGAACAATTTCAGTCACCAACTCATTATCATATCACAAACAAGTTCCCCCCCTCCCCCCAAATAAAAAAAAGTACTGAAAGGGCAGAAAAAACAAAAGTATCACCAGCAACAACAACAAAATTAGCATGCACACGAAATCTGACAGACAAACTTGTGGTCAGGACCTAAAATGTGTTACATAAGAAACAAAAGGTGCAAACATCACTCACACATTCACACAAACATCCACATAATGTAACATGTATAATTGTATTTTGATGTGCCTATCAATAAATTATAATTACCTCCTGTGGATCCACACCTGCATCCACAGCTGATGCCCGGCTGGCCCTAACTCATCAGGTGTGTGCCTCAGGTGTGGGTTGTCGTGGAGCTGGGTGTGGGTTGTTCTGGAGCTGGGTGTGGGTCATTGTGGAGCTGGGTGTGGGTCATTGTGGAACTGGGTGTGGTCGCCATGGAACTGGGTGTGGGTCATCACGGAGCTAGGTGTGGGCCGTCATGGTGCTAGGTGTGGGTCACCATGGAGTAGGGTGTGGGTTGTGGAGCTGGGTGTGGGTCATCATGGTGCTGGGTGTGGGTCGTCATGGTGCTGGGTGTGGGTCATCCTGGAGCTGGGTGTGGAAAGTGCTCAAAGAAGTCTGCAGGACACAAAGCCCCCCAACTCTCTGCAGTAGTAGGATGCCCCTGTCCTCTTGAAATCATGTCCATCTTTCTTGGGAGGGTCGCAGGCATTGCAATCTCCGACTGGTCCCCTCTTGTTGTCTGTCCTGCTTAAGATATCAGTCTTGTGAGATCTCCTGAGGGAGAATGAGAGAATGGCAGGCAGAGGGGAAGGGGGAGAGGCAGGCAGAGGGAGCAGAGAAGCGAACACGTTGAATGTCTATGAAAAATGTCCAACACTAAAGCATCTTTCACAAGAAATTGTCCTCATTGCTCTACCACTACTTTTCTAGCTGGTGATGATGGTAGAAGGTGGTGGCTGACGATGGTGGTGGTGTTGATGTTGTCACTGGTACAGCTTCCATGGTTTACTCTATGCCCTGAAAACACATAAATGGCAATACATGCATTAAAAAATAAATTTAAAAAAAAGCTGGACCTTGAACCTGCTATACTGATCAATGATAAATTGGCTGAAAAGTGAAAACTGCACAGCCACAACAAATGCATCAGATATAAGCTGCAATACAAGTTTTAGTAATGTATATGCGCATTGACGTTTTTCTTTAATTAAGCTGTAAAGAACTTTACATGCTCTCTGAAAAAGCTCTATGAATTCCCTATTAATACCACTATTTTTATTTGGCTAGGGAAAGAAAAAAAAACTGGCTTAACAATATTAATATAGACAAGAAAATCAGCGAAAAAATAAATTACCAGGTGCATGAGATGAGCTGAAGTCAGTGCAGTCCAGGCTCCATCACATCTTGGTCGACAGGTCAGCTTCCTCCTCCTCAGGCTGTCGACAGACCAGAACAATTTCAGTCACCAACTCATTATCAGATCACAAACAAGTTCCACCCCCCTCCCCCCAAATAAAGGACTAAAAGTGAAAGGGGAGAAAAAACAAAAATATCACCAGCAACAACAAAAAATTACAGCACACAAATCTGAAAGACCAACTTGTTGTCAGGACCTAAAATGTGTTACATAACAAACAAAAGGTGCAAACATCAGTCACACATTCACACACACAAACATGCACACAATGTAACATTATAATTGTATTTTGATGTGCCTATCAATAAATTATAATTACCTCCTGTGGATCCACACCTGCATCCATAGCTGATGCCCGGCTGGCCCCAACTCATCAGGTGTGTGCCTCAGGTGCGGGTCGTCGTGGAGCTGGGTGTGGGTCATCATGGAGCTGGGTGTGGGTCATTGTGGAGATGGGTGTGGGTTGCCATGGAGCTGGGTGTGGGTCATCATGGTGCTAGGTGTCGGTCACCATGGAGCAGGGTGTGGATTGTGGAGCTGGGTGTGGCTCATGGAGCTGGGTGTGAGTCATCATGGAGCTAGGTGTGGGCCGTCATGGTGCTAGGTGTGGGTCACCATGGAGTAGGGTGTGGGTTGTGGAGCTGGGTGTGGGTCATTGTGGAGCTGGGTGTGGGTCTCATGGAGCTGGGTGTGAGTCATCATGGTGCTGGGTGTGGAAAGTGCTCAAAGAAGTCTGCAGGACACAAAGCCCCCCAACTTTCCGCAGTAGTAGGATGTCCTCTTGAAACCCTGTCAATCCTTCTTGGGAGGGTCGCAGGCAATGCAATCCAGCTCTCTGCAGTAGTAGAATGTGCCCGTCCTCTTGAAACCCTGTCTTTCTTGGGAGGGTCACAGGCAATGCAATCTCCGACTGGTCCTCTCTTGTGTCTACCCTGCTTTAAGATTTTTGTTTTAGATTTTAATTTTTATGTGTAATTTTTTTTTTTTTATTTTTTTTTTTTTAAAATTTTTTTTTTTTTTTTTAATTTTTATAGATTTTTTTTTTTTTTTTTTTAAAGTTGAAACAAATTCTATTAAGGGTGCAAGTCCAAGAGGAGGGAGGAAACAGAGAAGGTTTTCCTGGGAGCAGCGGAAACTGGCAGCACTAGCGCACTGGTAGCAGAACAGGGAAGGTTTTCCTGGGAGCAGCAGCAACTGGCAACAGAACATTTTAACTAGCACACTAATAGCAGAACATTTTAACTAGACATTTTAATTAGCACACTGGCAGCAGAACATATTAACTAGCACACTGGCAGCAAAACGTTTTAATTAGCTCACATCACAGAAGTACTGGCCCTTAGCTTTGTTCAGCCGATGAATTGCACAATGCATCAATGAGAACTGGAGTAGCATTATCTAATTTAGTCAGATTTAATTTAGTCATATGACTGTAAGCACACTGCACTCATTTAAGAAGAGGCATTGATAAATATTTATTATTGTCATTATTATCATCATATTGCTTGTTTTGATCTTATGAACAAAGCAAATTCCTTTCAAGTCTATGATCTCAATATAACCTCTATTCAGAAATCAAAATCTTGGCCATTTCTTTACCTCAACACACATAACCACACAACTGTATGATTAACTCCATCACAAAACTGCACAAACACAACACAAAACAAAGAAAATCAAAGCAAGAGAAGAGAGAAGCACTAAATACACAAGCAATAAAGGAGGGAGAGAGAGAGAGAGAGAGAGAGAGAGAGAGAGAGAGAGAGAGAGAGAGAGAGAGAGAGAGAGAGAGAGAGAAGAACTAAAGATTGGCAGGCAGGGATGGAAACAGGGGCTTCACTGCAAACAACTTTTACAAAGTCCAATGGTTACATTAACCAATGAAACTTCACTGGACAGGACTTAAACAGATCCCAATATTCATTTTGCATCAAAATACACACTGAAGGTAGTATAATATTATATATACCCTCCAAACTGTTGCAAATGGCAGGGCACAGTAAACCATCGACTAAAATAAGAAAACTATATTAACTCTTATGCACTGATAAACCATTATCTGTATTTCTAGTTACCTGATGTTCAATGTCCACCTTTATGCAATGACAAATCATCTAGTCCTGTGCTTATGCCGAGTTACTCGATGTTCAATACCTTATGCACTGAAAAACTTCACCTCATCCTGTGTTTATGCTGAGTTACTTGATGTTTAATGCCTACTCTTATGCACTGAAAAACTTCATGTCATCCTGTGTTTATGCTGAGTTACTTGATGTTTAAAGCCTTTATGCACTGAAAAACTTCATCTCGTCCTATGTTTTGAGTTACTTGATGTTTAATGCCTACCCTTCCTTATACATTAACAAATCTTGGTCTAGTCCTGTGTTTATGCCGAGTAAAAGTGAGTTACTTGATGTTTAATGCCTACCCTTATGCACTGAAAAACTTCACCTCATCCTATGTTTTGAGTTACTTGATGTTTAATGCCTACCCTTCCTTATACATTAACAAATCTTGGTCTAGTCCTGTGTTTATGCTGAGTAAAAGTGAGTTACTTGATGTTTAATGCCTACCCTTATGCACTGAAAAACTTCACCTCATCCTATGTTTTGAGTTACTTGATGTTTAATGCCTACCCTTCCTTATACATTAACAAATCTTGGTCTAGTCCTGTGTTTATGCCGAGTAAAAGTGAGTTACTTGATGTTTAATGCCTACCCTTATGCCCTGAAAACCATCACCTGGTCCTGTGTTTATGCCAAGTTACTTGATGTTTAATGCCTACCTTTATGCACTGACAAACTTCACCATGGTCCTGTGTTTATGCCAAGTTACTTGAAGTTTAATGCCTACCTTTATGCACTGACAAACTCCACCTGGTCCTGTGTTTATGCCAAGTTACTTGAAGTTTAATGCCTACCTTTATGCACTGACAAACTTCACCTGGTCCTGTGTTTATGCCAAGTTACTTGAAGTTTAGTGCCTACCTTTATGCACTGACAAACTCCACCTGGTCCTGTGTTTATGCCGAGTAGTTTCATGTTTAATGCCTACAGTACCCTTATGCACTGAACACCTTCAGAGGTCCCTATTTGTGAATCTGTCTCAAAAGCTTTCAGCAAAGCAGCATTGCAGTGCAGGTATCAAAAGCTTCAAGTTCTTGGATTTAACATCCCATCAACCACACAGGGTCACCTAAAGACAAACACACTCAAGTCCACATGGGAAACTGCATTAGCTAAAACACAGTTAAGAGAGGTAGGGAGAGGGTTTGGAAAAAATGAAGTTAGTTCTTGGATTTGAACATCCTGTCAACTGCACAGGTGACCTCGAGACAAATCACACATTGAAAATTCTTTTAACCTGTTCAAAACTCAAGTCACTAAATCACAAGTTTGTTTAATTCACTATTACAACATCTAAAACCAACCATCCCTCTATCAGTGCACAATAACAGACGTTTTGGAACATAAAAAGCCATACCACTCCTTGGTACCTATTTATATTCTATAGGCTGAAATCTGCGCAATCTGAAAGGTTCGAAAGCGCAGGCCCTGAAGTAGATCTCTCGAACTACCCAGGGCCCTTCACGGAACCACCATCGCCTCTAGACATCCTCGAAGCTGACAGCGAGACTCAAAGAGGCAAGCGCATCCTGGAGGCAGTGACAGCTAGCGAAGTGAGGAAAGCGGTACGAGCAATGAGAACCGGCTCTGCTGCAGGCCCAGATCGTATCACGGTAGCCCAACTTAAGAAAAAGACTGAGGAATCCCCCGGATTCCTAGCGGGAGTGTACACGCTATGGCTGATGTCAGGAAAGGTGCCAGAAAAGCTAAAGGCCAGCAGGTCCTTACTTCTACCAAAGAGCACTACAGACCTCCTGAACATCGGTAACTGGCGGCCACTATCGATCAGCAGCGTACTCTTAAGACTGTATACGAAGATTCTGGCCAAGCAACTGACAGAAGCAATCAGTCTGCACCCCTCACAGCGAGGCTTCATCCCTGCCCCAGGAGTCGAACAAAACTCAGTTCTTCTGGAGCATTTGATACGGAGACAGAAAAAGGAAAAAGGCACCTTGGCAGTAGCCTTCTTGGACCTGGCAAAAGCTTTCGACACCATCTCGCACGATCTGTTTGCAAAAGGACTCAAAAGACTGGGAGTCCCCTCCCAGTTCATCAGAGTAGTGGAAGACCTCTACGAGGGTGCGACCACAACCTTCGCAACAGCTGATGGTGAAACGAGGCAAATCAGCATCAACCAAGGAGTCAAGCAAGGCGACCCCCTTTCTCCAATCCTGTTCAACGTGTGTCTGGACCCCATGTTCTGCAGCCTCGAAAGAGACGGCAAAGGATGGGGGTGCAACGGGACAAAGATCACGGCCCTCGGATACGCAGACGACAACACTGCAGTGCTATCCGATTCGAGAGCAGGACTCGAGAAAAACCTGGCATTGGTGAAGGCATACTGTGACCAAGTAGGCCTGCGGCTTAATGTGAACAAGTCGTATGTCTTCCACATTCAATCAGATGGAAGGACGTTCACGGTCAACGACACGAAGCCATACGAAGTCGATGGAAGGCAGATACCATGGGTGAAACCGGACGAAGCGACCAGATACCTCGGAAAGATGTTTGGGCCATGGGGAGGAATGTCAGTTCCGAACCTCAAACTTCAAATTGAGAAGTGGGCAAGCAGCGTGGCCGCTGCACCACTAAAGCCAATGCAGGCATTGGAAATATGGAGAGACACGATCCTGCCAAGAATCAAAGCCAGGATACTCCACAGCCGGCCAAGCCTGACAATGCTAAAGAGTCTGGACGTACAAATCCGTGGACATGTGAAGAGCCTCTTGCACCTCCCAGAACAGACGACGAACGCTTTGATCCATGCAAGGACCAGAAACGGAGGCCTCGGCGTCATAAGCCTAGAGGATTCCATCCCAGAGTTGACCATAAGAGGTCTGAACAAACTCTGCCGGAAGGCGAAAAGCTCGACGATCAGGAAGCTAGCACTTGAACTCGGCGTAAGCGAGACGCTCGAAGACATGTGCAAGAAATTCCCTCACTGCAGACCGGCGGAGCCGGGAAGAAAGAAACAAGAGGAGGAAGACCCCACTAGGGACAAAGCGATACCAAAGGACAAGTGGTGTGAGTACCTGGCCAGCCAAGCAACTCAGGGAATGGGCTCCACAACATGGATGAAATACAGGGAATGCAATTCCTGGATCCGAGAAAGAACTTTCACAGACGGAGAAGCCACTGACGCCCTGCTCCTGCGGTCGAACTGCGTCCCAACCCATGAATGTATCGGCAGATACACACCGTCCACGGACACGAAATGCCGACGCTGCGGCACAACCACGGAAACATGCGGTCACATCTCGGGCTGGTGCCCCTCAGTCAAGCGCAGCAGGATCTTGAGACACAACTCATTGTGCAAGATCCTAGGGAACAAGGCGCAGAAACAAGGCTGGACGGTACACTGGGAACCGATTTTCGACGGGCCGAAGGGCAAGCTAAAGCCCAACCTCGTCTTCATAAGAGACGAGGAGGCCGTGATCGTCGACCCGACAGTGGTCTGGGAACGTGATGCAGCATGCCTGGTCAAAGCCGCCAAAGACAAAGTTGCGAAATATAGTTGCTCAATTTGCTTGCGACTATGAGCAACCTACTTTATTCTGCAGGCCCTCATGGGAAACTGTGCTAGCTATAATACAGTTAAAGAGTAGGGAGAGTATTTGGAAAAAAATATGTTGAATGCACCAGGACGGTAGAAATTAGGACAAGGAAGATGTTCCTGGCAATAGGAAAAGCATGTATGGCTATATTCGGACCTACTGCAGGCTTTTAAAGTGAGAACATTTGTCAGCTCTGAGGGGACCTTAATTTCTGCATCCACAGTACCCCACTGCAGGAGAGAAAAATGAAGGTGAATGGACTAGGACAGCAGAAAATGGAAGAAAGATTCCTGGCAGTAGGCAAAGCATGCATGGCTATATTCAGACCTACTCCAGGCTCTAAAGGAAGAACCTTTGGAAACCTCCATCCCACACAGGCTTGAAAAGGGGGACCCACTGGAAGGGGTGGGAGCAAGCATGGAGATGGAATGAAGGTGCAGTTTGTTCAATGACGCCGCGGTTGTCAAGTATGTAACTGTCAGGCATTGCCTCTCCCTCTCCAAACTTTCCATTGTCAGTTGGTAAGAAACAACGACTTCTGTAAATAGGGCCAAACAATGATCATCAAAATTTGATTGTAAATTGATCAAAACTTCATTTTGACAAAGACTGGAAATTCTGCATCATATTCTTTACATTCTTAAAGCAATAGTAGTGAATTTTTTTAAGTTGTTCTGAAGAAGTAAAGCAAATTCTAACTCAACGGTGGTTCAACCAATATACTTACCTGTTTCTAACCATTACTCATCTGGTAGCAAATATGTGATCTCAATGCACCTACTAACTGTACAACTACAGTAGTCACTGAAAACAAATCTAAAAGCTTAAGTGCCCAATCAAACACTACATCTAATATCAAATCTATGTTACTTACCTGTTGCTGTTTCATGTGAAAAAGCATGTTGGGTTCTATTTGTGTGACAGTTAATATAAAATGACCAGCTTTGTGGCCATTTCTTTGATTCAACTACCAATTAACAAAACCACTGACTCTGTTTTTAACTAAACATTGCTTTAAGTATCTCTGGTTTAATATCCCATTAGAATTCATGGACCCATGTTGCTACATTTTCAGCAAACCATGCTCTGAAGACGACACCTCAGTAAATCATGCAGATTGAGAATCGTGTCAAAGCACACTGGTTGGAAGAAAATGTGCAACACTACAACAGTCCAGAACCCAACTTGGTCCTGTTTCAACCCAGTCACCCATCCATTTTTGTTAGCAATGCACTAGTGTGTTAACACAATTCTAATGTCACCTCCAATAACGAGATAATAATAATCTTATATGGTGCCATACCCCCCCCCCCCCCCCTAAAAAGAGCTTGTGGCATTGTACCTTATCAACATCAACATGAAAAGAAAAGAAATTAAAAAGGGACATGGACAACTACCCTAAATGCACACATCAAAACTCACATCCACCCACAATATGATTATACACAGACACCTACACACGCACAGCCACCCACCATCACACACAGACATGTGTACAATCACACCAACACTCTGATCGGTCAAAAATCTGACACTGCACAATTCAGTTATGTCTCTAAATGCACATGCTCACACCCACCCACTAAGCTTTCACATTTTTCTCAAGCTCAACTCACACACACACAGCTACAACATGCATGTGCATAAAATGATGCATATGCATTCTCATACACTATACAGTGACACAGCACACAAAGTACAGCTTACAAATGTATCAAGAATAGCATCTTTATGCTTGTGGTAATAACTGACGGTAATGACTAAAGCATACTCAAGCGGAAAAGTTGAGCAACTTAAAGTAGTATAATCAAACGTTTGACGCTTTCTTCAGCAGTAAAGTCAATTTCATAAAGTTTTTGAATGAAACTGTGAAATTGTCTAGACATTTCCTAGCTGTTGGCCTGTGTACACCTGGCAAAGTGCCTGCCGACTGCAAACTGGCATTTCAAAACTGTATCAATGGCTCACTGAACTGCACCAGTTTTGTGTCATCTGAAACTGAACCGTTTCACTCATAGAGTCATATGCATATATATATATATATTGACACAACTAGCAATTTTTGTAAAAATGCACGTTTTTCATGTGTTGTAGTGTAGGCATACGACTGACTGTATGTTGAACAGAGCCAGACAAGTGAACCTCAGACCCGTAAAGATTCTGTGACTTTAAAGCTTGCACCTGTGTACAGTAAGAGTTTTTCATATATTGCTCAACTTTTAAGCTTGAGTAATGTTTGTGCACGCACAGAGCATGCATGGAGCAATCACTCAGCTTTGCAGTTTGTTTACCAAATATGGAAAACCACAGATCACTGGTGTTACGTAAAGCTACAGACACTGCCTGGTCTCGCCACCCATACTGTATGCACAAAATAGAAGGTACACTGAAATGGTGTTGCCAACAGGACCACCAGTCTCTGCTGTGTCTCACCAACAGTTTATGCCTACAGTGAATGTCCAGTGAAATGGTGTTGCCATCACCAGTCTCTGCCACGCCATAAGAATCACAAGTCACACTACTGTCACCCGTTTTATGCACACAGTAAATATCCACAGAAATAGTGCTGCCATCGGATATCACAGCAGTCTCCTCCACATCTCACCAACGTTTCATGCACACAGTGAAATGTTGCTGGCATCAGGAAGCTTCGGTCACTGCCATCTCTCACTATGTTTCACACACACAATAACTGTCCACCAACATGTTGCGATCTAGTATCACAGGTCTCTGCCATGCCATCAGGAATCATCAGTGACTGTCATGTCTCGGTGCTCCCACAATGTTTCATGCACACAGTGAATGTCCACTGAAATGGTGTTGCCATCAGATATCACCACTCTGCCATGCTTCATGCACACAGTGAATGTCCACTGAAATGGGGTTGTCATGAGGAACGATCAGTCACTGCTGTGCCTCACCAGTTTGACGCACACAGTGAATATCCAGTGAAACGGTGTTGACATCAGAGATCACCAACCACTATGTCTCACAGTCACTACGACTCAAGCACACAGTGAGTATCCAGTAAAACGGTGTCGCCATCAGAGATCACCAGCCACTATATCTCACAGTCACTATGACTCCAAGCACACAGTGAATATCCAGTGAAACGGTGTTGACATCAGAGATCACCAACCACTATGTCTCTCAGTCACTACAACTCGAGCACACAGTGAATATCCAGTGAAACGGTGTTGCCATCAGAGATCACCAGCCACTATATCTCACAGTCACTATGACTCCAAGCACACAGTGAATATCCAGTGAAATGGTGTCACCATCAGAAATCATTCAGAAATCACTTGTATATGTCTTGCAAACTACATGTACACCATGAATGTTTACTGAAATTGTGTTGCTGTAAGGAATCACTATTCATCACCAGTCTGGTCCAACCAGTTTTACACACACACCGAGTGTCCACTGAAATGGAGCTGCCGTGAGGGATCACCATTCACCACCAGTCTGGTCCACATAGTTTTACACACACACACACGCACACACTGAGTGTCCACTGAAATGGTGTTGCCAACAACAGTCACCGATCACAGCCATTCTTTGTCAACAGTCCATTTTTACACACAATGAATGGTTTTAGAAATGGCATGGCATTACCAGTCACCCTCATCACACCACCAACTATCCATCCTGAACCATGCAGGCAGCGAACATCTTCGCTCAGTTACCAGACAGAACAGGATCAATTACCATACATGTCTTGCCAACATCCCCTTCCTGTGCACAGTGAACACAATGCTGGTGCTGTCATTGCTGGTTAAGGCCAAACCAATTCACCCCATGGTCAGCTCAAGGATGCCGTGCACTCCCCTACGAGTGTGCGCACCATCTCCCGCTTCCCAATCCGGGCTAGCACCATCATCGATGTTAAGTGCAACTGTACTGGTTCACCGCAAACCAACTCATACACACCCACCCAGTGGTCAGCTCAAGGATGCCGTGCACTCCCCTACGAGTGTGCGCACCATCCCCTGCCTCCCAATCCGGGCTAGCACCATCATTGATGTTAAGTGCAACTGTACTGGTTCACTGCACACCGACTTGCACCCCCCCCCCCCCCCTCTCAATGAGTGAGTGCACCATCCCCTGCTTTCCAATCTGGGCCAGTACCACCAGTGATGTTCAGCGCAATTAACTGTTCTTCTGGTCAAGTCCATCGTCAGTGGCAAGTCATCAGCAGGATAGGAGTACTGATGCATTAGGCAAACTATTCGTCACACTATCTGTGCCTGCCTTTAAACTGGCAGGAAACGTCTTTCCTTCATGGAAGATCATAGCAAGTACTAAAAATATGGTTACATTCTGAGCACTGTATAAAAATTAAAAAGAGTTGTGGTAACAGAATTCATCTTTAAAGACTGATGATATGATTGAGTGGTTACTGGCTTTTAATACCCCATTGACTGTGATAGTGTAGGTCATATCGGGCGAGTATATTATCCCTGTCAACTGCGTAGGTCATATCAGGGCGAGTATATTATCCCTGTCGACTACATAGGGTGAGTATATTATCTCTGTTGACTGTGTAGGGCAAGGATATTATCCCTGTCAACTGCATAGGGTGAGTATATTATCCGTTGACTGCGTAGGGCGAGTATATCATCCCTGTTGACTGCGCATGTCATATTGGGGTTGAATATGTTATCCTTGTTGACTGCATAGGTCATATTGGGGTGAGTATATTATCCCTGTCAACTGCATAGGGTGAGTACATTATCCCCATCGACTGCGTAGAGCAAGTATATTATCCTTGTCATTATCCTGCATAGGTCATATCGGGGTGAGTATATTATCCCAGTTGACTGCATAGGGTGAGTATATTATCCTTGTTGACTGCATAGGTCATATCGGGGTGAGTATATTCTCCCAGTTGACTGCATAGGGTGAGTATATTATCCCTGTTGACTGCATAGGTCATATCGGGGCGAGTATATTATCCCTGTTGACTGCATAGGGTGAATATATAATCCCTGTCAACTGTGTAGGGTAAGTGTAGTAACTATTAACCCTGTTGACTGCATAGGTCATATCGGGGTGAGTATATTATCCCTGTTGACTGCATAGGGTGAATATATAATCCCTGTCAACTGTGTAGGGTAAGTGTAGTAACTATTAACCCTGTTGACTGCATAGGTCATATCGGGGTGAGTATATTATCCCTGTTGACTGCATAGGGTGAATATATAATCCCTGTCAACTGTGTAGGGCAAGTGTAGTAACTATTAACCCTGTTGACTGCATAGGTCATATCAGGGTGAGTATATTATCCCTGTTGACTGCATAGGGTGAATATATAATCCCTGTCAACTGCGTAGGGTAAGTGTAGTAACTATTAACCCTGTTGACTGCGTAGATCATATTGGGGTGAGTATATTATCCCTGTCGACTGCACAGGGTGAGTATATTATCCCTGTTGACTGCATAGGTCATATCAGGGTGAGTATATTATCCCAGTTGACTGCGTAGGGCGAGTATCCCTGTTGACTGTGTAGGTCATATCGGGGCGAGTATATTATCCCTGTTGACAGCATAGGGTGAATATATAACCCCTGTCAACTGCTTAGGGTAAGTGTATTAACTATTATCCCTGTTGACTGCGTAGATCATATTGGGGTGAATATATTATCCCTGTCGACTGCATAGAGTGAGTATATTATCCCTGTTGACTGCACAGGTCATATTGGGGCGAGTATATTATCCCAGTTGACTGCGTAGGGTGAGTATCCCTGTTGACTGTGTAGGTCATATCGGGGCGAGTATATCCCTGTCGACTGCATAGGGTGAGAATATTATCCCTGTTGACTGCATAGGTCATATCGGGGCGAGTATATTATCCCTGTCGACTGCATAGGGTGAATACATAATCCCTGTCAACTGCATAGGGCAAGTGTATTAAGTATTATCCCTGCATAGATCATATTGGGGTGAGTATATTATCTCTGTTGACTGCATAGGGGGAGTTATTATCCCTGTCAACCACGTAGGTCATATCGGGGCGAGTATATTATCCCTGTTGACTGCATAGGTCATATCAGGGTGCGTATATTATCCCTGTCAACTGCGTAGGTCATATCAGGTGGATTATATTATCCCAGTTGACTGTGCAAGTCATATCAGGGTGAGTACATTATCAACCCGAGTTGTCGCTGGTGTGCTAATTCAGCTGCAGTGTAAACACCAAACCAGAATAATAACACACACACATCAGGAGCACAATTCAGCTGCAGTGTAAACACCAAACCAGAATAATAATACACACACCTCAGGAGCACAATTCAGCTGGTTTTTCTTTTGTTGTTGTTCTCTACATTTATTCCCTCCAATTTTTGTTTCTTTTGTTGTTGTTTTACTTAGTCTCATTTCACACTGTTCTCCCCCATTTTCATTTTTTTCTTTTTCTTTCTTCTCTTTTCTCTCTTCTTTCTTCTCTTTTCATTGTTGCTTTTTTTGTCTTCATATTTTTTCTTATTTTTTCTCTCACTTTTTTCCTTCTTTTTTCTCTCTCACTTTTTCCCCTCTTCTCCAATGAGGGAATGGGGCGGAGGTCAGAAAGTAAATATCAGTAAAACTGAACACAAGCACATCCATGTAACTCATTAACAAATCATCCTTATTCACCCATCTGTGACTACAAAGCACACACTATACCAGTACAAAACATGTGAGCTACGTACAGCATTTTCTGAACAAAACAGACCAATCAACTGATGCCTTTTTGCCATGCCACAGACACCTGGCAATGGATATTTTCATTTTTACACTTGGTACTCTTCTCTGAATTACCACAGTGGAGAGTACCATCTGTAACAATGCAAATTTAACCCATCATCCAATGTCAAGTGTCTGTCCAACATGCCAAGTCAGACTGAACATTTCAAATCAGTGAATTTACACAGCAGTCAGCTAGAAAAAAAAACGAACCAAAAAAACAAACAAACAAAAAAACATTGCACACACAGAACCCAATATGTAAACTGGAACTAAAAATAAAAGTCAAACTCTCTCACACATGTATACACTCCCAAACTGGCTTAGTAAAAGCTGCACAGTGGCACAATCTAAAGACAGAGCTGACAGTGTGTGAGGCGATAGCTGTTTCTGGACCATAAAGAAACTGTCATTGTTCTCATTCCCAAACACGCTCAGGAACAGTGCATGTATTATCAAGATAAATATGGCACAAAAATGTTGAGCAATGAAAATCTTTTCATGCAGTACACACACACAAAATCAATAGACCCACAAGGAGGTAAAAAAAAAACATTAGGCTGATGAACAGAAAGATGTGGTTCCCTGTCCAACATACTGTCATTCATTAAAGTGATTGTTCACTATCTTGTTGCTCAACCTTCCATTCAAAAAGAGAAAGATGCCATTGTAACAAACAAGTTTTTACCCCCCCCCCCTTTTTTTTAACCAACCCCCACCACCCCAAGCTGTTTAATGGAAAAAGAGGTAATAATAAAATTAAAAAACAACAACTGAGCCCCATTAAACAGACCTTTCTTGCACTCCCCCCCCCCTTCCCTCCCACCCCCAAGCTTCCCTGCCATGTTTATTAGGCAAACTTACCTGTGAACATTTGGAGAACTAAGCACATGTAATGATCTACAAAACTTAAATATTGTATCTCTGGGACTGATACCTGCAGTACTTGCTGGGCACACACTTACCTCAAATTATGAACATCTTCTAATCTAGCAACCAGAATTACAAACACAGCACAGTGATCAATGCTGGCTTGATCCCTAACACAGGGTCTAAACACCGTCTGCTTTAATGTCTTCAGAACCAAAATTATACAGCTTCAACAATATAAAGCATGTGATGCAAAACTTCCCGTCTATATACAGAGAGAGAACAATCCTCAGTCTAATTTTCATTATTACCATTTGGATCAGCAAAACTGGAAATTGCATTTTGCTCAAGACTACCCCTATAAATTGTATTGTTTTTTTCATTTGCTAGAGATGGAATTGTTGAGGAGTTTCTTAACGGGAGCGCTGTTCCACAGTGCAGCTTCCACTTGTCCTAATTGGAGACAACATCTGCATGCATGTTGTACTGGAGTGGATCAAATAGTACAGTGAATGTTTTAATTTACAGGCTGTCGAAGGATACATCAGCATGCATGTTATACTGGAGTGGATCAAATGGTACAGTGAATGTTTTAATTTACAGGCTGCTGCAGAAATGACCACCACAGCTGCGCCACATGTGGCAAGCAGTATCAGAGGGAGGGGTGGCTCCGCCACCATTACAAAAAGGACACAACATCAGCATGCCTGTTATACTGGAGTGGATCAACTGGTACAGTGAATGTTTTAATTTACAGGATGCCACAGGTGGGACCGCCACCAGTGTTCCACCTGTGGCAAATCATATGCGAGGGAGGGGTGGCTGCACCGCCACTACAAGTTGTACAAAGACCATGACCCAGGTCAGTCCCATTTGGATGAACATTCAGTGACCTTGACATTGAACCATTACAGCTGCTGTTCCATGCTCTGTGTGTGTGTAAAGTAGGACTTGCTGTTTGGCTTTTCTGTGGTTTGAATTGCTTGTAATCATTGTTGTCCACAGAAAGAGAAGACGGAAATCGACACTTGTTGTGGTATGTTGTTTGTAGAGGTAAGTTTTGAATGCACAGAAACACGAAGAATGTGAATAACTTGAACAAGACTGAAAAAATGGAACCCCAACTTGATGTTAAAAAAAAAAAAAATGGAGAGAGAAGGAGAGCATTTAAAACCCTTTCCTTGCCGAGGTGTTCGTACTACCGGTTCTAGTTCCTCAGAAGAATGGCCCCAAAGCGAGTCTTAGTAAACCAGAAACGTTAAGTTTGACGGACAGTTGTTCTCCGTATGGGGCTGCACAGAATAAATTATTGGAACCCAAGCAGCTCGTCACTATACGACATCAAATAAGTAAATGGGAAAAGCTCTATGGCCAATGCCATCACTGACACTAACGTCCTCAAGAGAGGGAAAGGGTTAAGTTCACGGCGAAGTGAACTCGAACTCGTGGACCAAATCCTATTTGGCACGTGATGTCCGTGGAAAAGATCGCCACTTGTCGCCTACTGAGGCTGCGGCCGGGATAGCTGATCGGAAGGGGGTGACAGGTTTGGGTTTTGTGCGGAAAAGTGCCTAGAAAGCATGAACTACATGACCAATCACCCCCCCTTTCAAATGGAAACAGACCCGTATGCAAATGAGATTTGTGTCAAAATACGGTGAGTTCAAATTTTGCTTTCACATTTACAGTTTCATCTGCAGCACTGACAGAATGTACCGTCAAGGTGAGTAAAATTGGTCTTTCACTTGAGTGGTCACAGACTGGTCTTTCAAATTGTCTATATATGTCACCTCAGTCTAATTACGTCAGATTGATAGTGCCAATAATTGTCAAGTGTCCCATAGTAAACTCAGCATTTTTTCCAACGCCATTTCAGTTTTTTATGTTGCAGTTTTGAAAGCGCTTAAATTATTAGCTTTGTAGAGCACATTGAGAATTCTTAGTTTAGAGCGACAAAATGAATGTACGTTTATTTTATTGTCTGAGCATGACCAGCCAAATCTTTTGGCAGTAGCCGCACAGTCAACTTGGTCGAATTCAGTCCGAGCGAGTCTCAAACCAGTGCGGAGCGCCACGTGGCCTCGGCCATTCACCTCGTCACGGCAGCAGTTTCGCAAGCCCATCATAGTCGTGGCGATGTTGGCTGCTAGTACTGAGCTAGTAGAGAATTTTTAACTTCCACAGGTCTTGCAAGCCTGATATTTTCATGCATTTGTGCCCACACATATGTGTGTGTGTACTTTGTCAGCGTGGGTACTTATTTATGAGCTGAATGGGCATAGGTGAGTAGTTGAATCAGCTCCATGTGAAGCATGCTTGCTTTGACAGTCTTGAAAGCTTATCAGTTTATTCAAATTGGAACTTTGGTGCTGAAATTAGCCAACATGTTGCACAAACTTCTTTGCTCAGTACTTTAACAATCTTGTTTTGATCATTAAGGACATGTTTGTTCTTGTTGCAGCAAGAAAGAGATGCAGAGAAGAGGAGGGAGGAGGAGAGAGCGGTAGGTCCCAGTTGCAGAAACTTTTATATCGTTGAAAAAGAAATAAGAGCAATGTTGTCACCATCTTAACTTTCCTAAAACTGAAAAGGTCAAATGTGAAATGGATTTTTTTTTTTTATAGAAAAGAACAAAGAAAGAAAGACCACAGTTTAAAAAAAAGATGTTTCATTGATAGGAGTAACATGTACCAGCTTCACTGGTTGGTTGTAAATGTTTGCGGGCCTAAGCTATACATGTGCTAAATAATATTTGCATAATCTGTGGATGTGTGTGTGCATGTTCTAACGAGCCTAATCAGCATATGTAATGAGTAGTTGAGAATCTTCATAGAACAGCAGCCTTGATACAGATTCTGTTATTCCATTCAGTTTGTTAATTGGATGATGAAATTAAGACATTTCATACACACTGCCATGCTCAGTACTGCTAGTTTTACCATTCTGAATCAGATCATTAAACACCCGTTTTCTTCTTCCAGTCAAACGAATCAAGATGGAGGAGGGCAGTGCAGCCACCCCGTCTGAAGGTAGGTCCCCTTTAGAGTGCCTCTGCCTGTTTCCACTTTGTGAATGTACTGTTGGTGATTCATTGTCCTGTTAAATGTTCTCATGGGGTTTGTGATCATTGAGTGTTGCCTGGCTGACTCCCATTGGTGAGTATTTGAAGGGTATCACTATCAGTAGGACTCCCTACCACAGCTTTTAGGGAATCCCTGGTCAGCTTTAAAGGATGAAGGAAGCCTAACATGCAACAGCATGAGCAATTGCTTTGCACATGCATACCCGCTGCCCCTTTACCACATGGTTCTTCTGGGTTCGGACATCACTCAACTGTTCGGAGTGCTAGACCTGTCTACCTCCAAATGTGCTGTTGGTATTCTGAACAGTCAGTGTCTTTTGTGTGCAAAATGGTCACTCTTCTTTCTTCTTTCTCTCCGTAATAATGTCCCATGTGCTGAGAACCCAGAGTTGACAATTATTCTCCCTGTAAAGCCCAGAGTAGGTCAGAATATGCCTTGCATACTTTTCACACAACCGGGAAATTTCTTCCTTCTGATTTCTACTTTCCCAGTAGAACTACATGACCAATCACCCCCCTTTCAAATGGAAACAGACCCGTATGCAAATGAGATTTGTGTCGAAAGACGGTGAGTTCAAATTTTGCTGTCACTTCTCAGTGCGTTTATCAGAACCGGCTGGGAAAAGATGTTCCGTCAAGGTGAGTAAAATTGATCATTCACTTGAGTGGTCACAGATTGGTCTTTCAAATTGTCTATATATGTCACCTCAGTCTAATTACGTTAGATTGATAGTGCCAATAATTGTCAAGTGTCCCGTAGTAAACTCAGCATTTTTTCCCAACGCCATTTCAGTTTTTTATGTTGCAGTTTTGAAAGCGCTTAAATTATTAGCTTTGTTGAGCACATTGAGAATTCTTAGTTTAGAGCGACAAAACGTTTGGGTTTTGTGCGGAAAAGTGCCTAGAAAGCATGAACTACATGAGCAATCACCCCCCCTTTTCAAATGGAAACAGACCTGTATGCAAATAGGATTTGTGTCGAAACACGGTGAGTTCAAATTTTGCTGTCACTTCCGAGTTTATCAACTTCAGTGATGTTCCGTCAAGGTGAGTAAAATTGATCCTTCACTCGAGTGGTCACAGATTGGTCTGTCAAACTGTCTATATATGTCACCTCAGTCTAATTACGTCAGATTGATAGTGCCAATAACTGTCAAGTGTCCCGTAGTAAACTCAGCATTTTTTCCAACGCCATTTTTTTATGTTGCAGTTTTTGAAAGCGCTTAAATTATTAGCTTTGTTGAGCACATTGAGAATGCTTAGTTTAGAGCGACAAAATGAATGTACGTTTATTTTATTGTCTGAGCATGACTGGCCAAATCTTTCGGCAGTAGCCGCACAGTCAACTCGGTCAATATATGCTGAAGCAGATGTGCGGACTAACTGTCAGTTTTGATTGACAAATTACATCAAATCTGATTTGTGTTTTATTTTATGATTGTGTACGTTGTAGTCTCTGTGTGTAGCTAATTTGAAGGTCATTATATTGGACTACTACTGTTTTGGGTGTAGATGATGAAGCAAAACAATTCAAACAGAAGATATGGATTTAAAACAACTATTGTAAGTGACAGCATTTATTACTTACTATTATACTAACCCATTTTTTCTCGAGTGATGTGTGCTGAAGTAGATGTGCTGACTGAGTCAGTTTTGACTGACAGATCGCATCAATTCTGGTTTGTTTTATTTTGGGTTTATGTACATTGTAGTATGTGTGTATAGCTAATTTGAAGGTCATTATATTGGATGACTACTGTTTTGGGGATGTAGATGATGAAGCAAAACCGTTCAAACAGAAGATATTGATTTTGCTTTAATTCTTGTATGTGATTGCATTTATAAGTTATTAAACCCTTTTTTCTTCTTGTGGTGTTGCAGCCAAGATCCAAAGGAGGGACAAACAGAGAAGGGAGGAGCAGCGGAAATGCATGAGAGAGGCGTATTTTCATGGTAGGTAGACTGATTTGGAGATGGTCACATGCATTCCTTGCTTGTTGAGACTTAACATGGTTCTCATTTCCTCATTCTACACTGCATTTAGCTTTAACAGATTTGTCTTTGCCATTGTTGAGAGGCCTAGTCCATTGTCGATGACACTGAACACCATACTCTGATACAGTAGGAAGAGGTGGCACTGTTCAATACCCTTACAGGAAATTGGCAGGAAGCTTCCAAAATCAGAACCTCCACCATGATGCAACCAAGCATTTTTTTTTTTTAATTTAATAGTAGTAGTAGTAACCAGCAATGTCAAATCCTCACACTCTACAAAATGTGATATTCAGACACATAAACAATGTCAGCTAAAGTGCCCCTGAATTATGCTGGAGGCCACACCCTTCCAAATGGGCAAGTGAGGATACATGGACCCTTGAAACTCTTAATATGCGGATACAGCTAGCCCACTGACTAAGACAAGATGGGTATTATCATACAACTACATTTGGCTTGTCACTTACTTAATATTCTACACCCAGTCAACCACAAAAGTCATATCAGGGCAAACTGCAAAGCAGAGAATTCATCAATACCTCTTTGGGATAATAAACTTTATGGTTCTTGGATTTTAACATCCCATCAACCACACCGGGTTATACAGTGGGAAAGGTTTGTGAAAAGAATAGTCAAAAGATGAAGGAACTAATAAGGCAGATAAAAGATAACTGGTTTTAACGCCCATTTCAGAATGAGAGTTATAGCAAGGCTAGGGAAAGCATAAAACGGTATCGGAAGTTCCAGCAGTTGCCACCATGCCATATTCTGGTTGTTTTTCAGGCTTTAAAGAGACTGGAGAACCCCTGACAGTTCTGGGAACCACTACACTCAAAAATGACATATCCAGTTTCAAGACAAAGTTAAATGGGACAGCATAGGTTCACAATACCAGAAAATACCTAAAAATAAAACAGGTTATTTGGTATTTATCACTGTCACGTGTGAAGCTGATATTTGGGCGGAACATAAATCAAACTGCCAAAGAAATCTCTGTTTTGACATGACACACACCACTTTACACAGGAAACAAAGTTTGGAGGGGGTGGGTAGATGGGGATGGTTACGACCGAGGAAGGCAGTGTTTATGGTAATATTGGCAGCAGGTGAAGCATGCAAGGCTATATTCTGCTCCTTCTCCAAGCTTAGCACAGCCAGTTAGTTCTTGCACTTACAATACAACATCCAGTCAACAGCATAAACCTAAGGATGTATGGCGTATTCGAACAATTCTCTAAAAATGTCATCCTAAAAGTGTATCCCCCCCCTCCCCTTCCCCTAGTATGAGCAGAACAAATGTTCTCTGTTGTTTGACACAGAAAATAAACAAAACCTCAAAATATTATTACCTATAAATCAATCTTTCAAACTTGCTGGCACCACTATAAAAATTATGTTCTAATTATGAATCTGTTGTAGTATTGGAGCAATGGGCACATTCTGGCAACACACTGACCAACTTTGCAACTTATGAATTCAGGTAACAAACATTTACCTTCAGAGTTGTCTTTCATCAGTTTCAGTATGGCAAAGAACGTTTTACTGACCATACCACTAGAGACTGAAAAACATTTTCCCTTTGAGTTTGAGAAAGGAAAGGAAAAGAATCCAGTGCACATGTTGACTAATCAAACAGTTCAATACAACTGATACATGTAATCTAGTTTAATAACTTGGAAATTATTCTTCCTAAATAAGATCCTGTCTTCTGAAGAAGAAAAAAATAATATCTTTTTGTTATTGTTGTTAAAACTACCCAACTTTTTGCAAAATGAATGAATTGCCCACTTTAGTTTGGTGAAATTCTCATTCAAGTTCGGAAGGAATGTATATCACACAAATTTCTAGTCACATTTTAGGTCACATTTAATTGTGTGTTAGGGTCAAGAGGTCATGTGCAGCCTCAAATGTGTGGATACTGAACACCAAACTCAGCTGAATTCTCAAATTGCTTGTGTTTTTATTCATTGCCACAACTTTTGATATTTCTTTTACTCTAGTTCTGTACAATTTAAACCTTAGGCAGTATGTCATTACTGAGATTGCAAGCAATGAACTATCACTGAACTATATTAAAACAAATACTAGGGTCAGGTACAGGCTATGTACGACAATATCAATGTGTAGTTTTGGTAAACATTTATTCAAGAGTAGTTCCCCTTTTGGTACACAGTTGAACTCATATCAGAGCTGACAGAACATGAATAAATCAAGTATTCTACTCATTAACATTGCTGCCTTTGTTTATGTCTCATAAACGTTACACCCCCCACCCCCACCAAAAATCTGTACTTTTTCTAAAGCCATATATTACAATGAATATTATATGAAACACTGCAAACATTTTTTTGAACAAAAACTAACCCCAAACCCTACTACCACTATGTCCCTCTCTCTCAAAAACATGTTAGAGTATGCATGTGTACCAACACTACACTGACAACTAAAGATTTCAGCCCACATGTGAAGGTAAATACAGGCATAGTCTGTGAATTACTCAACTGCAGTTCATTAATGCAAAATGAAAGATACAGGAAATCTTCATGTGTGTATTTTAATAACAAAATACCACCTGGGGATGGTCACTACTTACATGTACCTTAAAAGTCAAATTTAGACCAAATTATGTAGTATCAGGACAGGGATGGGGTGTAAACAAAACAAAAAAGCCCGTCTGTGTGGAGCAGAAAAAAACAGCAGAGAAAGAGAATATAAACAAAAATAGAAATAAAAATAAATTAAAAAAAACAAACATTAAAAAGAACACACACAAAGAACCCCCCTAGTATGTCAAAAGACAAGCATCAATTACTCAATGCTATTCTGTTTGAAACCTGGAAAAGAGCAAATTTAAATAATATATTATACTTTTCTAGGCCAGCAGAAACCAATTTGTTGACTGATACTCATTACACAGACTTACGTGATTTTCCCTAACTACAGCTACCCTCCCACCCAACCCCAAGTGAAAAAATACCTACCCTATACCCATTACTGTGACTGTCCTGGTCTGGTGGCCAAGCACACATAAATATTTGGATTTACCATGAATAACCACATACATCTGTACACAACTTTAAGAGACAATATCAGATAACAAGCGTCCCTTTCCACCACCTTTTCCTGACCAAAATATTTTCCTACTACAGGTGACTGTGATTCATTCAGCGTTTCACCCTCAGGTGACTCTGCAGTCCACTGGGCATTAAACATCAAAAATCAGTTCTATCAATCACGGGACAGGCACTAAACATCAAAATCAATCCAATCAGTCACGTGAACTACTGAGTGGTTTTCATGGCAAATCCAAATAATAATGCACACTTGACTGCAAATGACAAAAAAGGATGTAAAAATATACAATTTAAACACACACACACAGAGAAATATAGAGGTATGAAAACATGTGTGTGTGTTCACTGTTGAGGAATAGAGAAAAAATATTTAAAACTTTTGATATGTGATATATGTAATTCTGACAAAGGTGAATATTTTTTTTATTTTATTTTTAAATTAAGTGCCCTCCTGCTTGTGTTCAGTTCACCTAACTAAAGAAATCCCATTCTCACACTCATTCATACACGCAACACAGAAAGACATACAACATATTAACTTCACCATTCTTACACTCTTAAGAGAAAAGACATAAAAAGATAAATGCAAAACACACCTTAAAAAAAACAACTACCAGCCTGTCAGCTAAAAGCAGTGAAATGAAAATAGAACAAAATACTCATGCCCTAAAATCGACAGACTGGTAGCGGCAGGGTTCACGCCGAACCCTGCCAGACCTACGGGGGAGGGGCCGAGGAGGGGCAACCACAGCTGGCTGAGGCGCAGGCTGTGGTGGTGGGGGAGGGGCCATGGGCCTAGCTAAAAGAGACTCTATATAAGCATAAGAATAATCAGAGCATCTATTTGGGCGAAAGTAGGGATGAGACCAAAACTCAACACAAGCAGGACAGGGCACACAAAAAAGACCAGGACACTCACAGTGAAGATTGACATACCCTCTCTGACGCCTCCTCCTCGCCTTTGCCGCCTCCTTCCGCTCATATTCTGCTACCAGTGCTGAAACACAGAAGGATCAACACATCAGTACAAAGGAAAAGAAGTTCTGTATATTTATGTTGAGGCAGTCACTTGTTACATAGTAGTCTACAGCTGGCAGTCTTATCTGCAACAGCACAACAAATGGACCCTATCATTTTAAAAGAGAGCAAATTCTCTGTGATATGTAGGTCCAACAGTGCTTCTCCCATCAGTTTCTTACTGTCCAAACTGGCCACTGTGCCTTGATGATCTGCTCTCCTAGATGAACAGTAATAAGCTCAAGCATAACATTGAGAAGACTGAGATCATGCCTGTAGGTTCAACATCACACCTTGGCTTGGTTGGCAGCAAGGTCGCGAACACCAGGGGACAGACTCACCCCCCGTCTTACAATTTAAAAGGGTATTTTCACCTCCTTCAAAAGATTCTATAGGGTATTCTTTGTTTTTGCTGTCAATTTTGATTTTGATGTTTTTTTATTCAGAACTCTGTGTGTCAGGGCTCCCATTTTTGTGTGCGAGTACTTAAACATGAATGACAGCATCAAATCTGGAATCAGAGAGATCGTGTGCAGGTAAACACAAAGGCTGTTCCAAGCTGGGAAAAAAGTGCTGTTACAGAAATGTCGACTTTCTCCAGACTTTCAACTCAGCGCTGCTTTGCCAGTACAGCAGCCTGGTGGTCACTGCTTTTTGTTCCATGTCTCGGGGGCACTGATGATGATGATTGCTTTTATATAGCGCTATTCTCCATTCTCAAGCACTCACATGTGATTCTACATGAGTGACTAGCTTTTTATAGCGTTTTTGTATTATTATCCACCAAAGTGATGTACTTTACAGCTCTGGCATAGCTGGTTCCACATGAAACTGCTGCCATCTCGGTGCAAGTTCTGTGTACACCATACAACCATGCCCCATATCACTTCATGCAAAGCCACATACGCAAAGTGTATGTATGAATGCTTAAAGTTCACTGAACCAAGTACAAATTTGTTTTTCATAAGCTTAACTGCTGGAGCATGACTGGATCACTTCTGTGCAAACATGGCATTTGTTTGGCTGTTCTTCATTTTTTGCTGTAGGTCACCTGGATTCAGGTTCACTGCTTGTGGACGAGTTAACTGCATTGGCTGAATTTTCAGACTGCTGTTGACTTTGGTTTGGCATACAGTTTAGCCCTTCCTTTAGTGCTATTGTGATAAATGCACAACATCCACATTCACTTATAGCTCATGTGATTGGATAAAATGAAAGGCATTTGCCAATAAACATTGAGGAATATATTTTTAGTTACTGATTCAGAATGACACTGCACGTGACCTACGTGAAGCACATGGACCCTATCAGCATCAACAGCAGAAAAAAACACGGACCCTATCGGCACCAACAGCAGAAAAACACATGGACCCTATCAGCACCAACAGCACAAAAACACATGGACCACCATCAGCATCAACAGCAGAAAAACACATGGACCACTATCTGCACCAACAGCAGAAAAACACATGGACCTTATCAGCATCAACAGCAGAAAAACACATGGACCCTATCAGCACCAACAGCACAAAAACACATGGACCACTGTCAACATCAACAGCACAAAAACACTTGGACCACTGTCAACATTAACAGCACAAAAACACATGGATGCTATCAGCACCAACAGCACAAAAACACATGGACGCTATTAGCATAAAGGCCAGTAGCAGAATGTCCAGGCAGAATCTCCAATTTGAGAAGAAAAAAGAAAAAAGGCAGGCCATTAGTGAAATACCAATGGCTCTAGAGGAGACAACCTCAGTAATAAAACCTGAAGCCTACGGTGGACCCACATGCCTTGGGGCTAAATGGCTGTTGGGATAAACTGTCACAACTGCTGGCAGTCTACAGGGCAGCACCAGAACGATGGACTCCGAAAGGACATCCACTGCCCTATCTCTCCCACAGTGACCTACTAGGACCCTCGGTGTTAAAGAGTACATGCAATGGCTCTCCACAAAAACACGATCTCGCCAGTGCAAAGGGGATCATGCACCAGGCTCCAAACAAAATCGAAATCCCCAAGCACACAAAGAAAAGAAAAAATATGGGTGGGAAGGTAAAGTTGGACCACAGAGGCCTCAGATGCAACATGATGGAAGTCAAACTTCTATAAGGAAACATTTCAGGATCTGTCCCTGAACTGTGCTAGCGGCAGCAAAAGAATAGCAGTTCTAGAGAGAAACATGATGAAAGGTGGGGAATGGTGACTGTAATTTGCAAGGGCCTACAGAACAGTTTCCACAGTAGACCTAACACAGTGGTGGAACCATTCCTGGGAACTCCAAGGCATTCGTACAGAAAAGTCAGACCAAGACACAAGAAGAACAATGGACAATTAGGAGGCAGCCAAAGCAGTGTAACAACGAGATAGTATATCCTACTAGTGCCATGACACTAGATCTCTCATCAATCCAGACAAGGCACCAACACTGTGGTGCACTTCTTGACAACAAAGCAGCAGGCAAAGAGATGCCAGCAGTGGAACAAACAAGTCACCCGAGACAGCTTGGGATCAACTTTGACAGAATTCTGACCTACAGACGACATGTGCAAACAACAGCATTGAAAGTGCAAGAAAGGCCCGTCAGTGGGTACCGAACAATGCCACCTCTTCCTACTGTATCAGCAGAGTATGGTGCTCAGTGTCACCGACTATGGACTAGGCAACAATGGCAAAGACAAATCTGTTAAAGCTAAATGCAGTGCAGAATGAGGAAATGACAACCATGTTACGTCTCAACAAGCAAGGAATGCACATGACCATCTCCAAATCAGTCTACCTACCACGAAAATACGCATCTCTCATGCGTTTCCGCTGCTCCTCCCTTCTCTGCTCCTCCCTCCTCTGGATCTCGGCTGCAACACCACAAGAAGAAAAAAAGGGTTTAATAATAAATGCAATTGCATACAAGAATTAAAAGAGTAAAACAAAATCGATATTTTCTGTTTGAATGGTTTTGCTTCATCATCTACATCCCCAAAACAGTAGTCATCCAATGTAATGACCTTCAAATTAGCTATACACACATACTACAATGTACATAAACCCAAAATAAAACACAAACCACAATTGATGCGATCTGTCAATAAAAACTGACACAGTCAGTCACACATCTACTTCAGCACACACCACTCGAGAAAAAATGGGTTAGTATAATAGTAAGTAATAAATGCTGTCACACACAATTAAAAAAATTAATCCATATCTTCTGTCTGAATTGTTTTGCTTCATCATCTACACCCAAAACAGTAGTAGTCCAATATAATGACCTTCAAATTAGCTACACACAGACTACAATGTACACAATCACAAAAAACGAATCAGATTTGATGTAATTTGTCAATCAAAACTGACACAGTTAGTCGGCACATCTGCTTCAGCAATATCTCACAGTTCTGTTAAAAGTTAAAAAAGAACAAAATAAAAAGCATATTTTGCCTCCATAATAAAATAAAATATATTATGTTTGAATACAGATGGAAAATAAACTGCAAATGATAGGACAACAGAGACTGTGTATCAGATGTCCCACTACCAGTCACTACAAAACTAAACTAGGCTGGATTCAAATGAGTTGCCTCCCTTCTTAACTAGGGTGTCACTTGGACAACAGAAAGATTATTCCAGTCACTGTTAGTAATTGATTTTAATGTCCTGTCAACTACACATGGTAACCTCAGGACAATCAAACTTGGTCATATGCAAATGCACATTTCAAAACTCTTCTCATACACATGTTATTTTTCAAGACAATCCACAAAACCAATCCCTACACAAACGTGAAACAAGACTTGCATACACATAAAATTTTGGCGCACAGCATAAAAAGCAAATTTAACACCCAAGCTGAGTCCTAACGAGCCTTATGGTTTCCGTGGATGTAAAGCAATATTGAACCGTGCTTAGGCGTTGGTCACAATTTGTCCCTAATATGTCAACAGACATCCGAGGACATGAAGCTCTACTTCATTATCATCACCAAGCTGAGACACCACAAGCAGAAATGGACAACAACGATTACAAGCAATTCAAACACAGAAAAGCCAAACAGCAAGTCCTACTTTACACACACACAGAGCATGGAACAGCAACTGTAGAAGGTTCAATGTCAAGGTCACTGAATGTTCATCCAAATGGGACTGACCTGGGTCATGATTGCTGCATGATTTGTAGTGGCGGTGCAGCCACCCCTCCTTTCCATAGGATTTGCCACAGGTGGAACATTGGTGGCGGTCCCACCTGTGGCATCCTGTAAATTAAAACATTATTTATTAAAATTAAAATTAAAACATTCACTGTACCATTTGATCCACTCCAGTATAACACGCATACTGATGTGTCCTTCGACAGCCTGTAAATTAAAACATTCACTGTACTATTTGATCCACTCCAGTACAACAAGCATGCAGATGTTGTATCCAATTAGGTCAAGTGGAAGCTGCACTGTGAAGTAGCGCTCCCATTAATGACAACTAACCTGCTGTTCCAGACTGATGGAGAGAAAAAAATGCCTATGAATTTTGCAGAAGAAGAAGAGGAAGGGAGAGAAAGAAAACAAACAAAAAACAAATGGACATGGTAAACACGGAGAAAAGAAAGGAAAAACAGGAGGTACAACTACTGAATGACCAATACCCCTGCCTTGTCTAAGAAATAAAACAAAAGCGAGGCCAAAAATCAACGAAAACAACCGAGAGAAAAGTAAAAGTCAAAAGGTAAACAGAAACTTGGCTGGCCTAAGCATCAACGAATAGTACAGGGCTTAGGGAAAAATAGCTGCACTCTCACGGGGCCACGCCGAAGCCACGGCACCATTCGGTCCACATCGCAATTTGTCCCTAATATGCTCTTTAGCATCTGAGGACATTAAGAAAGAGAGAAGGCAAAGACCGTAAGTCTAGCACGAATGCCTACAGCAGAAAAGGCTGTGTAAGAAAGAAACTGTACAAAAATGCCTGTGACAAAAAACAGAAAAGAAACAAAGAACAGACCACAAATGCCTATGGCAAAGAAAGAAAGACCAAACCACAAATGTTGATGGCAAACAAAAAATGGCTGCCCTAATCAGGCAAGCAAACAGCTGACACCAAATGAAACAAACAAAACAGCTGAAACCACCTCAAAAACACAAACGACGGCCTAACTGCAAACATAACGTGGAAAAAACACCACCAAAAAACCCAGTCTAATAGACTACTGTCTGCAACAAATGAGTGGACCACTACATTGACTACATTTGTTGCAGCCATAAGAGCACAGAGCAAAAATAAACTGTGCCGACAAACAGATGGAAAGCCAAACTAACCATAACTAACATTAATCTTAACCAACTCTAACTAACCCCTCACTAACCCGGCTTCCATCTAGAAAAATAAAGGCTGCAGACTGATAAAGCAAACCGCTAATAGGGACTACTGATGACAAAGCATCGGGATGTGAACAAATGCAGATGAAGAAAAATGTAAAATGGCTCCCTAATCAGGCAAGCTAACAAGCGGGTACGAAATGGCCAAGCCAGAGATAAAGAAAGAAAGAATGCATGGTGGAAAAGAAGAGGAAAAGAGAGAAAAACAAGAACGCTTTCTGAAAAGAAAGAGGAGGCAAGAAATGTCAGCGAGCAACGAGACAAAGGCTGGATACACGTAATCCGTGTACATGATACAATCCATTCAGCTGACAACAACACAGCAGGGCAACAGACGCTCACGAACTACCCCACACACAGAAAGAATGAGCGGTTCATTCAACATCGAGACTACCCCCCTCACTTGTACATTGTAAATGAATGATGTAACTCGAGAAACAAAAGGGCAAGCCAAGAGAAAAAACAGTGAATGGCAAGAACCGGCAACTAGCCCAACCCCAAACCCCAACCCAGGGAGGCCACAAAATCGCTAGTCTATTGAACTAGAATGAACAAACCTTTTTCATTGTTACATTATGAAGAAACAAACAAGGCTAAACTGGGAAAATAAAATAAAACACCCAACAAAAGGCAGGCTTCCTGAGGAGGTCTAGCCTGTAGTGAAAGCTAGAGTAAACGCAACGAAAAAGACCGAAACGCCACGCACCTAACAAGGCTCGAGAAAGATGAATACGGGGGAAATAAACAAAGGCCCAACTACTGAAAAGGAGTTTCATCCCTGTATGTTGTTTTGAAATCCTCTTTATATTATTTGAACTGGACATTTTTCCAAGTTGGTTGCCCTGTGGACACTCACACAGACCCGACTTCCACGTTTGGTTGCTTGTCTGTCTGGGACGTCAATGCCTGACTGTTGACCTTTAGCTTAAAACAGCTCTTGCGAAATCTCGCATTCAAAATGGCGCTGGTTTTGAAACATTCAGCTGACTGTATTTTCCTACCTTTTTGCCAAAATAAATGCATTACAACCTAGTCGAGGCCTGAAAAAGTTTTAAACAAGTGAGTAATAGACTTTCTTCTCTTCGAACGTTAGTATGGACCTGTATGTTGTTTTGAAATGATTTGGAGCAATTTTGTCACCTGAAACTGCCCTTTAAAGGCATTTTTGGAGGCCGTAGTCATAATGTGTCTGGCAATAAGCAGTAACTTGTTGCTCGTGCTTATAGGATGCCCCAAAACGCATTTTTTCTACAAACTCGCGACCTTCTGCTGGTCAGCAAAAAAACGACGCAAGGACACTTTTTTTCCACCCTCCATCCCCTTTCCACAGTAATTTTTGCAACTGCAACAGTATTGGCATTTGTACTGCTTCGCGATTCTAGGTTCAACTTCCACTGTTATACACAGTGTGAAGCACCGCCTACACAGAAATCAGCCAGGTTTTACAAAACCAAAAAGATCACTCTTCAACTTACGAGGAAATGGCCGGGGAACACTGGCCTGGAGTCCACAGTTGCCTGCAACATTGCAAGAACACATACAGCAGGTCAGCATAGCAAAATAATCAGGCTGAGATCAGTATATCACTTTGTATTCATTTCCCCATGAGGTGTAATTGGCTTGATCTCCAACTCTGTCTAAAATGTGGTTGGGTGCCCATTCCAATCATTTTATTCATCTGAAAGTAAAAACAAAATCCCCCCCCCCCCCCCCCCCCAAAAAAAAAATCAATCAGGTATTCAACAAGGAGGCACTGGCAAAAGGAAAGCTGAAAAGGACTATTTTGGTGCAAAAATTCACAATGCAGTATGGTGTGACACATATGCAGCTATTTTTCTCCATTTTCTGCTCAACAATAATTACAGACTAACCCCCCACACCCACCCCATGGTAGTAACAGGGGGACCAGGCAGGGCATCCTTTACACACTAGAAGTGAGAAGGACATGCTATACTTGTCTCAAAGTAAAAGATCCCACAGGATGCAATACAAATTGCAAGTTTACTTTCCAGACCTGCCAATTACCAACTACTACTGTTCTGATGTATTCTGATTTTGATTGACTGAATGTAAAGAAACTGAAGGTCAAGTAGAGATCTTTGTACATATTGTCATTTTCAAGCCCTAGACATGAAACTGATTTGCTGTGAATTTTGACTCTCCAAAGAGACAAAAAGACAAATGGGGTTTCTTGCATACAGACTTTTGTTCAAACTGGCACCATAGTATTACTATTAATAGTATTAGTAGTAATAAAGGGAGGCCAACTTAAGTTTTGTGTGGTGGTGAGATATAATAGTAATAACACACACATTTAATTACAGACTCAGTTTTAGTTTTGTATTTATATCATCTTATATTCCTTTTGTAATTCAAGATTAACTGCAATTTATTTCACATACATCATCTAATCACATTGTGTTTAACAAGGCCACTTAATTTGTTTTCTACTATTTTGCTTAAAAACCCTGTTGATATGACTGTTAGATACAACTAAAGTATGTTTACAGACAAGTGACAGGACTGCTAACCACCAGAGTAATACCGACATGGAGGCTTGCAAGACAAGGCCTGTGAAGAAACCTACTACAATTCTAACAATGAACAATCATATTAATGTGAATACAGCCAGAAAGTGGCATTGTGCAACAGAACTGAGAACATCTCTTGCCCAAAATGTAGCTTTAGTTTATTTTGGGAGAAAATGACCATTCGGGGAGAGGGCATACTGCTTGAATGGAAGTTTACTAGTCTGTTCTTGGCCTCACTACAACTTCCATCTTGATAACATGGCTACATGAATCATGATGAACCAACTTTTACTTGAATCATTTCTTAATCTGTCCATGATTTTCACAGCTGCATAAGGGAACAGCAAGTTTTTGGTGCTTGTATTCCATCAGCCACACAGGATCACCTCAGGATGAATCACACATTCAGTTACTCCGTATCACATCAAAATGCAGTCACCAAAACAAATTTAAAAACAACAAAAAAACTAGCACAGTTCTACACAAAACACAATTACCCGAGACAGACACATCCAGACAAATTTCCCAAGAGATTAGTTCACTAAAGAACTAAAACACAATGGATCAAATCACAAGTTATATATATATATATATATACGACTTAGTGCCAAAAGGTGTGCATGCAAGGGGTTATGCACTTCAGCTGAAAATAAAACATCGTTCAAAACTGTTTTTATTTGAAATGTTGTGTTGTGTACTTGCATGAATGAATGAA
This sequence comes from Alviniconcha marisindica, assembly GCA_018857735.1. NCBI lineage: Eukaryota > Metazoa > Mollusca > Gastropoda > Provannidae > Alviniconcha > Alviniconcha marisindica. Next base: position 1,373,051 of record JABMCL010003271.1, on the reverse strand, counting down.
TATATAGTACAGATAATTTCAGCAACCAGGCTGTGGTTGATATCAAGATAGTCATCGCACACTGAAAAAGTGCCGAAAAATGACCGCCAAAAAGTGAAAAACGGACATCCATGTACCCAGTGATTTTTATCACTTTGCTTGCAAACAAATTGCAAGCACATGGAGTAACAATCACTGATTTGCACGCGGAAAACATCAAGTTATACGGATAATATAACATCAACACTCATGATAGTTGTATTTCCGATCAATTGATCACGAACGTTTGCCCTGTAGGTACGTCAGATGTGTTGTAAACTTGAAAACTTTGAACCACCAAAAAACGACAGTACCGCTTCGGAATCACCGGAAACATCACGTGTGTTCCGATCCATGCATTTGCACTACGCAGCAATACTCGTTTTTTTTCCAGCGAAGTTTTGCACAAAATTTGAAGAACATTTCCCCGATCATTTGGTATTGTTGTATCATCTGACGTCCCTACAAAACAAACGAGAACGCAGACTTTTTTTATCAACAACATCCGGCCCATGACGTGACCTTTCCTGAATGCCTTCATTCTCCTGGCCGAATGGCGTGTCTTTGTTCAGAAACATCGAAAGGTGCGTTGTAGTCTCCTTCAGTGGTCTGACGTACATACAGGAATCTGATGTAGAACATGCATTGTGTGCTTTTTCAGGAGTTTATTGGGAATATTTTCAAGTTTTCCGCCAATTTGGGTGTGTGAAATGAAACTACTGTAAAAAGTGGCATCTTCCCGCACCGAAGATTTGCAACCCGTTTTTTTATACTTAGCCGAGTACAGCGTGAAGAATTTTATTACAACAAGGCAATATCTTGCAAATCTTACGTGCAACTGTTGATTCAGGATGTGTACTCAATTTCATCAAAAATTTGTCAGTTATAAGTGCATGCCTTTTATAGATTGTTTAGTGGTGTTGCGAGAATATTTTGTTAACTGAGCGAGAGTGACGAAGTTACAGTTTTTTCCTTGAAGTAATTTTTGTCCTGAAAGTTATGTCAGATGTCATGTTTGCCACACAACTGTTGTAATGTGATGCAAAACATTAAACTTTTAAAGTTTAATTAAGCCCAGCAGATGTTAGTTCTGAGAACTTAGTACTGATTTGTGTAGAGGTCATGGTGTGTAGGTTTGACATGTTTGTACTGATCATATCAGTACTGGGACAGTTGCTGGTTATTGGGTTAATAATTTCATGTTTATAACACTTCAAATTCACTGACATGACCAGGGTATGCGGAACTGAACGTACTCCTGAGCCAAGTGGTACAGCAAGGAGGAAAACATCAAACACAGACGGTACAGAGGTACAGAGAGAGGCTGGCCGCAGAGAATCCACATCTTGAAGAGCTTTGGGGGGGTCTGGACTTAATTGTTAATGTAAATTACCTTGATAAAATCTGGTCATTCAGATTTGTTTTTGTTAGACTGATCTAAGTAAACAGAATGTCTTCTATGTTTTGGGGAAATGTTATTTTGTTGTAATACTGATGTAATACAGAAATTTGTTTTATTTAATTTTTATGACTTGTGATTAAATGCAAACTGAGAAAAAATCTCCTGTGTTTTTGCATGCACTTGTATGGCTGATTATAGTATATTGCATGAAAGGGTGTGTTACTTGTTATATAAAAAAATATTGAGTTATGGGTTTATGTTGCCCATCAGATATCATAACAGTCAACATGTCACAATCATGTGTTAAATTACACAAGTGTACAAAATTTGGCACAAACATAGTAGGGGAGATATGCACTAAGAGTGTGGCTTGATTTTGTGCGTACTTGTGCAAAACTGAAGACACAATGAACTATGCCTGTCGTAATATCTGATGTACAACATGCGGCCTTTTATGACCTTTGTCGGCAAATATCTCCAAACGTGCACAAGTTTTTTATCTTTTGCTTTTAAGAAATCTTTCCTAGCATTGTGCACATTCCAAAAACACAACTAGTTTCAATGTATCATCAACTTTATTTTCTACCCCCTTTGTCCTGTTTTCATGCACACCTTTTGGCACTAAGTCCATTTCACTGTTATGATGCACAATAACACATTTTGGATTGTATTTATGTTCTGCAAACACTCACCATGAGAGCTTATAACTAGGAGCAGGGTGACCAATTTTATTCCATGGGACCATGTGGTAAAATGCATCAGCCAAAACAGTTGAAAAGCAAGTATTTATTATAAAAAAATAAAATAAAATGGAGGGGGGGCGGGTGGGCAGGTAGAAATCAGAAGGAAGAAATTTCCTGGTTGTGTGAAAAGTATGCAAGGCAATATTCTGACCTACTCTGGGCTTTACAGGGAGAATAATTGTCAACTCTGGGTTCTCAGCACACGGGACCTTAATTTCTGCATCGCAGCACATTATTACTGAAAGAAAGAAGAAATAAGAGCGACCATTTTGCACACAAAAGACACTGACTGTTCAGAATACCAACAGCACATTTGGAGGTAGACAGGTCTAGCACTCTGAACAGTTGAGTGATGTCCGAACCCAGAACCATGTTGTAAAGGGGCAGCGGGTATGCATGTGCAAGGCAATTGCTCATGCTGTTGCATGTTAGGCTTCCTTCATCCTTTAAAACTGACCAGGGATTCCCTAAAAGCTGTGGTAGGGAGTCCTACTGATAGTGATACCCTTCAAATACTCACCAATGGGAGTCAGCCAGGCAACACTCAATGATCACAAACCCCATGAGAACATTTAACAGGACAATGAATCACCAACAGTACATTCACAAAGTGGAAACAGGCAGAGGCACTCTAAAGGGGACCTACCTTCAGACGGGGTGGCTGCACCGCCCTCCTCTATCTTGATTCGTTTGACTGGAAGAAGAAAACGGGTGTTTAATGATCAGATTCAGAATGGTAAAACTAGCAGTACTGAGCATGGCAGTGTGTATGAAATGTCTTAATTTCATCATCCAATTAACAAACTGAATGGAATAACAGAATCTGTATCAAGGCTGCTGTTCTATGAAGATTCTCAACTACTCATTACATATGCTGATTAGGCTCGTTAGAACATGCACACACACATCCACAGATTATGCAAATATTATTTAGCACATGTATAGCTTAGGCCCGCAAACATTTACAACCAACCAGTGAAGCTGGTACATGTTACTCCTATCAATGAAACATCTTTTTTTTAAACTGTGGTCTTTCTTTCTTTGTTCTTTTCTAAAAAAAAAAAAATCCATTTCACATTTGACCTTTTCAGTTTTAGGAAAGTTAAGATGGTGACAACATTGCTCTTATTTCTTTTTCAACGATATAAAAGTTTCTGCAACTGGGACCTACCGCTCTCTCCTCCTCCCTCCTCCTCTCTGCATCTCTTTCTTGCTGCAACAAGAACAAACATGTCCTTAATGATCAAAACAAGATTGTTAAAGTACTGAACAAAGAAGTTTGTGCAACATGTTGGCTAATTTCAGCACCAAAGTTCCAATTTGAATAAACTGATAAGCTTTCAAGACTCTTGTCAAAGCATGCATGCTTCACATGGAGCTGACTCAACTACTCACCTATGCCCATTCAGCTCATAAATAAGTACCCACACTGACAAAGTACACACACACATATGTGTGGGCACAAATGCATGAAAATATCAGGCTTGCAAGACCTGTGGAAGTTAAAAATTCTCTAACTCACTCAGCTAGTGAACATGAAAATCCACCCACACAAACACGCAATTCCTATGCTGAAAATTAATGTTATGCAGACATTACTTCTATTTCATTTTTGCAATTTTACTTTTTAGCCATGCAAAAATGGTGACAACGTTGCTGACAACATTGCTACCAGTTCTTCTCTGATAAGGTTCTATAAATTCATAGATATCATCATAGCAGATCGCAAAATTATGAGTCACCCAACAGACCCATGTTTTTCTTCAGTCTTGACTCAACTGCAGGCTTTTCTACCTCAGTACCTGTCTCAGTTAACCAAGCCAGAGCATTGCAGCAATCGGCATCATTTAATGACAACACAATATTGTATACATTTTTGACTAAGTTAAAAAGAAGAAACCCAACATTTGACATTTTTTGCATTTATAAAAAGATCACAGTCAAAAGCGATTTCAAAAATGAAAACTGAAAGATTTGTAAAGCATTAACGGAGTTGAGATTATGGCTGTTGTGAGGTCTCTGTGGTGTATATATATATATATATATATATATATATATATATATATATATATATATATATACACATTATTATTATTATTACTTATAACAAACTGTTGCCCATCTATTCCGACCAGCAAAAGAAAGGAGTCAAGCATCAATAACAGAGATTGTTTTAATGGAGATACCACACTAGCAGCAATTAAGCAAGTCTGGGACAGGTGGACAGCTGCAGGGCATGACAACTGAGCCTAGTGGGCAATATCTATTCTCACTTTTCATGAGAGTCCAAGTTCATGTCCAAAGTTGAGAGAGTGGAATGACTAGATGTTTTAATGATGACAACAGGATGGCCATGTGACAGCAAATGATCACAAACCCCATAAGGGCATTAAACAAACAAAAAACAAAAAAAGAGCATCCACAGTATTCACAAAGGGTAGACACTGCAAGCCGTACCTACATTCTCTAGGGGGTGCCCGCTCCTCCGAGAAATCATGTGCTTATAATGATCAAAATCAGCTCTACAGTCAATATTGGGTGTGGCAGTGTACAAAATGTTTTGTAGAAGGGTGTAAGCTAAAGAGAGAGTGTGTGTGTGTGTTGTGTGTGTGCGTGTGTGTGTCTCCCACTGAGCAGTCACCTATTTTTATTATTTTAGAGAAGGAACTTACGACTGTGCAATGTGGATTTATTTTATTTTGGGCGAACACCCCCTAAAGTGCCAGAACATCAACATGTTTGTGGGCATCTAAGGAAAGAAGAAGAAACTAACAACTCTGTTGTGCATTCTGATCTGATTATGCAAAATCGGTCAGTCAGTTTCAAACCAACGCGCCACGCATGTAAAAGAGACCAACATAAATGGAATCTATCCCTTTGATGATAGCTTACGCAACGTCATGTCTGTGTAATGACACGGAACCAGAAAAAAACACAGAACCAGAAAAGGACGCTTCTCGTAGAGCTCTGTAAAAGTTTGGGTAATATCCAAGGAGTCAGTTGGAAATTCCTGGGACATTTTAAATGTCATTTTGGGCCACAAATATCATCAGAATCACTCAAACGGGCTATATAAGATCTAGAGAATGAAGCCAACATTTGCAACAAAAGTGACCGATTCAGTCTGTAAATGGGCGAGTCCTCAGTACGCGATCGATCGTTTTGCCGACAACAGCACTTAGGAAGTTACTATACGGTTACTCAGAAATTAGATCTAGATCAAATGTCTGAAAGGAGCATACGCATGCTGAAGAACACAAAATAACTGATATGATTAAACTGATTTTCTGTTGCTAATTTTGGGTTTATTCGCTTCGTATGACCCTGTTTGGACGATTCTGATGATATTTGTGACCTGTTATGGCGTCAGTATAAAATGTCCCAGGAATTCCGACCGCCTCTTTGGATATTACCGTTTCGTATCAGTTTGTTTCTTCTTCTGCATTAGGCCTAAAAGCAAGGGTAATCTAAAAGGGCGAATTTCCCCCAGGTCAGGTGTGGGTGAAGTTCCCCTATGCATAATTTATGTTGGGGGAAATTCGTCCACCTTGAAAATTTACTTTTCACTTTGTGTAAATGTTTTTTTTGCTAAAAATAAGATGCATATCGATTCGTCAGCTTTCGATTGATGTGTAAAACCACAATGGACAACTGAACTTTTTAAACACTTAGTACTCGAAACAAACAAGATCGGCCAACAGTATGTCAGGCCTTCCTTTTCAGTCGTGCCGCTACCCGCCACACTTTTGCTGCCAAGCGAATAGCAAGCCTCCCAAAGGAGGGCAGGTTTTCCCATACGCTGCTTGTAACAATCACTCTCGTTTGTCGTTTTGTTTGTGGACTGATCCATTATGAAGCTGATGTTACGGTTTGGAAAAGTTCAATTATTGGGGTTGATGCGTAGTACTGAGTGGAGTTCACAAGGTGTTTGCGTGGCCGCAGTCCCCCAACCGAGCGAGTGGACGAATTTTCCCTAAGCCACCTCATCTCGCGGAGCGTCCTGCTCCGGCGGACACTGCGAGTAAAATGCTATCCTCTCATTACTAGAGTTGAAATGCCATGGGAACTATGGCTTTCTTAAGTCCACCCGACTTGTTTTCAGGTGAGCTAGCTGTCGATAGAGCAACCCTGCGTAAGCTTTCCCGCCTTTGTGTCATGGCGGCACTGAAACTGGCCTTCTACGGCATCGACCCCACACTCCGAGCGGCATCGCTTTCCGGCACCTTGCTCCAAAGGAGGATGTCGTAAACCAGTGCTTGGAGTTTGCATCGACCCTAGTTCAGTTTAGTGACCTCATAGTGCCGCAGCGTTGCTGCAATGTTATCGGTCAGGTCAGCTCAGTTGCAACCCGGCGAGAGGTACGCTAGATGAAACAGTTTTATTTCATTTCAGTCAGTTCATCAAGCCGCAGTCAGTACTAGCAGCCTACATCGCCACGACTATGATGGGCTTGCGAAACTCCGCGTACTTCCTAGCCTACAACTCAGTCCGGTCGGTCACCGCTACAGCCGGACTGTGGCAAGAACGCAAAGGCGACGACCGGCTGATCCGGGAAAGAAACAAACAGTAGGCCTAAACTGGCTAAAGACAGATGTCACACTTCCCAACCGCACAGTTGGTAAAGCCGACTTTTTTCTTCTTCTTCTTTTTTTCTTTTTTTTTTTGGCCTGAACGGGAGCCGAATGCAATAACAATAAAAATGAGCACAACTCCATCAGTGAGGTTTAATCAATTCAAGTTCCGCAAAGCAGCTAGTGCGACGACCCAGCCGACTAAACCAACAAAAGTCAGTCAGCAAAAAATGAGGCGATAACAGTTTTAGGACATTGAAACTGGTGGTAAATTATAAGCGCGGCGACTGAAACAACAAGGACTTGTATAATATAAATTACAGGTCACAACATGGACTTGTATAATATAAATTACAGATCCAGGGAAACGTCACTGAAGTTACTGCCGCCGTGACGAGGTGAATGGCCGAGGCCACGTGGCGCTCCGCACTGGTTTGAGACTCGCTCGGACTGAATTCGACCGAGTTGACTGTGCGGCTACTGCCAAAAGATTTGGCCAGTCATGCTCAGACAATAAAATAAACGTACATTCATTTTGTCACTCTAAACTAAGAATTCTCAATGTGCTCAACAAAGCTAATAATTTAAGCGCTTTCAAAACTGCAACATAAAAAACTGAAATGGCGTTGGAAAAAATGCTGAGTTTACTATGGGACACTTGACAATTATTGGCACAATCAATCTAACGTAATTAGACTGAGGTGACATATATACACAATTTGAAAGACCAATCTGTGACCACTCAAGTGAAAGATCAATTTTACTCACCTTGACGGAACATCTTTTCACTGTAGAAGTGACAGCAAAATTTGAACTCACCGTGCTTCGACACAAATCTCATTTGCATACGGGTCTGTTTCCATTTGAAAGGGGGGGTGATTGGTCATGTAGTTCATGCTTTCTAGGCACTTTTCCGCACAAAACCCAAACCTGTCACCCCCTTCCGATCAGCTATCCCGGCCGCAGCCTCAGTAGGCGACAAGTGGCGATCTTTTCCACGGACATCACGTGCCAAATAGGATTTGGTCCACGAGTTCGAGTTCACTTCGCCGTGAACTTAACCCTTTCCCTCTCTTGAGGACGTTAGTGTCAGTGATGGCATTGGCCATAGAGCTTTTCCCATTTACTTATTTGATGTCGTATAGTGACGAGCTGCTTGGGTTCCAATAATTTATTCTGTGCAGCCCCATACGGAGAACAACTGTCCGTCAATTTCAGGTTTACTAAGACTCGCTTTGGGATCATTCTTCTGAGGAACTAGAACCGGTAGTACGAACACCTCGGCAGGGAAAAGGTTTTAAATGCTCTCCTTCTCTCTCCATCTTTTTTTTTTTTTTTTTTTTAACATCAAGTTGGGGTTCCGTTTTTTCAGTTTTGTTCAAGTTATTCACATTTTTCGTGTTTCTCTGCGTTCAAAACTTACCTCTACAAACAACATACCACAACAAGTGTGGATTTCCGTCTTCTCCCCCCCCCCCCCCCCCACCCCGCCTCCATTACTTTCCTTTAGTGCACCCGCGTGTGTGTGTCAGTGTGTGTAATCAGAGTGGGCGTGATTTTGTGTGTGCGTGTGTGTGTGTGTGTGTGTGTGTAATCAAAGTGTGTGTGATTGTGCAGTGTGCATGCATGCGTGTGTTCAGGTGTGGTGTGCGAGGGAATACTAAGGTTTTATGCATACTTGTTTTGTTGTTGTTGTTTTTATCTTGTAAAGCACGGTGTGCTCACCCTTGGTGGTGACCGAGATACCGCGCTATGAAAATATTATAAATGGTCATTTAACAAAAACAAAACAAAAACAAAAAAACAGCAATGACAACCACAACGAAAATGAAGGGGTGGTGTGGGTAAAATTAGTCAGCTGATTAAACAAAAATCTGACGGAAAATAGTGACTAATAAAATAAAGAATTCCTTGTTCATGATCAGTCTGTGTTGTAGTTTCGTTGTGCGGAACAATGTGCATCAGTCGTATCAGTGTGCGGCCCGCTGAGAGTGTGTACAGGCTGGTGCGGCCCACAGAGAGTGTGTACAGGCCGGTGCGGCCCGCTGAGAGTGTGTACAGGCCGGTGCGGCCCACAGAGAGTGTGTACAGGCTGGTGCGGCCCACAGAGAGTGTGTACAGGCCGGTGCGGCCCGCTGAGAGTGTGTACAGGCGGTGCGGCCCGCTGAGAGTGTCTACGGGCCGGTGCGGCCCGCTGAGAGTGTGTACAGGCCGGTGCGGCCCGCTGAGAGTGTGTACAGGCCGGTGCGGCCCGCTGAGAGTGTGTACAGGCCGGTGCGGCCCGCTGAGAGTGTGTACAGGCCGGTGCGGCCCGCTGAGAGTGTGTACAGGCCGGTGCGGCCCGCTGAGAGTGTCTACAGGCCGGTGCGGCCCGCTGAGAGTGTGTACAGGCCGGTGAGGCCCGCTGAGAGTGAGTACAGGCCGGTGCGGCCCGCTGAGAGTGTGTACAGGCCGTTGCGGCCCGCTGAGAGTGTGTACAGGCCGGTGCGGCCCGTCCCGCCCAGATTGTGTACAGGCCGGTGCGCGGAGAACGGTCCTGCCGTACAAGATTTTAATACTGACGTCGCTGGTAAAGCAGAGTTTTATTTTTATCATTAAACAGAATAAGGAGTGCTTGGCAGGCGCGTTTTCTCGGCATCATGTGGTCGCAATTCGAATAACTGAACTGACTCGGAACTGAATGCACCGCCGGAACTTGAAATATGGACTGATTAGGCTACTGCGTGAACATCTCAGTAGGCCCTGTGCCGTACACGGCGGTCGACTGATTAACTGACATCGGCACCATGCGGCGCGGGCGGTTGCACTCACGGTCATACCGTGCGCCGGATGACTCATGATCAAACGTCAAAGGAGCGTCACTCGATTGTCCATGCTGAAAGATAATTATTATATAATTTTTCAAGTTTTTCTTTCTCATTGCAAATGCGGGGTTTCGGCTTTGTTCGCTGTGAACCTGTTTGAGCCGGTCTGGTCGTCAGTGATATCAATCACTAATGGCATTATTGCTGTTGGTGCTGAGCAAATGCCGGAGAGTGGATCTGTGGTCGTGGCTGTTAATAATGATGATGACGTTGACGACGATGCTAATTCAGTCCATCTGCGCGGTTTTTTCTCTGGTATAGACTGAAACTTGAGTCAGCCTAGCTGTCAAACTCCAAGCACAGGTTTACGACATCCTTCTTTTGGAGGAAGGTGCCGAAGAGCGATGCTCGGAGTGTGCCTAGTGGTGTCACGTTATGCGAGGCTACACTAGATTCTGAAACGCGCGCGCTGTCGTCTAGTCTCCGCTTCTTCTCCTTCTAAACCGAAACAAAACAACAACAAAATTGTCTGTAACAGCAAGATTTGCGTAGGGTTCCTGGCAAAGAGTTTTCTGTAATGGTCAATAACCTTCTGCGGCATTTGGTCTACATAACACAGGTAAGCAGTAACTGCGCCAATCCCCCGTGGCCTTGACTATTTCTCTTGGCACTATAAGTAAGTAAATAAACATGGTGCTTAACGTCCACAGAAACCATGAGGCTTATTAGGGACGGGGAGAAGGGGGGGGGGGGGGATGGGGGGTGGCGGGAGAGGGGATTTTATTTCTATCGAAAACTGTCACACAGAATGAACTCCTGCATTAAGGGTGGGCAGCGATGAGAGCCCTTTTAAAGTTTCATAATTGTGAGGAACAAAGTCACAAGACAGTGTCCACAGACCACAACTTTTGAAGAGAAAGGAGAGCGGCCGAAGCAGATTCGAACCGAGGTCCTTCTGCTTACAGCCTAACGCCTTACCGCTAGGCCAAACCGGCTCACACTCTCCTGGCACTCCACAAGACAGGGCCCCTTCGAAAAGTGTGGCTGGCAGAATCTCCCCCGGCCGGCCCATCAGGCGCCAAGCCTTCCACTTAGGGGATCCGACTTCAACAGGCGTTGCGCGCGCTGATCGCTGCTGGGGCCGGGGAAGATTCTACCAGCCAGTTTTCGAAGGGTCGGAGCTACTTGGGCCCTGTCTTGTGGAGTGCCAGGAGAAACAGTCAAGGCCATGGGGAATTGGCGTAGTGCTGCTGACTTGTGCTATGTAGACCAAATGCCGCAGAAGGTTATTGACCATTACAGAAAACTCTTTGCCAGGAAACTCCCTTACTCCATACCTACATGAGTCGATAGTTGTCTTGAACTGGGTGAAACAGAGAAAACGGAGCGGCCCCTCTTCTGCTCTTCAGGTAATTATAAGAGTGCAATTCAGCCTGCCAGAATTCTACAAATTTCCAAGTATTTTTTGATTAAGCCCACTGCTGGCATCCACCAATGAAAATACTGTGAGAAATTTGTCAGTGTATTTGTACAACTGACGCTTTTAATTTGCGTAGTATTTTAAGTTTTTAAAATTCAAGCACACTATCATTTTAACTACCCAGTTCAAGCACACTGTCATTAGTTTGCTGGGTTTCTCAAAAACAATTCTTGTGGTATATACTGAGGTCATCCACCTGCACCCCTTCAAGACTGGCAATGGCCTAAATGAATACATCTTCCGTATCCGTTTCTCTCAGTCTCTGAACCTTCCAGTTGTCCAACACAATGTGAAACACTTAACCTCTTCACTGCCACAGCCTGTAAAATTTCCGGGCTGAAATGTACACACACACACACACGCCTGCAGACAGTATATTTGATGGTCCTATACCAAATCTGTTTTCAATACTACGCATTTTGATAGAAGTCCTTTCACGTGCTAGCGCGAAGAGGAAAACAAAGACTTCATGATTTCAAATTTGGCACTTCTATTGGTCGTTTTCCGGGTGACGGCGCGGCAAACATATGGCAGTAAAAGGGTTAATCATTCTCTCGCCGGGAAACGTGTTTTTGTCACGGTTAGTCTCCGTCCGGAAAAAAAGGCATTTGACATTTGACAGTGCCTTTTTTTGAGGGCTGTTTCTGCATTAGCTCCGAGCGCATAAGCGTTCCTGGACTAAAGCCAGAGTAATATGAACTTAATGCAATTAATTTATTATACCGCCGCGTCCTAGCCTATGGGGCAACGGCGGCTGGCCAGCTTAGCTCATCAAAGTCTGACAGAAGTGAACTAGCCTTCTCAAATGGCCAGTTGGTCATGAAAGGTCGGCCTCTTTTCTTCTTCTTTTTGTTTTTCTCCATAGTCCATCTCTCTCTCTCTGAGTCTTCTTCTTTGTCTTCTTCTTCTCCTCCTCCTCCTCCTTCTTTCTCTCCCCCTCCTCTCCCCCCCCCCCTCTCTTTTTCTCTGTCTCTCTGTTTCTGTATGTCCGTCTCTGTCTCTGTCTGTCTGTCTGTCTGTCTGTCTCTCTCTTTATGGGAGGGTGGTTTGTCCTGGTGAGGAACCCGGCGGCCTCTTTTTTCAGTCTCTTCTCAGTTCTTCTCAGGATTTTGTTGATTTTACTATAAAAAAAATTTTAATAAAAAAATCATTTTCAGTGCAATCCTGAGTGATACTTAACGTTTCTGGTTTACTAAGACTCACTTTGGGGCCATTCTTCTAAGGAACTAGAACCGGTAGTACGAACACCTCGGCAGGGAAAGGGTTTTAAATGCTCTCCTTCTCTCTCCCTCTTTTTTGTTTTTTGTTTTTGTTTTTAACATCAAGTTATTCACATTTATTCACAGTTTTCGTGCTTCTCTGCGTTCAAAACTTACCTCTACAAACAATATACCACAATAAGTGCCGATTTCCGTCTACCCCCCCCCCCCCCCCCCCCCCCCCCACCCCCATTGTGAAAGTCGAGGGTGGCCGTCCTGGGCTGTCCGTCCTAACAAGCCTTGTGGTTTCCGTGGACGTAAAGCAATATTGAACCATGCTCACTTATTGGTCTCAGCTTGTCCCTAATATGTCAACCGACATCCGAGGACATTAAGCAACACAACAGCAGCAGTATTGCTGTTGCTGCTGAGCACATGAGAGTGCAATGGAGTCCGAGCTTCATCCTTGGAGATTCGAACTGGAATTGTTTCCAAGTCGGTTACCCTGTCGGTTACCCTGTGGCTACTAGCCATTTTGCAGTGACTCCCCAGAGTGCGCATATGTGCACATGATTTTCAGCGTCATGGCGACGCTTTCGGTACGACAGAAAATGCCTGTTTTCGTGCATTTATAACCCTCAGATCACAATATCACTACATCATTGTTCTCAGCGAACTTTAACGGAAATCGTGTTAGAAATCACCGCACACCTTGGACTTGTCCTTTAACAAACAAACAAACAACAACAAAAACCCGTGAGGGCAGAGACACCCTTACCATGCCCATACAGGGCCGGTACAGGCAAAGTATGAGCAAGCCCGTGCCCGTACGAGCCTTTACCATGCCCGTACAGGCCCCGCACGGGCATGTTCAATGGGAGTGGAGGTGACAATAAATGTGAACGGAAGAAATGATGATCAATGGAAGTGATGTCGATGTGTGGAGTGCCGATGGAGGTGAGCGGATGTAACAATAACGTTGAATGCAACTGACGATGTAGGTGAATAAAACAGACTCTCAAGGTGAGTGAACGTGATGAAAATGGTGGATGAATGAAAGTGATGAGAAAGAAGAATGCAGTACAGACAGAAGTGTATGAAAATGAAGAAAGACGAATACAGTGACGATGAAGGTGTTTACACGTGACACTGAAGGCGATCACTTTGTTTGTTGTTCAGTCGACTGGAAGCGCTCCAGATCCTACTGGAAGTGCCCAAACGGGAAATGTATCAGCAAGGATTATGTGTGTGACGGCAAAGACGACTGTGGCCACGGTTCGCGAGGAAAGAAACTGCCGTAAGTTGGTGTTTATGACAGTGGTGTTGGTGGTGGTGGTAATAGTAGCAGCGTGAGCCTTTGATGTTGAAAATATACGTGTGTCTTGTCTGGTTCCCAGATTTTACGATACTGAAAATGGTGTGTGTCTTAATTGTCCAGTTGCCGATTCATGTGATGAACGGACCACGGAACAAACGATTCATAGAAAGAGTGAAGGTGACAATAAAAGTGAATGGAAGAGATGAAGATCAATGGCAGTGATAATGTCGATGAGTGGAGTGACGATGTAGGTGAGCGGATGTGACGATAACGTTGCATGCAACTGACAATAAAAGTGAATAGTGGGTTCACACGATCGCAGAAGTTTGCAACTTTCCCCCAAAATGTATTACTACGCGTCGCCTACATTTAGGTCAGAGACGACGTTACCGTTAAAAACATCACCACCACGACGTGTTGCAAACATCTGCGACAGCGTCAAAAAGATTGAGAATCGGGCCGAAAGGTTGCATATTTCTGAAATTTTTTAAAACATCTAGAGCACGAAAAATTGAAAGACTGGTAGCACGTGAAAGAAGAAAGATTGTTCTCTCTGTCCTTTACATTTTGAAAGTGTTTTACGTTTACTTTGACCACACGAAACCGTGTTGCAAACTTCTGCGACAAACCACCAAAATCGAAAAGTTGCAAACTACTTTTCGGATGGTGTTGTTGTTTTAGGGCTTACCGCTTAATAACTACACAGTGGAATGTAAAGAGAATAGAACCATGTAAAAGATGAGAACAATCCCTATCGGTTACATATCTTTGTGTGTTAACTTTGCTTTTATTTTAAGCACACTGCACTGTGATGCATACCGGCGTGACGGCTTCGTAAAATTTCAAACTCAACCCCAACAGTTGCATACTTCTGCAACTTTTTGTCGTCACTTGCTTCAGAAACTGATTACTGTTAAATAACTCGCACGCTGAAAAATTAAGCGAATGGTACCACCAACAAGATAAAAAAAAATCTCTCTAGGTTTCCTATCTGGTTCAGATTATTCTGTCTTTAATCTGACCACACCAGACCGTGCTGCAAACTTCTGCAACAAACAGCCAGTTTTGGGGAAGTTGCAAAGTTCTCAACAGAAGGCACAGTCATGAATTGTCTAACTGGTGAATATATACAACAGCAAAATAAAAATTAACCAAACCATATGAAAGAAAGATTGATTTCCTATGAGTTTTATATACTGGATTGATTTATTTGCGTGCGGTTTGACCAAAGCTTTCCGTGTTGCATAGTTGTAAAAGACGTACAAATTTTGAATCAATGTCGGAATTTTCTGCCTCGAATTTCGTCGTAGCATACGTCAGGAAACAGGCTGGCATTAAATAACGGCAACACGTATAAATATAACAATGACAACATATGAAAGATGGAAAGTTAATCTAGTCATTGCATATCCACGTTGATTTATTTACCGTTCCGTTCCATCCCACCAGACCGTGTTGCAAAGATCTGCGACAAGTTGCAAAGTTCTATCGTGTGAACCCAAAGTTTCAAACTTATGCAACTTGGAACTGGCACACCGAATCTACTACCAATATTATTCAGTTGATCGCATTTTGTGATAGTGCTGTAGTCTATGCAGCCTGTTTGATTTGTTAATAAGTTTATTGCTGGTCTCAGCTGCATCAGAAATAATATTGTAAAGTACCTGCGCCTACAATGGCAGAATATAATTTGTTTCATTGTCAAGTCAGCACATCGAGTCTACTAAAACTTACTTAGTTGAGTCTGTAATCATACAGAAGAAACTGTCCTGATCTAATGGCTAGCTCTAATGCAAAATTAAACGTAATAAACATTGTTGACACAGAGGCTTGCCCACCTAACTACACATCCACCGGCTACTATTCTACATCTACATGCTTGTAATTAATGTGTTTTATTCTACCACCATGGCTATGTATGAGCACCTATCTTATCCACAAATATAAATGATAATTGATCTACCTGTCTCGTCCATGAATTTTTTTGAAATAAATGATTATTCTTTTGCAAATGATCGGATAGGAAACCACAAAGCTATTGGACTACCTACCTACAACCCCTATGATTGGCAGTGGCGCACCTGCTCACATGACCATACCGCACCTGCTCAGAAACCAAATCGTTCAATAACATGTATTAGTCTTTCAACGCGGTCTCCAGACGAACAAAGTCACCCGTTCGTTATATACAACTGTGCACCACATACATACCCATTCAGGCTGTTGTCTCCTAAACCACAGACATACCCGTCAGTTAGTATGTCAAAAATAAACAACGAGGTAACCGTATGCCTGTACACTCAGGTGATAATCACAAAACTACCCGTTTATCCACACAAGCATTTTCTTGCTATTCTTCACGGCTCACTGCAAACATGTCGGCAATTAATTATGCCTCTCCCTACCTATAAATATTTGATTTGATTAATACACCTGTGGTATCTCCTCAGCTGTCCACATAGGTAATAGTCTCTCTAGACTAGGAGGTGAGTGTAAAGGTAGATCTTCGTGGTTTACCGGAAAGAAAGGATTAAGATCAACATGATTAGTGGGTATATAGACGGGTCTGTAAGTGGACAGGTAAGTTTACGTATCAAGTTGGACGGAAATCATGAATTGAATATGTAGGTTTATGAACGGATAGACCTGTGTACGTCGACAAACAGGTGAGTGAACATTAGGTTGGCTTACGTTGTTAGCTGTAAAGTAAGCATGGAGATACTGAGGTAAATTATATCTAAAACATTAAGTGAGTGGATAGGTAGATCTTTGCGGTTATCTGGAATGAAAGCATTAAAACGAACAGGTAGGTTGATGAACAGGTACATCTATGAGCCAGGTAGCTGAGTCTTCATGGTCATTGACCTTCATACAACCGTCCTCACTGACCGGGCGTAAAAAAACTACCTTCGTGGTTATCCGGAAGGGAATAGCACCAAGATGAATCGGTATTCTTTATTTTCGGGTGGGTCTGTGGTTACGTAGACCAGTAGATGAGTTGACAGAAGCCGGAAGGAAAACAATGTACTGAACAGGTGGGTTTATAAATGCGTAGATCCGTGGATATGTTGAGCAAGAGTTGAGTGGGCGGGTAAATATTAGCGGTTAGTCGAAATTAAAGCATCAAAATGAACGGGTAGATTGAAGAGAGGATGCATCTATGGCCACGTGAAGGAGTAGTTTAGTCTACAGGTAGGCCTTCATGGTTAGCCGGAAGGAAAACATTATGATAAAGAGGTAGATTTATTTCCGGGTAGATCTGTATATATATGTGGAGGAGTAGTTGGGTGGACAGGTAGATCGTGGAGGTAATTCGGAATGGTACATAAAAATACACGTGGAGAGTTTTTGAACGACTGCATCTATGGACATGTAGACAGTTGAATCGGCAGATGGGTCTTCGTTGTTATAGCCAGAAGCAGCAAAATAAACATGTACATTCATTTTCGTGTGGGTCTGTCGGTACGCAGACCAGCAGATGAGTTGGCAGATAAGTGTGCATCTAAAACCAGGCGATAACACACACACAAATGGAACCGGTTGGTTGATGAAAGGGTAAATCTGCGAATATTTAGAACAACAGGTGAGAGGACAGGTAACTACAAACGGTTTGTCGGAATGAAATAATCAAGATGAACAGGTAGGGTAATGAACGGGTAGATCTATGGGCATGTACACAAGTAGTTGGGGTGACAGATAGGTCTTTGTGGCTAGACAAAAGAGAAGCATGAAGATAAACAGGTAAATTTATTTTCGGGTAGATCTGTGTGTACTTACCCCAGTAGATGAGTTGAAAGGTAATTGTGGATGTTACGCCAAAAAGGAACAAATAAACTGAAAGGTATACTGATGAGCTGGTACATCTGTGGATATGTAGAGCAGTAGAAATGTTAACGGGTAACGGGTTAATCGGAATAAAAGTATAAAATTGAACAGGTGTAGTTATGAACGGGTACATCTATGGGCAGGTATAGAAGTAGTTGTGGTGACAGATGTAGATAGACGAAAGAGAAGCATGAAGATAAACAGGTAAATTTATTTTCGGGTACATTTATGGGCAGGTATAGAAGTAGTTGAGGTGACAGGTAGGTCTTTGTGGTTAGACGAAAGAGAAGCATGAGGATAAACAGGTAAATTTATTTCCGGGTAGACCTCTGTGTACATACCCCAGTAGATGAGTTGAAAGGTCACTGTGCAGGTTATGCCGAAAAAGAAGAAATAAACTGAACTGATGAACGGGTACAATTGTGGACATGCAGCGCAGTAGAAACGTTGACGGGTAGATCTTAGCTGTCAGTTGGAATTTAAGTATGAAAATGAACAGGTAGGGTCCTGTGCGGGTACACCTGTGGGCATGTACACAAGTAGTTGTGGTGACAGGTAGTTCTTTGTGGTTAAACGAAATAGAAGCATGAAGATAAACCGGTAAACAGGGTGTTGCAGCGCAGTAGAAACGATGACGGGTAGATCTTAGCGGTTAAATCGAATTAAAGTATAAAAATGAACAGGTATGGTCATGAACGGGTACATGTATGGGTAGGTACACAAGTAGTTGTGACGACAGGTAGGTCTTTGTGGCTAGACGAATGAGAAGTATGAAGATAAACGTCATATAGCGCAGTAGAAACGTTGACGGGTAGATAATAGCGGTTATTCTGAATTAAAGTATGAAAATGAACAGGTAGGGTCATGAAAGGGTACATCTGTGGGCAGGTACACAAGTAGTTGTGGTGACAGGTAGGCCTTTGTGGTTAGACAAACGAGAAATATGAAGATAAACAGGTAAATTTATTTCGGGGTAGATCTCTGTGCACGTACCCTAGCAGATGAGCGGAAAGGTAACTGTGCATGTTATGCCGAAAAGGAAGAAATAAACTAAACAGGTATACTGATGAACGGATATATCTATTGACATGTACAGCTGTAGAAACGTTGACGGGTAGATCGTAGCGGTTAATCAGGTAGAATAAAAGTATGAAAATAAACAAGTAGGGTCATGAACGGGTACATTTAAGGGCAGGTACACAAGCAGTTGTGTTGACAGGTAGGTTTTTGTTCTTAGGCAAAGGAGATAAACAGGTAGATTTATTTTCGGGTGGATCTATGTGTACATACCCCAGCAGATGAGTGGAAAGGTAATTATGCATGTTATGCCAAAAAGGAAGAAATAAACTGAACAGGTATACTGATAACCAGGTGCATCTGCGTACATGTAGAGCAGTAGAAACGTTGACGGGTAGATCTCAGCGGTTAATCGGAATGAAAGTATGAAAATGAACACGTAGGGTCATGAACTGATACATCTATGGGCAGGTATAGAAGTAGTTGTGGTGACAGGAAGGTCTTAATGGTTAGACGAAAGAGAAGCATGAGGGTAAACAGATACATTTATTTTCAGGTGAATCTGTAGGTAGGCACCCCAGTAGGTGAGTTGCAAGGTCATCGTGCAGATTATGCCGAAAAAGAAGAACAAACTGAAAAGGTATAGTGATGAAGATGTACATCTGTGGACTTAAAGAACAGTAGAAACGTTGACGGGTAGCTCTTAACGGTTACTCTGAGTAAATATGTAAACAGGTAAATCTCTTCACGGTCGGCATGTCTGTTTCTGCTATTTCGCCTTTATTTTCAGTCCTCTTCCCGTTTCGATAACTTTATCTAATATTTTATCATGGACTGTGTGCTTACCGGGGTTGTCTGATCGGTTTGAATCTAAAAATGACCGACCCAAAACAGGCTATCGAGTGAAAAAAATAGTGCATAAAAAGCAGTAAAAAACACCATCCTGCGCATACAAAACATAATTCCGCGAAAAAAATTAATTCTACTCTGTGAAGCTACCGTTCGAGCAAGCATATAACCGTTTGTTCTTTTAAAAAAAATTGCAAAGATATGCAACTTTTGGAAAGTTGCAAACTTCTGCGATCGTGTGAACCCAGCTTTACGGTGAGTGAACGTTATGAAAATGGTGGCTGGCAGTGATGACGAAGATGAATGAAAATGACGATAAAAGACGAATGCATGAAGGCATAGGTGAATGAAAGTGAAGATAAAGACGAATACAGTGGCGATGAAGATAACACGTGATAATGAAGGCGATTTGTTTGCTGTTCAGTGGAGTACGAGTGTCTAACGGGCTATTTGAAGTGCACAGACGGGATATGTTGTCGACAAGGATGATGTGTGTAACGGCTACACCGACTGTCCCGACGGTTCCGACGAAAGAAACTGCCTTAAGTTGGTGATTATGACAGTGGTGGTGGTGGTGGTGGGAATAGTAGCAGCGTCCTATTGTCTGTTGTACTACTGTTGTACCTGGCGAAGCAGCTGCCAAAATTCTGACGTGTTGATAACTTTGTGTTTATATACTGTCGGTTATGGATAGCATTACGATATTGTCTTTGAATTGTCAAGGCCTTGGCAGTACTAGAAAGAGAAGAGACGTTTTCCATTATCTGAAGCAAAAATCTTGCTCGATATACTGTTTGCAAGACACGCATTTCAGTACCAAATTAGAAACATACGTCAAAGCTGAATGGGGATATAATTGCTTCTTTGCATCTTACAGCTCTAATTCAAGGGGAGTAGCAGTAATGTTTATGAACAATTTTGAATTCAAAATCAACGATGTAAAGCGAGACAGAAACGGAAATTTATTCTTGTTTCCTTCTTAATGAAGGATAAAGATATTTTGCTTGTCAGTGTTTAGGACCGAACCGGGATACACCTGCTTTTTATGAAGAGCTAACGGAAATGGTTAAAGAATACCAAAACCATAATATAATTATAGTAGGCGACTGGAATTTAGTGTTAGACCCCCAGTTAGACAGTTATAATTATAAACATATAAACAACCCAAAAGCCAAAGAGTCCGTTGAAAATATGATGTTAGAACTAGGTTTAACTGACATTTGGAGAGAAGCTAATCCTGACTGCAAACGTTATACGTGGAGAAAAACGAAACCACTAAAGCAAAGTAGGCTTGATTATTTTCTACTCTCTGACTACTTAGTCTCCAGTTTTGAAGATACAGACATTCTTCCTGGATATCGGTCTGACCATTCAATGGTTACCCTTAAGCTTCGCTTTGGAAAAGAAATGAAACGAAACACCTTTTGGAAATTTAATTGCTCACTACTGAAAGATAAAAAAATACATTGATGAAATAAATGATGAAATAAATAATGTTATAGAACAATATGCATCCCCCCACTACGATAAAGCAAGTGTCTCGGGCATTGCCAAATCTGACCTTGAACTTACAGTTTCTGACAAGGTTTTTCTAGATTTTTTGCTCATGAAAATAAGATCACGAACAATCTCTTATGCGACAATGAAAAAGAAAAAAACACGAGAGAAAGAAGAAAGTTTGTTAAGAGATATTAAATTATTTGAAGAGAAAGAAAGTAAAACAGAGACGGATATTAAGCATATTGCAGAGAAAAATAAAGAACTAGTTTCACTACGGAAGAAAACAATGGAGGGTGTACTACTGCGATCAAAAGCGAGGTGGGTGGCAGAAGGAGAAAAGATATCAAAATACTTTTGTAACCTGGAGAAAAGGCACTATGTTAGTAAACAAATGATAAAACTAACTGACGCAAAAGGTGAGGAAATTAAAGAACCACTTGACATAAATAAAGAAGTTAACAATTTTTATAGTAATTTGTATAAAGCCAAGGACCTAGAAGAGTGTGAGATTGAACAACTGGTAACGGAAATTCCAAAACTATCTGAGGAGGAATCAAGATCATTAGAAGGGAAAATAACAATAGAGGAGGCAGGAACAGCGTTGAAAAATATGAAACATGAAAAAAGCCCTGGTACGGATGGTTTTGGGGCAGAATTTTTCAAGTGCTTTTGGAAGCAGCTTGGACCATTTGTAGTTAGAGCTTTAAATAAGGCATTTGATGATGGCGAGCTATCCACCACTCAAAAGGAAGGCATTATTACTTGTATTCCCAAGGGCGACAAACCTAGAGATAACATTAAAAACTGGAGACCAATCTCTCTCCTTAATGTCATATACAAAATTGGATCTTCCTGTATCGCTAACAGAATTAAAAGAGTACTACCATCATTAATTGATGATGATCAGACAGGTTTCATTTCCAACAGATACATGGGTGATAACGTTCGGTTGATTTATGACTTGATAAACTATCTGAATACAAAAAATAAGCCTGGATTGTTGCTATGCCTCGACTTTGAGAAAGCGTTTGACTCTCTTGATTGGCGGTTCATGTTTAGGGCTCTTCGAGCATTTGGTTTTGGAAAAGACCTTTGTAGATGGATAGATACTTTTTATAAAAACATAAAATCAACGGTAATAGTGAATGGACAGACAACCCAATGGTTTACAGTAGAGCGTGGGTGCCGACAGGGCGACCCGATATCACCATACATATTTATTTTGTGTGTTGAAATTTTAGCAATCATGATTCGAGAAGATAGTGATATCAAGGGAATCTGGATAAACAAAGTAGAAAACAAAATATCTCAATTCGCAGATGACACACAACTAATGAACAATGGAGAGAAAAAATCATTTGAAAAATCAATAGATGCAATTAATAAATTTGGAAAAGTATCTGGCCTGTTTTTGAATGCGGACAAAACACAGGCCATATGGTTAGGTAGCAAAAAATATTCAAGAGTAAAATATATGCCGCATTTGAAAATGGTATGGAATCCAACTATGTTTAAGATCCTTGGCATATGGTTTACCCAGGATTTAAAAGAGTGTGCAGCAATAAACTACAATAAAAAAATTTGACGAAGTTAAAAAACTGTTCAAAATTTGGTCACTTAGGACTATTACCCCGCTAGGAAGAGTTGCTATACTGAAGTCACTGATTCTGTCAAAACTGATCCATTTGTGGATTTTGCTGCCTGACCCCCCTGATAACTTTGTGAAAGATCTTCAAAAAATATGTTTTAAATTTGTTTGGAATGGAAAACAAGACAGAATTGCCAGAAAGACGACAATAAAAGATGTAAAAAGTGGAGGTCTAAATATTCCAGATATTAAAACGTATATTCTAGCTCTAAAACTCACATGGATAAAAAAGTTAAAGATATCAAACCATAAATGGAGAAATGTTCCGATGGAGTTGTATCCATTTCTTCATCAATTAGAGTGCTACGGCCCTTGCTTTTTCAACCAAACTGTCAAAAATAATTCCTTCTGGTCAGACGTCTTCAAAGCTTATGGAATTTTCTTTAGTAAAGTGAAACCAAACTCGACATCTCAACTTCTTTCTGAACCTGTTTTTTATAACAAAAATATGATGATCGGAAACAAGATGATCAAATACACACAGTGGGTTGACAATGGAGTGTACTGTATCGCTCATTTTATAAAAGAAAATGGGCGGTTTCGCACTCTTGCAGAATTTAATACAAAGTTTGGCATGACGGTTGATTTCTTGACTTTTAATAGTTGCACCAGTTCAATAAAACATTATATCAAGACGTCTACGATACTTATTGGTAATAACATGGCAAATGAGGTAAATATCTCGCTGAGTACAATCTACTCTGCACCAAAGGGTACAAGGCTCTATTACAACATTCTCGTAAACGACAACTGTATGCCAAATTGTTGCTTGAAATGGAATGAAAAACTGAAGTCAAATATTTCTTGGAATACAGTTTTCATAAAAGTACAAAAAAATTAAGATGTAAAACTTAAATGGTTACAAATGCGCATTATACATAGAATAATAGCTACTAACATAGTATTAAACAAAATGGGAGTCACTGCTAACACTCAGTGTGGCTTCTGCAATGACGAAAAAGATAGCATTGAACATATGTTTTGGAAATGTGCTTGTATCAGACGTTTTTGGACTTCGCTGGAAACAACATTGAAAGGAAAATGTGAGACAGCGCTAAATGTAAAATTTACACAAAATCTTGTATTGTTTGGAACAGAAATAGACATCAAAACTGACACAGTCTTTGACTTAGTGATACTTCAAGCTAAGCAATTTATATACAAATGCAAACTCGACAAGTGCTTGCCAACTCTCTCCTGCTTCCTTCAACAACTGATGCTGAAATACAAAATAGATGAATACAATGCAAAGATCAGCGGCGAACTGCCCACCTTTATCTTGAACTGGCTCTGTTATAAGCCTATTTTGAAAACAGAAAACTGATAACCTCAGGGCATATGTAGTTATTTTAGATTTAGAATATATACACATGTGACAGGCAGTCAATCACTCATTGTGCAGGCAAATATCTGTCTATGAAGTACTTTGTCCAACTCTTTGTCTGTATGGATGTATCTTTTTGTCTATTATGTATGTATAACATGTGCATGTATATTTGTATACGTCTTTTATCCACTGTTGGAACGGGTGTACTGATATGTTCTATAATTGTGTTATATTTGTTATATTGAATTTAAAAAAGAAAAGAAAAAAGTAGCAGCGTGAGCCTTTGGTGTTAAAAATATATGTGTCTTGTCTGTTTCTCCAAGTATTGTGATGCTGAAGATGGTGTGCGTCTTGTCCAGTTCCCAGTTCTTGTGATTCTGGAGATGATGTTGGTCCTGTCTGTTTCCCAGTTCTTGTGATGCTGAAGATGGTCTGGGTCTTGTCTAGTTCACAGTTCTTGTAATGCTGAAGATGGTCTGGGTCTTGTCTAGTTCACAGTTCTTGTGATGCTGAAGATGGTGTGTGTCTTGTCCAGTTCCCAGTTCTTGTGATGCTGAAGATGGTCTGGGTCTTGTCTAGTTCACAGTTCTTGTAATGCAGAAGATGTGTGTCTTAATGGTGCAGTTGCCGATTCATCTGATGAACAAGGCCCCGGGAAAGACACGATTAATAGGACGAGTAGAGGGGGCAATAAAAGTGAACGGAAGAGATGATCAATGGAAGTGATAATGTCGATGAGTGGGTGACGATGGAGGTGAGCGGATGTGACGATAACGTTGAATGCAACTGACGATGGGGTTAGGTGAAAAAGCGAATGCAGTGACGACACAGGTGAATGAAAGTGAAGAGAGACGAATATAATGTTAATGAAGGTGAATACATGTAATAATGAAGGCGTTTTGTTTGTTGTTCAGCCTAGCACGTGTACGCGTGCCACTCGGACGAATTGAAGTGCCCAAACGGGATCTGTGTGTACAAGAGTCATGTGTGTAACGGCTACAACGACTGTGGCGACGGAAGTGACGACCTATCCGAGAACTGCACCGACACCCAGCCGCCTCAGTGAGCTGTGCCGCTCGATCCTGCTTTTGAGTCGCGCACTTCATATGAGAATAGGTCCGTTTTCAACGCTGAAAGTTTCATCTCGACTTTTCTGTAGTGTGTGTGTGTGTGTGTGTGTGTGTGTGTGTGTGTGTGTGTGTGTTGGGGTGTGATGACATAGAAAAGTAAGTTGTTCGCCCTTAAGTTTGTGTTGTTCACCGTCGCTCTGTCTCACTGTCTTTATCCGTCTCTTTATCTCTCCCTGTCTGTGTCTGGCTGTCTGTCTGTCTCTCTCTCTCTCTCTCTCTCGATCGGTCTGTCTGTCTGTCTGTCTCTGCCTCTGTCTGTCTCTCTCTCTGTCTCTGTCTCTCTCTCTCTCTCTCACACACACACACACCACAACACACACACACACGCACGCACGCACGCACGCATGCACTCCACACACACACACACACACACATTCACGAATGGAAAACAACAACAGAGAATCAAATAATCTTTCGTTTTATACCCCCCCCCCCCACCCCCCCACCCCCGAAAAAAGTAGAAGATTTGGAGCGGACATGCTGTGGTAATATAGAGAAACGTACGTCGAAGTGGCTGCAAAATAGGCGGAGGTGGGGGGGGGGGGGGGGGGGGGGGGGGGGGGGGGGGGGGATAAACAAACCTTTTTGTTTGGATTTCCTTCTTTTAATTACTAGGGCTTGGATCTCCTAAAACACACAAAACCAGCAAAACCTATCGGAGAATGACCCTGAACAAAAAGATCCCAGAGCGTTTGTGCAAAATAAACAAAAAGGGAGTTAATTACGCTCAAAAGAGTCCACAAATTACCAAAAAAAAGACCAAGGGCACGGTAAATCGATCTCGCGAGTAAGTAAACTAAAACCCCCAAAAGAGTAATCCTCAATAACAGGTCTAAACTCCACCAGAGGTACTCCTCAAATAAAAGGGTAAAAAAATCCACCAGGGGTTCCCCAATATAAAAGGTGCAAAACCCCACCAGGGAAATTCCTCGATATAAAAGGTAATAACTCCCCCAGATACTCTCCACCGATAGACAACCCGGAAAGCACCATCCCCGATAAATATTAAAAATTATCGAAAGGGGAAAAGGGACAAAAAGAAAAGGCAAATGCTGAATAGACGCCGCCCGGGTCAAGGTGTAAAAGTAAATTTTACAAATTTTCCCCCCAGAGAATGTTCGTTTTCTGTGGTATGGTAAATTTTGCCAACAAAATGATGGTAAACAAATCAAAAAATTTGTACAGTAAAGCAGTCAACTTTTAAATATTTTTTTTTAGAAAGGGCAGGTGATGTCGGAATAAAATGACCCCCGAAGGCCCCAAAATTGTTGCCCTGTTTTTGGAGAAAGACGCTGATGGGAGGGTATGCCAGATTAATAAATATTGATTAACAAAGCAACGGGAAACCCATGCGCCTGGTGGGCCCCCCCCCCCCCCCCCCCCCCCCCCCCCCCCCCCCCCCCCCCCTTGTGCAATACAAGAAAGGGTTTTTGCTCTTTTAAAATTTAAAAATTATTAAAAAAAATTACAAAATGTGTTTAAAAAAAAATGCTTCCCAAATGGTCAACCTACATTTTTTTTACATTGTCCCCCCCTTTCTGAAAATGAAATTTTCCTGCCAAAATGTCAATGGTCTTCGTACCCCCACTATACCGGAAAAAAATCTACCTTTCACTTGATGCTTCGCTTCTTGCTACCTGATGGAAAATCTATTGTCCCCTCAGCTAGGAGTGCATGCCAAGATGTACCCGTTTTAAAATACCCACCGTTTTTTTTTAAAGCTGTACACATCTACATACCACCCGAAAATAAATCTGTTTACTTTAAAGCTTTTCCCATTAGGGTACCCCACACAAAGACTGCTTCTTTACTCTCTATTCCTTTACATGCCCAAGAGGGACCCGTTCATGGCCGTGCCCCGTTCATTTTCTACTTCTTTTAAAATTTAACCCCTAAGGTCTACCCATCAAAGTTTCTATTGCTCTACTGTCCACGATATGCCGTTCATCGTATGCCTGCTCAGTTTAATTTTTCCTTTCCCGGGAAAATTCTGCCCAAAAAAAACCCCTTTAACTCATCTACTTGGCTCATACACACGGGCGTACCCGAAAAAAAATATACCCGATTTTCTTCATGCTCTCTTTCGTCTACCCAAAACCCTACCCGTCACCACACTACTTGTGTAAAACCCCTAGATGTACCCGTTCATGACCCTCTTTTTTTAACTTTCTTCGATTAACCGTTAAGATCTACCCCGCAAATTTCTACATGTCCCCAGTGTAACCCGTTTTTAAATATCCTGTTCATTTATTTTTCTTTTTTGGGATAAATTACAAAGACCTTTCACCCTCTACTGGGGTACCTACCACGATCCCCCGAAAAAAAAATTTTCCGTTTAATTTTTTTTTTTTGTTAACCATAAAGACCTACCTGTCTCCACAACTACTTGTGTTCCCCCAGATGTACCCTTTTATGACCCTACCTGTTCATTTTCATTTCATTCTGATAACCGTTAAGATCTACCCGTCAAAGTTTCTCTGTTCTACATGTCCCAATTTTTCCTGTTCATCACTATACCTGTTCATTTATTTCTTTTTTTCGGCATAAACTGCCAATGACCTTTCAACTCTCTACTGGGGTACCCACACACAATCCACCCGAAATTTAAAATTTTCCTGTTTACCTTCAGCTTCTCTTCCTCTAACCACAAAGACCTACCTTTCCCCCAAATACTTGTGTACCTGCCCATAGATGTACCCGTTCAT
Source organism: Alviniconcha marisindica (assembly GCA_018857735.1). Taxonomy (NCBI): domain Eukaryota; kingdom Metazoa; phylum Mollusca; class Gastropoda; family Provannidae; genus Alviniconcha; species Alviniconcha marisindica. Next base: position 1,345,515 of record JABMCL010003271.1, on the reverse strand, counting down.
GACCCTACCTTTTTCATTTTCAACTTTCATTCGATAACCCTTAAGATCTACCCGTCAAAGTTTCTACTGTTCTACTGTCCACAGTTACCTGTTCATCATTTTAACTGTGCATTTATTTCTTCTTTTTGGCAAAATGACAATGACCCTTTTAAATCGTCTACTGGGGTCCTACACCCAAAACCACCCGAAATTTAAAAATTTCCTGTTTACCTTTATGCTTCTCTTCCTCTACCACAAAGACCCACCTGTCCCACAACTACTTGTTACCTGCCCCTAGTGTCCCGTTCATGACCCTACTGTTTATTTTCAAATTTCATTCTATAACCGTTAAGATCTACCCGTCAACGTTTCTACTGTTCTACATGTCCAAGATGTACCTGTTCATCACTATAACTGTGCATTTTTTTTTCTTTTTTTTTCCGGGAAACTGACAATGACCTTTCAACTCGTCTACTGGGGTACCTACACACAGATCCACCCGAAAATTTAAAATTTTCCTGTTTCCTTCATGCTTCTCTTCCCTCTAACCACAAAAACTACCTGTCACCAAACTACTTGTTCATACCCCTAGATGTACCGTTTATGACCCTACCTTTATTTTTACTTTCATTCAGATTAACCCTTAAGATCACCCTCAACGTTTCTACTGTCCCCAGGTGTACCTGTTGTTAGTATACCTTTTTCGTTTATTTTTTTTTTCTGCATATTACGCAATGACCTTTCAAACCCCTACTGGGGGACCTACCCATAGTCCACCCGAAAAAAATTTACCTATTCCTTTATGCCTTCTTTCGTCTAAACCCCAAAAACCACCTTCACCACAAATACTTGTGTACCTGCCCCTATTTGTCCCTTATGGCCCTACCTGTTCATTTTTATATTTAAATTTCCCATTAACGTTTTGTCTACCCGTCAACGGTTTACTGTTCTCATGTCCACAGATGACTGTTCATCATATACTGTTCTGCCTGTCCACAGATGTACCGTTATCACTATGTTATTTATTTTTCTTTTTTGGCATAAAGCACAATGACCCCTTTCAATTTATCTCTGGGTACCTACCACAGATCCACCAAAAAAAAAAATTTCCTGTTTCCCTCATGTTCTCCTTTGCCTAAGAACAAAGACCTATGTCACCACAACTACTTTTGTACTGCCCTATATGTACCCTTCATGACCCTACTGTTCTTTTCATCTTTTTTTCAGATTAACCGTTAAGTCTACCCGTCACGTTTTCCTTTTCTACATGTCCCCCAAGACTACCCGTTCACAGTTAAAACCCGTTCAGTTTATTTTTTGGCATAACCCGCGCAGACCCTTTTACTCATATCTGGGGGAAACCCACACACAAAACCACCCAAAGTAAATTTACCTGTTTACTTTATGCTTTCTTTTTCTAACCCAAAAAACCACCCCGTCACCCCACTACTTGTGTACATCCCATAGATGCCCGTTCATACCCTATGTGTTATTTTCAGACTTTCATTCCGATTAACCCCTTTAAAATCTACCCAACTTTTTACTGTCTACATTCCCCAAAAGTACCCGTTTCCCCCCTTACCTGTTATTTGCTTCTTTTTTTTCCTAAACCACAAGCCTTTTCCTGGGTACAATGTACTCGTGTACTACCCATAAAAAAATACCCGTTCATGACTACCTTTCATTTCAATTCAGATAAACCGCTAAGATCTACCCGTCACTTTCTACTGCGCTGCTGACTAGTTTATCGTCATGCTTTTCATTCGTCTAACCCCAAAGACCACCTGTCTCACAAATCTTGTGTACCTTCCCATACATGTACCCATTCATGACCCTCCTGTTTATTTTCATACTTTAATTTGATTAAACCCTAAGACTCCCTCACGTTTCTACTGTTCTGCAAAACCCGTTTCCCTTTTTTTCTGCTTTTTTTTCTCTAAACCCAAAAAAACCTACCTGTCACCAAAATTACTTGTTACCTCCAAATTTTACCCATTAACGTAAGATTACCTGTCAAGTTTCTACTGCGCGCATGTCCATATTTGTACCCGTTCACAGTATCTGTTCAGTTTTTTTTTCTTTTTTGCATAACCGCCAATGACTTTCAAAATCATCTACTGGGGGACCACAAACAGATCACCCGAAAAAAATTTTCCTGTTTTTCTTTATGCTTCTTTTCGTCTAAACCCAAAAAACCTACCTGTCACCACAATTCTTTTACCTGCCCATAGATGTACCCCTTCATACCACCTGTTAATTATACTTTTATTCCGATTAACCGCTAAGATCTACCCCTTAAAATTTTACTGCTCTCATGTGTTACCCTTTTACCTTTGTTATTTTATTTGTTTTTTCGGCTTCCCCATTACCTTTCAACTCATCTCTGGGGTACGTACACCAAAATCTACCCGAAAAAAAATTACCTGTTTTATCTTTATGCTTCTCTTTTGTCTAAAAACAAAGACCTACCTGTCACCACAAATACTTGTTCTAAACAGATTAATGCATTTTTATTTTTTCATTGAAAAAACTTTCATCTATTACTGGTGTGGTTGTTTTTAACATACGTGCTGTGTTTTTTAACGGTAACGTCGTTTCTGACCTAAGGGGAGGCGACGCGTATAATACATTTTTGGGGAAAGTTGCAAATTCTGCGATCGTGTGAACCCACCATTTTAAAAAGGCATAAACCCCCCGGACCCATATTAAATGAGAAATCCCCGAGGTACCCTTCAAAACGGTTGGGGGGTTTTAACTTTGAGGATCTTAAATCCCTTGGCTGCTTTTACTTCCGGTGGTACTTTTTTCACAATGGAAGCGGTGACAGTGAATTTGCGATTTTTTCACTGCCCAAATTAAGGCATTTTTGGAAACCCCTAGTCATATTGTCCTGGAAAAAAAGCAATAAAGTGTTGCTCGTGCTTTAGGATGCCCCAAAAACCCTTTTTTTTTCGAAATCGCATCTTTTTGTAGCCAAAAAACGACGCAGAAATTTTTTTTTCACCCCCATCCCCTTTCCACGGTAAATTTTTTCAATGCAAAATATTTGGGATTTGTACTGCTTCGCAATTCTAGTTTCACTTCCACTGTTATACACAGCTGAAGCAAAGCCCACTCAGAAAACGGCCCAAAGTGGCCCGCGACCTTAGCGATTTTTGCGCGAAAGATTACAAAGCGCATTAAATCTAGCAAACCCCTCGCTGAATCCCCCATACAAGGTACAATCCCGCTAATGCATATCCCAAAAAAGGTACTAAACTCCCACATAGCTTATCCTCAAAAATCCAAGGTAATTAACTCCACCAGAGAATATCCCCAATTTACAAAGGCAAAACTCGCCCGAGGTATACCCCAATAAAAGGTACCAAAAATCCACCTGAGGGACTCCCCCATATAAAGACAAAGGGACATAACTCCCCCAAAGGAATCCCCAATATTTTTTGGGCTGGTGAGAGTCGAGGTGGACCCCTCCGGACTGTCCGTCCAAAGAGCCCTTTTGGTTTTTCCGTGGACGTAAAGATTTATTGCACGGCTTCGGCTTTGGGCACAAAATTGTCCTAAAATGTCCCCTGACTCTGAGACTAACATCACTTCATCATATATCCTAAATACAAGTACATAAACTCCCACAAGCTGATCCTCAATATCCAAGGTACTTTTAAATCCACCAGAGATTTTCCTAATATCAAGGTGCGAACTCCACACACAGGATGCGCCTCTGGTGGAGTTATGTACCCTGTATTTACTCGAATGCCAAGGTGAGGGCGACTCAGGTCATTGTTGTTGTGTTTGTGTGATGTCTTCCGGGCGCTCATTAACTCCCCTGTTTGTTGATCCGATCGGAGTGTGAATTTTCCTTCTTAGAAGAGGAACGAGACTTGAACAAGAGAGTGCATGTACACGACAGAAGCAGGCAAAGAAAGGAACAGAAACTAATCACACTGAGGAATTACTCGTGTACTTGATTTGTTACACAGTAAATAAACATGGTGCTTAACGTCCACAGAAACCATCAGGCTTATTACATCCGGAACTGTTCACATTTCAAGCACTTTCTAACATTTCGGTCCCCACATCTGGAACAATCTCCCCCAAGACACCAGGCAGTCTGCTACTCTCTCTTCTTTCAGAAGCAAGCTCAAGACATTTCACTTCTCCGAATATTTCAGTTCAGCAACACTGTCCTTCACCCCTATCAGTCTGTACACTGTGTGTGTGTGTGTGTGTGTGTGTGTGTGTGTGTGTGTGTGTGTGTGTGTGTGTGTGTGTGTGTGTGTGTGTGTGAGAGAGAGAGAGAGAGAGAGAGAGAGAGAGAGAGAGAGAGAGAGAGAGAGAGAGAGAGGAGAGAGAGAGAGAGAGAGAGAGAGAGAGAGAGGAGGAGACGGAGAGAAAATGAGAGAGGTGAGAGAGAGAGAGAGAGAGAGAACCTGTGTTGATATGTACATTACGTGTTAGCGTTTGATCAATGGCTGATAGCATTGTCCACCTTGGTGCACATTATCTGTGCTATATTACGCCTGTACAGCAATATGAGCCATAAGGTAAACGCTTGACAAGATTCCATTCTTAAACAAAAGCAAAGGTGAGAGTTAACTGATTTCCCGCTGACTGAATGGTCAATTTCACTGCAGGCACGTTCTCTGGTAGTGGTCAGCCAAGGACAGGGCGAAGAAGGCCTCGGGTTGCTGAGTGTTGTGATCTGCTGTGAGTGACAGGAGGATGCCGTTGGTCAGTCTGGAAACACTGGTGGACCGGCAGGCATTGTTGGGATAGGCAACACAGCTACAAGACGACACTTAAACAACAATTAAACGGTCAAAAACGATGAAAAATGAGATGTAGAGCTAATCCACTCTCTTTGTGTTGTTGTTGTTGTTGTTGAGCTATGTTCAGTGCTTGGAAGAATGTTGGCGTGACATTCAGTCAGACTGATGATGACCTGTAATATCACACGGCCTGAGATTCAATCAGACTGATGATGACCTGTAATATCACACGGCCTGAGATTCAGTCAGATTGATGCTGATATGTACAGCATAAATAACACACACACGCACATATATTTGCAGCACGAACACACACACACACACACACACACACATACACACACACACACACACACACACACACACACACACACACACACACACACACACACACAGCTGGCAAGTACACAACACAAGCGCGCACACACAAATACAGACATCAATACAACACACACACACACACACACACACACACACACACACACACACACACACACACACACACACACACACACACACACACACACATACTCGCACCCACGCACGCGGGCACACACACACTGACACACACACACACACACACACACACACACACACACACACACACACACACATCCACTAGTCTACTTACCTATAGACCTACTAGATAATCAACCTACCTGTTGTACGTCCGCTAACCACACACACACCACACACACACACACACACACACACACACACCACACACACACACACACACCACACACACAAACCACAACACTCACACACAAACACACAAAACCACACACACACACACAAAACCACACACACACACACACACACTCAACACAAAACACACACACAAACACACACACACACACACACACACACACACACACACACACACACACACACAACACACAACACACCACTACACCACACACAACACACAAAACCACCACACACACACAAAACCACACACACACACACACACACTCAACACAACACAAAACACACAACACAACACAACACAAACACAACCAACACAACACAACACAACACAACACAACACAACACAACACAACACAACACAACACAACACAACACAACACAACACTACACACACACACACACACACACACACACACACACACACACACACCACACACACACACAAACACACACACGCTCGCAGACACAATGACTGTAGCAGAAACTGGGTATTGATATTAGTTGGGGCGGAAGTACTGTAAGAAGTGGAAGGGTTTCAGTTTGACTTTAAAAGATGACATGGTTGAGCAGTGTCTAAGGTCTTGTGGGAGTGTATTCCAAATGTGGGGTCCAAAGCAAGAGAAAGTGCGAACGCCATGAGTCTTGCGTTTGTATTGTTGGATTTTCTGCATGCGGTTGTCAGAAGAAGAGCGTAGTGTACAAGACGGAGTGCAGACATGTAGCAGTTCAGAAAGGTAAGCAGGACCAGAACATTAAAATGGTACGAATGTCAAGGAAACGAAGACGAAGACTGTGGTTACCATTGCAACGACTGTGGAGACAGAGCAATAGACGCGCGAACAAATTGTTACAAGTTTCTTCGACGTGGCGTGACATAATAAACACGAGTTGTGTAAGTTTTGTCGTAGCAGCGAGTGAACGGGTGGAACGAAGAAAGTCCACAGTGAGACTATCTATTACGTACAGTAAATCATCCTGGTAAATCATTGTGGTCTGTGGACACTGTCTTGTGACTTTGTCCCTCACAATTAATGAAACATTAAAATTCCCCCCCTCACCCTCCTCCCCCGGGGGCCGCGCCGAAGCCACGGCACCATTCGGTCGACATCGCAGTTTGTCCCTAATATGCTCTTTAGCATCTGAGGACATTAAGAAAGAAAGAAGGCAAAGACAGTAAGTCTAGCACGAATGCCTACAGCAGAAAAGGCCGTGTAAGAAAGGACAAAAACAAAAACAAAAAACAAAAAAAGAAAGAAAGGACCACAAATGCCTATGGCAAAGAAAGAAAGACCAAACCACAAATATTGATGGCAAACGAAAAATGGCTGCCCTAATCAAGCAAGCAAACAGCTGACACAAATGAAACCAACAAAACAGCTGAAACCACCTCAAAAACGCAAACGGTGGCCTACCTGCAAACATAAGGTGGAAAAAACACCATCAAATCACAACAGTCTAAAAGACTGCTGTCTGCAGCAAATGAATGGACGACTACATTGACTACATTTGTTGCAGCCGTAAGAGCACAGAAGCAAAAAGTAACTGTGCCGACAAACAGATGGAAAGCCAAACTAACCATAACTAACATTAATCTTAACTAACTCTAACCCCTCACTAACCCGGTTTCCATCTAGAAAAATAAAGGCTGCAGACTGATAAAGCAAATCGCTAATCAGGACTACCGATGACAAAGCATCGGGATTAAACAAATGCAGACGAAAGAGAAATGCAAAATGGCTGCCCTAATCAGGCAAGCTAACAAGCGGGTACGAAATGGCGAATAAGCCAGAGATTAAAAAGAAAAGAAAAAAAGAAAGAAAGAACGCATGGTGGAAAAGAAGAGGAAAAGAGAGGAAAAAACACACAACAACAACACTTTCTGAAAAGAAAGAGGGGCAAGAAATGTCAGCGAGCAACGAGACAAAGGCTGGATACACGTAATCCGTGTACACGATACAATCCATTCAGCGACAACACGGCAGAGCAACAGAGGCCACGAACTACCCCACACAAGAAAGAATGAGCGGTTCGTTAAACATCGAGACTACCCCCCTCACTCGTACATCGTAAATGAACGATATAACTCGAGAAACAACAAAGGGCAAGCCAAGAGAAAAAAACAGTGAATGACAAGAACCGGCAACTAGCTCAACCCCAAACCAAATCGCTAGTCTATTGAACTAGAACGAACAAACCTTTTTCATCGTTACATTATGATGAAACAAACAAGGCTAAACTGGGAAAATAAAATAAAACACCAATAAAAGGCAGGCTCCTTGATGAGGTCTAGCCTTTAGTGAATTTATCGTAAACACAACGAAAAAGACCGAAACGCCACGCACTAATAAGGCTCGAGAAAGTTGAAATAACAAGGGGGAAATAAACAAAAGCCCACCTACTGAAAGGAGTTTCATCACTATATGTTGTTTTGAAATCCTCTTTATATTATTTGAACTGGACATTTTCCCAAGTCGGTTGCCCTGTGGACACTCACACAGACCCGACTTCCACGTTTGGTTGCTTGTCTGTTTGTGACGTCACTGCCCGACCGTTGACCTTTAGCTTAAAATAGCTCTCGCGGAATCTCGCATTCAAAATGGCGCTGGTTTTGAAACGTTCAGTTGACCGTATTTTCCGACCTTTTTGCCCAAATAAACGCATTACAAACCTAGTCGAGGCCTGAACAAGTTTTAAACAAGTGAGTAATAGACTGTTTCTTCTCTTCGAACGTTAGTACGGACCTATATTGTCGGTGACCATTTAAAACCTCGTAACTCAGTTTTTCCGGTTTTGAGAAAAACACAAACAAATGTTTTAAAAATTCAGTTTTAATCGAAACATACCGAATTTTTTAACACATGCACAGTCGTAAGTTCTTACGTTTGTTGCTATGATTTTTCTTGAAGGAAAAGAGTAAGTTATGAACGATTTTTGCTAGAACATGAAGATACGTGCTTTCTATCCTTAACATGTGATCCATAATGACGACTTACGAGGATTTATCGCATAATCAAAACATACCACTTGAACGATCAGATGTAGTCAAAGCAACCAGATTCTTTGACAAAAGCGCGGCGGTTGCAAGCATGAACGTCTGTTGTATGATTTCACATCAAAACAATATAACTAGGCATGATTGTTTTGCTACAAAAGGCAGACACGTAGTTTTTGTACTAAACAATTGGTCCAAATTGAGGATTTACGAGGATTTTACTTTTAGAAAATATTGTTATTAATGGAGATTAATAGTCAAAGGAATTCAAAAACATTCCATAGAACACTTAGTTCAAAAATAGAAGTGACTCTCTACAACTACTGGTCGCTTTCTAGCAATAAAAAAATAAAAAAAAGTTAATCAAAATTAAACAGATTTGAAACAGTATGCCTGTCTGGTTTATGACTGTAGTGTCCAAACAAAATTAATTATGTTCGTTTCAAAGCAAAGAAGCTTATTATCTTTATGTCGACTTTCGTCTGGAACCGTCTATAATGTCGAGACCTCTTGACCTCTGAAATACTGCTAATAGTGGGAGTTTAGAACGATACCTTTGACCGAGGTATCAGACTGGCTTGGCCTGCTACAATAAACTCAGACACTCGGTGGTGATTTCAAATAAATCAAATTCTGAATCAATCGCTTCTTTTGAGTAATTAAGCTGCATACTACACATTCATAATTTTAACATACTAATCTAGTCATCATACAGCTCCGTGCTAACATATCAGCTCTTACCCGAACAGATTCCACACACGTCCTTCGTTCGATCATATTTTTTGCTTATGGTAATCTGCATTCAATTCGGTTTGATTATAAAAGACTCATTAGTTTAGAATAACATCATATTTTGATTATACAAGCCCTCACCGTGACCTTGAAATAGAATCCCAATTTTTTAGGATGACATTCCGGCTCTTGATGGTGCACCGCAATACCAAATTTGGTTACAAAGGGTTGCCTAAAGGTATTCAACCGACTGAGAAGAAATCTTCGTCCTGCACGTTGCAGTTCTCACCACTGAAGACACCACAGTGCTTTCCCTTTTGTAGGCAAATAATGCACCTCACACAGGTTAAAAAGAGGTCAGATGTTGTTACCTCAAGTTAGCTGATGTGGATTCGCATGTTAGGGTAGGTCGGAAGTCAATGGTACTAACAGAAGCAGTTCTTTCGTGTGCTCGCACCTTACACCATTTCAAGACACCACGTAAACCACCCCTAAAGAAATTACTGTCATTCATTTCGTATCCACTGGGTATCATCGGCCAAACAAAAAAGACAAGAGGAAATGTGGTCACGTTAGCTCTTTAGTTTCTGTTGTGAACAAGTCACGATATCGTGATACACACTGAGAAGACACCATCGGTAACGTGCGAGACACAGACTGTCTTTTTTCGTTTGGCGCTGTTAGTAGGAAGCAACACACAATAAATAGTATTCATAAACATAAACTTCACGAGACTGCACGATGACTAACATTACGTGATTGTGGTTCTGAAACAAGTGCGAAAAAGTTCGATATTAATTTATCTCACAATCAGAGTATGAGTAACAAAGCAACGCTCTGGAATTTAGAGCAAGATAAGCAGGAGCTAGTCGCGATTAGAGATAAGAGAATGGAAGGAGTTCTGCTTCGCTCGAGAGCGAGATGGATTGCTGAAGGTGCAAAAATTACGAAATACTTTTGTGGACTCGAGAAACGTAATTATATAAGTAAACAAATGACCAAACTTGCATTGAATAATGGAGAGGAAATATATGAAAGCAAGGACATTATTAAGGAAGTAAAAATATTTTACGAGGAAGTAAAAGTATTTTACGACAGATTATTTTCTAAAAGACGAATAGAAGACTGTAAAATATTAGATATGGCTCACGATATTCCTATGCTGACATTGCAAGAAAAGACTTCCCTGGAAGGGGAAATTACTTTAGTTTTGCGCTTAAAATATGAAGATTTTTTTTTTTACAAAAGCCTTGGCTCCGATGGATTTACTGCTGATTTCTTTTAAAGACCAGCTTGAGTGGAAAATAATTTCTACTAAAACGTGTATTTTAATGTAGTGAGTTAATGTCCATGTTTACTTTTTGCAAAAAAATGTTTTATTTTTAATTGAATACAAAAGAAACTGTTATATTTGTGTCCTTCAGTGTGCATATGCTTCTTTCAGATATTTGATCTAGATCTAGTTTCTGAGTAACCGTGCACGCTTCCTGAGTGCTGATGTCGGCAAAACAATTGCCCGTTTACAGATGGAATCAAAGTCACCTTTGTTGAAAATGTTGGCTTTATTCGCTAGATATGACCATGTTTGAGTGTTTCTGACGATATTTGTGGCCAAAATGGCGTTTAAATTTCCCAGGAATTTCCGACCGTCTCCTTGGATGCATTGCCTTAAAACAGCTCTATGTTGTGTGTCAGCGTGAAGCGGTATGTCCGTATTTTTGACATCAGGAGGGTAGTGTAAAGAACCGAAACACTACACCGTGTCCATATCCACGTCAGCAGTGTCTGTACTGTTAATGCGTTATTGAGTGACTTTGTTCAGATTGAGAGGTGGTAAACTGTTAGAGATTAATGGCTTGAAATTCAGAAATCATCCTGAAATAGATCTATATATACTGATATAGATCTAATGAAAGTGTAAGTAATCTCATATAAGTAAGCAGAATAATCTGCCATAGAAATCTGCATAAGCAGACCAAAACAAACATAATAACAATGTATAATGCAGATTTGATTGGAGAGGGGTGTAAAAAGTCATGAGGCCTGACTGTTGTCCCAACAACTAACAGTAACAATCATGTTGTTTCGTCGTCGTTGTGTGTGTGTGTGTGTGTGTGTGTGTGTAGATAGATAGATAGATATCACTTTGTGTACACACAAGATTTCATATGTCCAACTTTTGATAAGTGAAGGCCTCATGGCCAGCAGTAAATACCATATTTAGCATATATAATATGTAATATAAAATGTTAGTGTAGCAAATTCAAGATCAGAAAAATTATGAATTAAATTACTATCAGATGAGAATTTACAAGAGAAAGAAAGAAGAGGAGGTAGTTCAATTAACATTATATGAGGCTGATAATAGTGATAGAGTGATTTCTAAACCAGTAATTTATTATCATAACAGTAATTCTATTAATATAGCAATAGTAATAATATGATTAATGGAGACAAACAAATTCATCATCTTACGCAGGCCGAAGCAGACCTCACAGCACACAGAGTGCTGCAAGTTGACCGACCCTGTATATGCCCTCTGACTCAAAGTCAACTGAAACACCAGAATCTATCAGTCTGAAACTATTCTGTAAGTGTTGTAGTCGTGTACTAATTTTACTTTGTTCACCACATTTCTTATTCTATCCTTTAAGAAAAAAGAAAAGAAAAGAAAAAAGAATTTTACATTGATGGTAATTATATAGTAATATTAATATTACTAATAGATCTACAGAATGTTGTGCTGTCTGAGCATGGCAACAAGTGTAACATTGCAATTTTCTGTCACTGTCACACACATTCTGTCATTAGTGTCAATGAAACAGTTGAAACTGAAAGTTGCATTATTGTAAAATACATCGAGTTGTTCATTAATTCAGCCTCTACTGAACTGTATCTCAATCACACCAGTTCTTGTGAGCTTGACCATTAAGGGTATGCTTTTTATATGACCAAGTTACAACTTCGAGAGATAATCTTACTCTTGCCTGTCCACCTCCCTGTTCAATGTTAATGGTATGTTAAGTATTGATATTTTCACATACATGAATAACTTAATTGTGCCTAGCTATCATCACATTTAAGATGTGCCTGATTATTTGACACCCTAAAGAAATTTCCTGCTCACCACCAAAAAAATAACAACAAATGTTTTTCATATTATACACAGTGCTTATGTATATATTTGTTATTTCATCCTCAAAGTAAAAACATACAACTGGTGCCACAACACACACACACACACACACACACACACACACACACACACACACACACACACACACTACAGCAACAAATGCTAATGAACAGAATGCACAGATTGCAGTCACACTAACAGTAACACTAATGTTGGAACACTTTGCCACATAACGTTTAAGTAGAATATTTAATCCAAACAACTATTTGGCAAGAAAAATATCTGAAGGGTGTTGTATAATTCTGATCATGAGCATTGTATGAGCTGTGTCAGTAAAATTGCAAATTCAATCACCATCGTACTGACCACAGTTGTTTTTTCGTAAAACATTAAGACGAGGCGTGAAATACATTTTTAAACAAATATCAGACTGAACAAATTTCTTTCTGCTAAACTGATCATTTGGAATTTAAATTAAAATTAAAAAAAATCAACTGGGAAGGGGTATGGGATTAACTGATGTTCCTCTTGTATTCATACATTGTGAATGCAAATACAAATTTGTGACAATGAAATGCCTTGTGCATATAATATGTATCTTGTGTTGTCATGGCAATAGTCAGTCGGTTAATGTTATATATGTCTACGAGCTAACTACCACAAAAACCGTTGTTGTTGTTTTAAACTGCCTGCTTCTAT
>JABMCL010003271.1:1300000-1327500 GCA_018857735.1 Alviniconcha marisindica | reverse complement strand
TCCTCCTCTTCTTCTTCTTCTTGTGTAAGTTTTGTCGATCACCTGTCATGCAGCTACTGCGGGGACGGTCTGGCTCGTACTTTCCGCAGTTTTCACAATATCGTTCTGCTGACCCTTCGTTCTGACCATCACCAAGTCCCATCGGACATCGGCTTCAATCTTACGGCCACCCTGTTCAACCGTGAGTTAACATTTTGTATCATAGCCACCACGCTCACCTTTGAATTACATTGGGTGAAGGTAATTCACCTTCTCTTGTATTTAGAAATGAGCTAGATCGGCCACGGCGGGTTATAAGATTGAAAGCGAGGCACGGTTCAGCCTCGATTTCGATTTCGTGACCCGCCCTGACCTAGCTCAATAAAAATGACCCCAGGTCGAAGCCGTGAGAATCTCGATTTCGTAACCCTGACGATGCCTGAGTATTTTTGAGAATGGTTCAGTGAGAATAATTATGGCTGATTCCTTGAGCAAGAGCTTAGCTGTTTAGATCTGGACTTTGGAGAGTCGGGGGAGCGGGGATAGCTGAGTGGTCAGTAGATGACGTCTTCTTCTTGCACCTTCTCTTGCTTTGGACCCCGCATTTGGAATTCACTCCCACAAGACCTTAGACACTGCTCAACCCTGTCACCTTTTAAAGCCAAACTGAAAACCTTCCTCTTCTCACAGTATTTCCATCCTAACTAATATCAGTACCCAGTTTCTGCTACAGTCAGTGTGTGTGTGTGTGTGTGTGTGTGTGTGTGTGTGTGTGTGTTTGTAGTGCTTTAAAAAACATTAATTTATAATACTTTATGTCAATTGTTTTAGTAGGACTATGCTGTACATGTGTATATCATATTTAGGTTAACATGTATCATGTGAGCGCTCAGGGCGTTGATGAGCGCATGATAAATGTACATTATTATTATTATTTGGTAATTGACACTTAAGAAAACACACGAATGACTGGGCGTGGGGGTGTGCCAACAGCGGCGGTAGAGCAGTGCTACGATCCCGATACGAAAGGCGTGCTGTACCGAGGGCAAAAGGACTACACACGAGGGATGAAGCCGTGCCTTCACTGGTCTCAGGTCACCCACTGCCTGCACCACACCTTTAAAACCAGGTGAGTAGTCACACTCCGAGCATCGCTTTCCGGCACCTTCCTCCAAACTCTGCCAGATTTGGTTACGCCACTGAAGGGGCTGTCCACTGACGCGGTCAGCGCCCTCCGAAAGGTTTGGGTACTAATGTGACTGTAGAAGCAACCTAGCGCCCAAGCACGCACGCATCTACCCCGGGTGAAAAACAAAACAAAAACGTTCCGTCTCGGTTCAAACGATTTTGGTTTTATTCGAGCTGGCGTAAGCAACATGGTCAGTTATAAAACAAACGTCTGATATAATTCGAGTTGTTTGTAACAAACTTACTACTGTTTGAGCACCAACAAAAAACTGCTCGTTAGCCTACCGTTTTCCAAAACCTATTGCGTAACTAAATACGGCAGTGGTTGAAGGAAGGATGTAAACCAGGGCTTGGAGTTTGGTGGGTATATAGTAACCCCTCTTCGCTCTTTCTCCCACGCAGCCAGCACCACGCCTTTAAAGTCAGGTGAATAGTAACACCTCTCCGCTCTTTCTTACGCACAGCCAGCACCCACCTTTCATTGCATGGAAACTCTCCATTCAGCTAAATACCTACAACCTGCGTACCAGTGAATAGCAATTCTTCCTTCTGTACACAACCCATGTCACCCATGGAACACTAAGCGAGTGGCAGCTCTTCCTTCTGTACAACTCATGTCACCCCTGGAACAGCGGATGAGTGGCAGCGCTTCCTTCTGTACACAACCATGTCACCCTTAAAACACCAGGTGAGTGGCAGCTCTTCCTTCTGTACACAACCCATGTTACCCTTGGAACACCAAGTGAGTGGCAGCTCTTCCTTCTGTACACAACCCATGTTACCCCTGGAACACCAAGTGAGTGGCAGCTCTTCCTTCTGTACACAACCCATGTTACCCCTGGAACACCAGGTGAGTGGCAGCTCTTCCTTCTGTACACAACCCATGTCACCCTTAAAACACCAGGTGAGTGGCAGCTCTTCCTTCTTACACAACCCATGTCACCCTTAAAACACCAGGTGAGTGGCAGCTCTTCCTTCTGTACACAACCCATGTCACCCTTAAAACACCAGGTGAGTGGCAGCTCTTCCTTCTGTACACAACCCATGTCACCCCTGGAAAAACGTCTGTCGGTAACTGCAGCATCGATCAGCCATTTTCTTACGGCGTTTGGACTGCTTAAACTTCGAAAAATGTGTTTATTACTCTAAACGTGTTTTTGATGTCCACACATACGGATTTGAAAAGAAAGAAAGAAAAGTTTTAGTGTCGTCACCGTTTAGAAAATAAAGTCGATTAGGGGGGCTATTTGTTGCTCATACATATGATTCCAGGTGAGTGACAACTCTTGCTTCTATGTACAACCCGCACTACACCTTCAACACCAGGTAAGTAGCAACTCTTCTTTCTGAGTACAACAGGCACCACACCGTTGACACCAGGTAAGCGGCAACTCTTCATTCTACGTACAACCCGCACCATACCTTTGACACCAGGTAAGTGGAAACTCTTCCTTCTACGTACAACCCGTATCACACCTTTGACACCAGGTAAGTGACAGTTCCGTCTACGTACAACCCGTATCACACCTTTAACACCAGGTAAGTCACAGTTCCGTCTACGTACAACCCGTATCACACCTGTGACACCAGGTAAGTGACAGCTCTTCTACGTACAACCGGCACCACACATTTGACAGCAGGTAAGTGACAGTTCCGTCTACATACAGCCCGCACCACACCTTTGACACCAGGTAAGTGACTGTTCCTCCTTCTGCCTACAACAAGAACCACACATTTGACACCAGGTAAGTGACAGCTCTTCCTTTTACGTACAACCCGCACCACACCTTTGACACCAGGTAAATGGCAGCTCTTTCTTTTACATACAACCCGCATCACACCTTTGACACCAGGTAAGTGACAGCTCTTTCTTTTACTTACACCCCGCACCATACCTTTGACACCAGGTAAAAGACTGCTCTTTCTTCTACGTACAACCCGTACCACACCTATGACACCAGGTAAGTGTTTGCTCTTCCTTCTACGTACAATCCCTACCACACCTTTGACACCAGGTAAGTGTTTGCTCTTCCTTCTACGTACAATCCCTACCACACGTGTGACACCAGGTAAGTGTTTGCTCTTCCTTCTACGTACAATCCCTACCACACGTGTGACACCAGGTAAGTGTTTGCTCTTCCTTCTACGTACAATCCCTACCACACCTTGACACAAGCTGTGTAACAAGTAAGAAATGGAGTCAAAGTTCAGAGTAAAAACATCAAGCGCAATTTCAGAGTAAAAACATGCACTGTGAAGTCGTGGTGGGAAGGACACTTCGTTTTTTCGACCCGCGGGAAAACGATGTACTCCTGGTAGCTGTCATTTGTTTGGCATCAAGTTGGTATTTCAACTTGACACATGTTCTGTGTTGTTTTGATCACTTTCAGTGACTTTGCAGCCGGTCTTGACGTCAACTACTGTCGGAACCCTGACAACACGGACATGCCCTGGTGCTACACGTCTGCTAACGGCTGCCATAGGGACTACTGTGACGTCTGTAACATAGGTAGGAGACGGACTACTGTGACGTCTGTAACATAGGTAGGAGAGGGACTACTGTGACGTCTGTAACATAGGTAGGAGAGGGACTACTGTGACGTCTGTAACATAGGTAGCAGAGGGACTACTGTGACTGTAACATAGGTAGGATAGGGACAACTGTGACGTCTGTAACATAGGTAGGAAAGGGACCACTGTGACGTTTGTAACATGGGTAGGAGAGGGACTACTGTGACGTCTATAACATAGGTAGGAGAGGGACTACTGTGACTGTAACATAGGTAGGAGAGGGACTACTGTGACTGTAACATAGGTAGGAGAGGGACTACTGTGACATCTGTAACATAGGTAGGAGAGGGACTACTGTGACTGTAACATAGGTAGGAAGGGACTACTGTGACTGTAACATAGGTAGGAGAGGGACTACTGTGACGTCTGTAACATAGGTAGGAGAGGGACTACTGTGACTGTAACATAGGTAGGAGAGGGACTACTGTGACTGTAACATAGGTAGGAGAGGGACTACTGTGACGTCTGTAACATAGTTAGGAGAGGGACTACTGTGACGTCTGTAACATAGGTAGGAGAGGGACTACTGTGACGTCTTTAACATAGGTAGGAGAGGGAATATTGTGACGTCTATAACACGAGTAGGAGAGGGAATACTGTGACGTCTGCAACATAGGAGACCGACCGCTGTGACGTCTGTAACATAAGTAGGAGAGAAACTACTGTGGTGTCTGCAACATCAGTCAGCACGTCAAACAAAAGTACACATAATAATTATGGAAGTGTTGGTGAGGCATAAAGTGGAGAGGGCAGGGTCACTACGGTGACATATATAATGATGTAGGTTTGATCGTGGCACAAAATAATTAAAGCAAAATGTCGCTTTTGTTTTTGTTGTTGTTGTCCTTGTTCTCGTTAAACCACATTTGGTCAAGTCCATTGCACGCGCTTAGCTCTGTCTATCTACCTGCCTGCCTGCCTGCCTGCCTGTCTGTCTGTCTCTCTTTCGCCCTGATATAACCGCAAAGGTTGACTGGGCGTAAAACATCAAGTTACTTACTCTCTCTCTCTCTCTCTCTCTCTCTCTCTCTCTCTCTCTCTCTCTCTCTCCCTCTCTCTCTCTCTCTCTCTCTCACGCGTCCTGACAAGATTTAGAATTGTTCTCGTCCACACTGCGGTTACCCATGACCTTTTCCATGTATGACCTTTTGCATTTGACCTTTTCTGTCACAGTGTCACAGAGCGAGTGTACGACAGGAGTCCGCTGTGCAATGCCGCCACAGTGTGCAATCAGTCACGTGATGACATCATCGTTGTCGGCTGCGCTGCAACATGCAAACTGGTGCCCCCTCCTGCACCGGTCAGAAGTAAGCACACACTTACTTGCTTACGCCAGTCAGAAGTAAGCACACACTTACTTGTTTACGCCAGTCAGAAGTAAGCACACACTTACTTGCTTACGCCAGTCAGAAGTAAGCACACACTTACTTGCTTACGCCAGTCAGAAGTAAGCACACACTTACTTGCTTACGCCAGTCAGAAGTAAGCACACACTTACTTGTTTACGCCAGTCAGAAGTAAGCACACATTTACTTGTTCGCTTTACACCAGTCAGATATCAGGCCACCCGTTTACGTGTTCACGTTACGCCAGTCAGAAGTAAGCACACCTTTACTTGTTAATCTTACGCCAGTCAGAAGTAAGCACACATTTACTTGTTAATCTTATGCCAGTCAGAAGTAAGCACACATTTACTTGTTTACTTTACGCCAGTCAGAAGTAAGCACACATTTACTTGTTAATCTTACGCCAGTCAGAAGTAAGCAAACATTTACTTGTTAATCTTACGCCAGTCAGAAGTAAGCACACCTTTACTTGTTAATCTTACGCCAGTCAGAAATAAGCACACATTTACTTGTTTACTTTACGACAGTCAGAAGTAAGCACACATTTACTTGTTTACTTTACGCCAGTGAGAAGTAAGCATACATTTACTTGTTTACTTTACGCCAGTCAGAAGTAAGCACACATTTACTTGTTTACTTTACGCCAGTCAGAAGTAAGCATACATTTACTTGTTTACTTTACGCCAGTCAGAAGTAAGCACACATTTGCTTGTTTACTTTACGCCAGTCAGAAGTAAGCACACATTTACTTGTTCGCTTTACAGCAGTCATATTTATATCAGCCCACTCGTTTACGTGTTCACGTTACGCCAGTCAGAAGTAAGCACACCTTTACTTGTTCCTTTTATGCCAGTCGAATGTAAGCACACATTTACTTGTTCGCTTTACACCATTCAGATATCAGCACACCGTCAGAAGTAAGCACACCTTTACTTGTTAATTTTACGCCAGTCGAATGTAAGCCCACATTTACTTGGTCGCTTTGCGCCAGACTGAAGTAAGCACACATTTACTTGTTCACTTTCAGTTACGCCCGTCAGATGTAAGCACACATTTACTTGTTCCCTTAACGCCAGTCAAATGTAACTTACAAAATGCTCAGCGGAACTCGGCTGCAGGACTCGTGCTCCAAGCTCGTAAACTATGAGGTCATGTTTCGCGCCTCATCATAACTCTTCACTACTGCCTGTCTAAGCACGTATTGAGTCTAGGTTATCAACTCTGTGCTACTCCCTTTTCTCTGATACAGCCCCTGTTTATCTGTCTGTTCTTCTTCATGCATACACTCCACCAAGACAGCTCCGATCCTCTTCCGACTCAAGAACTCAGCGCCGGCATTCCACACATTAAGACGAAAATATTTCGACACTGCTCTTTTTTTTTCTATGCTGCTCCTTCTGTTTGGAATTCCCTGCCCCGTGACATTAGAAACATTCAGTCAAACGCTGCATTTAAAACCGCTGTGAAGACCCATCTATTTAAAACCTACAACTGCTAGCAAATCTTCTAGTTGGGGAAAATGAAACCTTGAACTATGAAAATACATTCTGTCGAAGCTCCTTCTGCCTGTGGAGTGTCAGTATAACTGCACATATATCTCCCATCTCCATCACGAACCGGCCAACACGTAGAGTTGACAGCTTTACAACAACAAAAACAAACCAAACAAACCACCACCATAACAAAAGTGGTTTTCTGATCATTTGCAGACCGGACGTGTACAACACCAGCGTGTGTCCCGGATGCCGTTTTTCCCGATCCCCTCAAGGCCACCTACAATCAAGGGGAGACAAGCACATATCAGTGTGTAACAGGGGAAGAAACTGCGAACGCCACTTGTCTCAGTAACGGCCAGTGGTCTCCCATCGGCTACGTGTGCGGAGGTAACTCCATGGCTGTACAATCATGATAACGTATGTCCCATCGGTGGATGGATCTGTACGTTATCACCATTGCCATCCCTACTTAGTGGGCAAAAGCTACTTAACAAAATGCGGATGATTCTCGATTTGTGGGGTCGTTTACTGGTAAGCAGAATGAATCTGAAACAGAATGAGGACCAGAGCGCTCGTGGAGAATAATAATAATAATAATAATGTACATTTATCATGCGCTCATCAACGCCCTGAGCGCTCACATGATAGATATTAACCATATTAACACACAAGGGAGTTAAATAGCTCTCGAGATACGTAACACAAGCACAACAACAAAGACCTGAGTCGCCTACGGTAACTCTAGTAAGTAAACATGGTGCTTAACGTCCACAGAAACCGTAAGGCTTATTAGGGACGGGGAGAAGGGGGAAGGGGGTATGGAGGTGGGGGGAGAGGGAGATTATATACCTATCGCTACACTGTCACCACCGGAATGACTCCTGCATTAAGATGGGCAGTGATGAGAACCATTTTAATGTTTCGTTAATTGTGAGGGACAAAGTCACAAGACAGTGTCCACAGCCACAATTTTGGAAGTGAAAGGAGAGCCGAAGCAGATTCGAACCGAGGTCCCTCTGCTTACCAGCCTACCGCCTTACCGCTAGGCCAAACCGGCTCACGCGGTAGCTCTCACCTGGCACGTGTGTATAAATACAAGGTACATAAACTCCACCAGAGGTCAATAAAGACAAATCCTCTAGGATGTACCAAAGTCTGTTTAGAGGATGTAGCTCTGGTAGAGTTTATCTACCTAGTATTTACACGCATGCCATGCCAGGTGAGAGTTACCGTAGGCGACTCAGGTCTTTGTTGTGTAAGTAGAATAGTTTGTTGGTAAGTTGCTACTGCTGCCTCTTCGCTGCGTGGCTGCGGGTTTGCCTGCATAACTACAGAGGCCTAACTGCATAACTGTATCTATTGCCAGGGTTGCAGCCGGCATTTCGCCGTTTTACTGCATAACTTTCAGAGCTCAAATCAAAATTATATTTTGTCCATTGTACGTGTTTATACATTTTTCTGCATCTTTTCGTACGGCGCCGGCATTGTGCCTTAGATTTGGTTAGGGATCATGCGCCATAGAATGTCCATTATTATTACTATTATTCTATTATTATAATACTTCCCCCACCCCCTACGCCTTAATAAGCAGCAGCTACGACAACACCAGGATCAAAAACAAGCGCAAAAAAACACAACAGCAACATTAGCAAACCTGCCACAATTGACATTTTTTCCCTAATATGTCAACCCGACATCCGAGGACATGAAGCCCCACATCATCATCACCTTCCATAATACTGATAATTAAGCAAGCAGACCGAAATCACAGCACACAAACAATGCAAAACAAAAAACGAAACCCCAAAAAACCAAAACAACAACAACAACAACAACGAAACCAAAACAAACAACAACTAAACAACAACACAAAAACAAACAAACAAAAAGGCAAGAAACATATCTAAAAGTCACAGAGACCACCACACTGAAGAGAGAGAGAGAGAGAGAGAGAGAGAGAGAGAGAGAGAGAGAGAGAGAGAGGGGGGGGGGGAGAGGGAGAGAGAGAGAGAGAGAGAGAGAGAGAGAGAGAGAGAGAGAGAGAGAGAGAGAGAGAGAGAGAGAAGAAAAGCCAACGCCCCAACGTTTCAATAGTGTCTGTATTGAACACAAACACCACACAGTGGCCGGTATAAAGACCGCTGGACTGTGCAGGGTGCTCGCCAGGCTGGGCCTATCACAGAGGGTCGTGCTACAGACTCTTTGACCAGGGCTACGTCACCTTCGCCACTGCCCAGCAGGTCTGCCGCAGTCACGGGGCTCTGGTCACCTCCGTCGTGGACCAGGACGAACAGGACTTCGTGATTTCCCTCAGGTGACGACAGCACACGTGCATCCAGCTTATATTTGTTTTATTCCGTGTTTACACTAACAGAAAAAGCCAACAGACAACACTAAAGGTAGCGAGCAATAGTCCCTTTAGACCTTTGCTGTGACAGCGCGAGTGTAAGACAGGAGTTCGCTGTGAAGAAAGAACTGGCAGAGATGGACAAAAAGTTAGTTCCTGGAATTTAACGTCCCGCCAGTTGCGTATGGTCACTTCAGGACGACTGGACAAAGAGGGAAAGACAAAGGGGAAACACACACACACACACACACACACACACACGCACAGCACGCACGCACGCACGCACGCACGCACGCACGCACGCACGCACGCACCACACAACACACACACACCACCACACACACACACAACACACACACACACACACACACACACACACACACACACACCTTAACACACACACACACACACACACACACACACACACACACACACACACACACTACAACTTAGGCAAAAAGGTCCGTCTCCAATCGAGTAAAGCTCGCCAAAGCTAAAATTAAAGGGACCAGATGACATCGGTATTCGATAGCATTATTTTTCATCCTCATGCTGTGTGCTGTATTTATGTTTCGTTCTGCAGCGGATCAGTTAAGTGTTGTGACCAGTTGATTAGCTAACTGCTGAGTGACTGACTGATCAGTTAAAGTATTGTGTGACAAACTGACATCTGATTTCACCTTAAGTGTTGTGTGACCAAAAGAGCAGTTACGTGTTAAATGACCAGCTAATCGCCTAAGTGTTGCGTGACCAGCTGGCCAGTTTAGTGTTGAATGACCAGCTAATCAGTTAAGTGTGGTGTAACAACAGTTAAGTATTGTGTGACCAACTGATCAGTTAAGTGCTGTGTTAACAACGGTTAGGTATTGTGTGACCAAACGATCATTTAAATGCTGTGTTAAGTGTTAAGTGTTGTGTAACAGTTAAGTATTGTGTGACCAACTGATCAGTTAAATGCTGTGTTAACAACAGTTAAATATTGTGTGACTAACTGATCATTTAATTGCTGTGTGACCAACTGATCATTTAATTGCTGTGTGACCAACTGATCAGTGAAGTGCAGTGTGACTAACCGATCAGTTAAGCGTTGTGTGACCAATTTATCAGTTAAGTGTTGTGTAACAGCGGTTACGTATTGTGTGACTAACTGACCAGTGAAGTGCTGTGTGACCAACTGATCAGTGAAGTGCTCTGTGACCAACTGATCAGTGAAGTGCTGTGTGACCAACTGATCAGTTTAGCGTTGTGTGACCAACTGATCAGTTAAGTGCTGTGTAACAACGGTTAAGTGCTGTGTGACCAAGTGATCAGTAAAGTGCTGTGTGACCAACTGATCAGTTAAGCGTTGTGTGACCAACTGATCAGGTAAGTGCTGTGTGACCATCTGATTAGTTAAGTGCTGTGTGACCATCTGATTAGTTAAATGCTGTGTGACCAACTGATCATTTAAGTGCTGTGTAACCATCTGATCAGTAAAGTGCTGTGTGACAACGGTAAAGTGTTGTGTGACTAACTGAAGTGTTGTGTGACCAACTGATCAATTGTTGTGTGACAAAGATTAAATGTTGTGTGACAAGGCTTACAATTTGTGTGACATACACAAAGAGAAATGTTGTGTGACAGAAGTTAAGTGTTGGGTGACAAGGGTTACATGTTGTGTGACAAACGTTAAGTATTGCGTAACCAGCTGATCAGTTAAGTGTTGTGTGACCAAAGCTGAGTGTTGTGTGACACAAGTTGCGTGCTGTGTGACCAGCTGGACAGTGAAGTGTTGTGTGACCTAAGCTGAATGTTGCGTGACACAAGTTGCGTGTTGTGTGACCAACTGGTCAGTTAAGTGTTGTGTGACCAAAGTTGAGTGTTGCGTGACACAAGTTGCGTGTTGTGTGACCAACTGGTCAGTTAAGTGTTGTGTGACCAAAGTTGAATGTTGCGTGTCAAGTTGCGTGTTGTGTGACCAGAGAGGTGGACTGGCCAATGTGGACTGGAGCCACTGATATCCAGACAGAAGCAAGCTTTGTCTGGCAGGACGGTACACCACTGAATTGGACCAACTGGAAAAACGGTAACTCATCTTCCTCCTACCTACTCCCCTTACACACACACACACACACACACACACACACACACACACACACACACACACACACACACACACACGCACGCACACACACACACACACACACACACGCACGCACGCACGCACGCACGCACGCACGCACACGTACACACACACGCACGCACGCACGCACACGTACACACACACACACACACACACACCACACACACACACACACACACACACACACACACACAAACACACACACAAACACACACATACACCCACACACGCGCGCGCGCACGCATACGCACGCACGCACACATATAGGCACACACACACGCACGCACGCACGCACGCACGCACGCACGCACGCACGCACGCACGCACGCACGCACGCACGCACGCACGCACACGGGGTCCAGAGTTAAATCACTACTATAATTATAGCCTTAATCTCAGGAACAAACATTAATTTGCCTGCGAGCTCCAGCATCATTTCTATCTTCACTGATGTCTTGTGTCTGGTGATAACAAACCCAGCTCAAGACTCTCCTCTTTAGACAGGCTTTTTCACAAACCTAGGCAGACCATTCCGTTGATAATCGTAGATTATATGTATGTATACGTGTGTGTGTGTGTGTGGGGGGGGGGGGGGGTGCGTGCGCGCGCGCTACTACGTGAGTGTCACACACACACACACACACACACACACACACACACACACACACACACAACACACACACACACACACAACAATTGAGTTTTTGTTTTACAAAAAGATCTACGCTCTATAAGACCTAGCCATTATTATTATAATTATATTTGCCACTAGCTACCAACGGTATTGTCGTTAGACTGTTCACCTTTACCAGCACATAATTCCGACGCCGAAGCGACAACGGGGGACTCTCCACCTTGACCGTTACCGTAACCATGACATGCACCACGACCTTGACCTAGCCTTACTTTGCAGGTGAGCCAAACAACTATTGGAACCAAGACTGCGTGACCCTATACCCACGTTACTCTGGGTCCTTGTGGGTGGACACGAACTGTGAGACGGAACCCCAGCCCCTGTTCATCTGCAAGTACACTCTCTCCGGTCAGTCTCTTGGAGATCTTTGTCGCCTCCATCTTCAGCAGCTTGGATGAGCGGCGTGCAAAGCTCAATGGCTGGCTTCGTTTATTGGTCGCCCTCAGTGATAAAACCTAGTACGCGTTTGCCTGTAGTTTTCACTGAAGACCCAGGCATTATATACACTTTCTTGGTCGCCCTCAGTGGTAAAACCTACTTCGTGTTTGGCTGTAGTCTGCACTGAATGCCCAGGCATTATCTGCACTTTGTTGGTCGCCCTCAGTTATAAGACCTAGTACACGTTTTGATGTAGTCTGCAAGACCCAGGCATTATGCGCACTTCGTTGACCACCCTCAGTGATAAAACCTAATACACGTTTGGCTGTAGTCTGCTAGACCCAGGCATTATGACCCTTCGTTGGTTGCCCTCGGTGATAAAACCTAGTACACGTTTGGCTGTAGTGTGCACTGAAGACCCAGGCATTATGTACACTTTGTTGGTCGCCCTCACTGATAAGACCTAGTACACGTTTGGCTGTAGTGTGCACTGAAGACCCAGGCATTATGTACACTTTGTTGGTCGCCCTCACTGATAAGACCTAGTACACGTTTGGCTGTAGTGTGCACTGAAGACCCAGGCATTATGTACACTTTGTTGGTCGCCCTCACTGATAAGACCTAGTACACGTTTGGCTGTAGTGTGCACTGAAGACCCAGGCATTATGTACACTTTGTTGGTCGCCCTCACTGATAAGACCTAGTACACGTTTGGCTGTAGTGTGCAAAACCCAGGCATTATCTCGTGAGGAGTGGTGAGGGATGAGTGGAGTCAAAATGGATTATCTCGTGAGGAGTGGTGAGGGATGTGTGGAGTCATGATGGATATGTGGAGTGGTGGTGGATGTAAAGATGATAGATGTAAGGAGTGGTGATAGTTATGTGGAGAGATGATGGGTGGATGGAGTTGTGGTTGGATGTGTGGAGTGGTGATGGATATGAGGAGAGATGACGGATGTGTGGAGTTCTGATGGATGTACGGAGTTGTGACGGATGTGTGGAGTGGTGATGGATGTACGGAGCGGTGATGGATGTATGGACTGGTGGTGGATATGAGGAGAGATGATGGATGTATGGAGTTGTGATGGATGTACGGAGTTGTGACGGATGTGTGGAGTGGTGATGGATGTACGGAGCGGTGATGGATGGGTGGAGTGGTGGTGGATGTAAAGAGAGATGATGGATGTATGGAGCTGTGATGGATGTATGGAGTTGTTATGGATGTACGAAGTGGTGGTGGGTGTGAGGAGAGATGTAGGATTGTGGAGTTGTGATGGATGTGTGGAGTGGTGTTGGACGTGAGGATAGATGATGGATGTGTGGAGTGGTGATGGATGTGAAGATAGATGATGGATGTGTGGAGTGGTGATGGATGTACGGAGCGGTGATGGATGGGTGGAATGGTGGTGCATGTGTGGAGTGGTGGTGGATGTACGGAATTGTGATGGATGTATGGAGTGGTAAGAGATGTATGGAGTGGTGATGGATGTGTGGAGTGGTGATGGATGTGTGGAATGATGATGGATGTGTGGGGCAGCGATGGATGCGTGTGCTAACCAAACCGCACAAATGTCGCTTTCAGAAAGAACATCCTGCCGAGATCGAATTCGTTGCCGTGTGGCACTAGAGGAAGTTCCAGACCTGTGCTCCACGCACCCTGACTTCGCTGACCTGCAGTGCCCCTACTCCTGTGGCGTCTGCCTACACGACTCCAGTGAGTCAACACTCTCCCTGCCTGGCTGATTGCCTTGTCGGTCGGTTGGTTGATTATCGGTTGACTGACTGACTTGTCGGTTGGTTGTTTGTTTGGTGGAAGTAGCTGCTTTATCGATTGCTAGGCTGAATGTCGGTTGGTTGGTTGGTGGAAGTAGCTGTTTCATCGATTGCTAGGCTGAATGTTGTTTGGTTGGTTGGTGGATAGCTGTTTCATCGATTGCTAGGTTGACTTGTCGGTTGATTGGTTGGTTGGCGGAAACAGCTGTTTGATCAACCATTAGGATGACTTGTCGGTTGGTTGGTTGGCGGAAATAGCTGTTTCATCAACCGCTAGGCGGCTTACTTGTCGGTTGGCTGGTTGGTGGAAATAGCTATTTCATCAATTGCTAGGCTGAATATTGGTTGATTGGTTGATGGATATAGCTGTTTCAACAATTGTTAGGCTGATATGTCGGCTGGTTGGTTGGTGGGAATAGCTGTTTCATCAGTAGCTTGGCTGGCTGTACATTTAAGCAAGTTGCGTTCCTAAAGCAATGCCACTGCCTTGACCAGCACCAAGATGCCCGACAACGCCGCCATCAGCGGAAGTGGAAGTGGTGAGTCCCGTGGGGCAGTCCGACATTCCCCGCGGGTCCACCGTCCAGTTCGCCTGCACACAGCCGCACGTGCTGACCCAGGGACAGCTGACCCTGGCCTGCGATGACGACGGAAAACTCATCGGACAGCTGCCTGTGTGTCTGGGTGAGGCCTTAACCCCTTCGGTGCCAGGGAGGGGAAGTCAGTCTGTGCATGCCTGTGTGTGGCTTTAACCCCTTCAGTGCCAGGGAGGGGAAGTCAGTCTGTGCATGCCTGTGTGTGGCTTTAACCCCTTCAGTGCCAGGGAGGGGAAGTCAGTCTGTGCATGCCTGTGTGTGGCTTTAACCCCTTCAGTGCCAGGGAGGGGAAGTCAGTCTGTGCATGCCTGTGTGTGGCTTTAACCCCTTCAGTGCCAGGGAGGGGAAGTCAGTCTGTGCATGCCTGTGTGGCTTTAACCCCTTCAGTGCCAGGGAGGGGAAGTCAGTCTGTGCATGCCTGTGTGTCTTTGTGTGGCCTTAACCCCTTCAGTGCCAGGGAGGGGAAGTCAGTCTGTGCATGCCTGTGTGTCTTTGTGTGGCCTTAACCCCTTCAGTGCCAGGGAGGGAAAGTCAGTCTGTGCATGCCTGTGTGTCTGGGTGAGGCCTTAACCCTTTCAGTGCTATGGAGGGAAAGTCAGTCTGCGCATGCCTGTGTCTTTGGGTGAGGCCTTAACCCTTTCAGTGCTAGAGAAGGGACGTGAGTCTGTGCATGCCTGTGTGTTTGGGTGATGCCTTAACCCTTTCAGTGCTAGAGATGGGAAGTCAGTCTGTGCATGCCTGTGTCGGGGAATTACATGTTTCTGGGAGGCAGATGTTGTCGAATAAAATGTACTGGAGTATAAAAAAGTATTCTTTTTTTAATATTGTGCATGTACACATTAATTTTGCCTGAAGTCCTGTCAGTTCAAGTAGTAGGCATATAACATAAGGAATTTGAAGTCTGATATTGATTTCGGAAGCAATGACTAAATATTCACTAGATGACGCTGAATTTGATATCAGCAAAGAAACATGCTTTATATAAAAATTAAAATTAAATCATATAATAGCGTATTTCCTATGCATCCCCACATGCCCCTTCAGATTAACCGCATCCTCTGGTTAAAATAGTTGGCTTATACAGGAAGGTTTTCCTATTTCATTGTTCTGTAGTGCACACATTTTCGCCGTTGCTATCCTTTGGTGAAATCGCATGGAAAAAGAAAAAGAAAGAAAAAAAAAAAAAAAAAAAAAAAAAAAACTTGAGGAATATGCAGTTGTTGGGTTATAATTTTCAGTTATTCGTTAGCGGACTCATAAACTAAGTCCCGTAGAGCCATTCGTCCCAGTGCCTAATGGTGTGCGTGCGTGCGTGCGTGTGCGTGCGTGCGTGCGTGCGTGCGTGCGTGCGTGCGTGTGCGTGTGCGTGTGCGTGTGCGTGTGTGTATGTTTCCTTTGCTGCAGGTTTTGATATTAATTAGTAGTAATATTGTTATTGTTGTTATTGGTTTAAATGTTTTTATATCAGATCCGAACACGCTGGTTCAGGATAGCAACGACCTGCAGATGATCGCTAGGCCCGAACGGATCAACGCTCAGTACCCGTACCTGGGGGCGGGCACAAAACTGACAATCCAGAGGAACGGGGTCATCAAACAGTGGCGGTTCTACAGCTCATCGGCCGGCTGGTCAGTGTTCCAGGTCTGGAGACCTGACCCTGCGGCTGGTCAGTTCCGGTGAGAGTTAAGGCCGCGGCCAGCTCCAAAGATCGGTGTACGGCATCCTTCCTCCAGCCACTGCCAGGATCACTGGTTACTCCACAGGTCTCCAATTTTACAGTAATATAAGTACGACATCCTTCCTTCAACCACTGCCAGGATCACTGGTTACTCCATAGGTCTCCAATTTTACAGTGATATAAGTACGACATCCTTCCTTCAGCCACTGCCGGGACATCATTCCTCCAACCAATGTAGGGACAACTGAGTGGTTATTCCATGTCTCCAATTTTACAGTAATATAAGTACGACATCCTTCCGGGACATCATTCCTCCAACCACTTCCTGGACAGCTGGTTATTGCATAGGTCTCCGATTTTACAGTCATATAAGTACGACATCATTCCTCCAACCACTGACAGGGTAATTGGTTACTCCATAGGTCTCCAATTTTACAGTAATATAAGTACGACATCCTTCCTTCAACCACTGCCGATACATCTGGTTACTGCATGGGTTTCCAATTTTACAGTAATATAAGTACGACATCATTCCTCCAAGCACTGCCTGGACATTTGGTTACTGCATAGGTTTCCAATTTTACAGTAATATAAGTACGACATCCTTCCTTCAACCACTGCCGAGACATTTGGTTACTGCATAGGTTTCCAATTTTACAGTAATATAAGTACGACATCATTCCTCGAACCACTGCCGGGACAAGTGGTTATTCCATCGGTCTCAAATTTTACAGTAATATAAGTACGACATCATTCCTCCAGCCACTGACGAGACATTTGATTACTCCATAGGTCTCCAATTTTACAGTAATATAAGAACGACATCCTTCCGCCAACCGCTGCTGGGATAATTTGTTACTCCATAGGTCTCCCATCTCACAGTAATAATTATAAGTACGACATCCTTCCTTCAACCACTGTCGAGACATTTGGTTACTGCATAGGTCACCAATTTCACAGTAATAATAAATACGACATCATTCCTCGAAACATTGCCGGGACAAGTGGTTATTCCATAGGTCTCCGATTTTACAGTCATGTAAGTACGACATCCTTCATCCAGCACACTGCCGAGACATTTGGTTACTGCATAGGTCTCCAGTTTTACAGTAATATAAGTACGACAAACAAAAACCTTCTGTCCCTCACCCTTGCAGCTTCCGTCTAGTGGGTCAAAACCAGGTCATGACCCAGGGCATAGGTCATGAACTCTACGACGTGGCAGTGGAGGACTGGATTCACGTGCAGCCCGGGGACCGCCTGGCATTATGGGAAGGATACTATATCAGCCGAGGGAACATTCCGCACAGCAGCTGTGGCTCTGGAGAGGAGGCAGCGGACTTTGGGGTGGTCAAGGCGACCACGTGGAGCAGCACATGTGACTACTCTACGCAGAGTCCCACTCTGTTCTCTAGCACCGTGCGCTGCTGGCTTTTCTCCTACAAAGCCGTCATACACCCGGTCAGTCCTGGGTATTAATTTGTCACGTCCGTCTGTATCGGTCTGGCTGGGATTCTTGGGAGGTTGTGTGTGTGTGTGTGTGTGTGTGTGTGTGTGTGTGTGTGTGTGTGTGTGTGTGTGTGTGTGTGTGTGAGTGTGTGTTGTGTATGTGTGTGTGTGTGTGTGTGAGTGTGTGTTGTGTGTGTGTGTGTGTGTGTGTGTGTGTGTGTGTGTGTGTGTGTGTGTGTGTGTATGAATGTGCGTGTGTGTTTGTTTGTGTGTGTGAGTGTGTGTATGAATGTGTGTGTGTGTGTGTGTGGTGTGTGTGTGTGTGTGTGTGTGTGTGTGTGTGTGTGTGTGAGTGTGTGCGCGCGCGCGTGCGTGCGTGCGTGCGTGTGTGTGTGTGTGTGTGTGTGTGTGTGTGTGTGTGTGTGTGTGTGTGTGTGTGTGTGTGTGTGTGTGTTCGGCACCTACTCCAACATATCACATGACGAACTACTCCACCACATACCATGGCAAAACCCTCCGTCGCATCAGATGACAAAAAACAACAACAACAAAAACACTCCATCACATACCATGGCAATACACTCCGTCGCATGAGATGACAAAAAACACTCCATCACATCAACTGTCAAAACGCTCCGTCGTATTAAATCTCTCGGCAAAAAATCAATCACATCACACAGCAAATCACTCCGGTGCACTATGTCACAAAACTACCCAACCACATCACATGAAAAAGTACTCCGTCACATCACATGACACTAGACAACATCACTTCACCAGACAAAGCAGTCGACGGCAAAATTAAGACACGACAAAACACTCCTTCAGTTACATCATCACATCACAAACGCTCCTTCACATCATATGAAAAGCACAAATCCAATACATTGCATTACAAAACACTCCATTACATCCACGCACACACGCACGCACGCACGCACGCACACGCACACACACGCACGCACGCACGCACGCACACACACACACACACACGCACGCACGCACGCACGCACGCACGCACACACATACGCACGCACACGCACGCACACACACACACACACTCACAGCACATACCCCACCGCACCACCCCGCACCCCGAAAAAAAGAAAGAAAAGAGAAATGCTCAGATGCACTCGATCGCTGACGACGAGACTGCAGACAAAAAACGCTTCATGACACCACCACACTCCCCCGTGAGTCGGTTTATGAAACATTAAAATGGCTGTCATCGCTGCCCACCTTAACGCAGAAGTCATTCTGGTGGTGACAGTGTAGCCATAGGTAGGCCAATAATTATAATCTCCCCCACCCCCTCCTTCCACCTCCATACATCCTTCCCCCCTTCTCCCCGTCCATAATAAGCCTTATGGTTTCTGTGGACGTTAAGCACGGAATGACCTTCCCCTTCCTCTCCGACAGAAACCCTCTCTGGACTGATTCAAATCTAATCTAAAAACATTTCTTTTCCGGAAATTGTAGACCTGCCATGTTTTCTGTTCCGTGCGTCTTTAACCATTCCAAGTCTCCTTCTTCTTCTTTGTTGCTTTACGTCCACGGAAGCGAGATGGCTTATTAGGGACGGGGACAGAGTGGGAAGGGGACGAAAGAGTGAAGGCTCGACCGCGGAAACCGCCCGAAAAAGACCGGAGAGACCGTGGACCGCCGCCAAAACAATGGAAGTGTTAAGGCGGTGTCCCTCGCCATTGCCCAGCGACTTGTGCACTGCGCAATTGCTGTTTCAACTGCTGTGCTTGGGCAGAGTCAAAAAGACAATGTCCGTTGCACTGCTGTTGACGAACAACTTGGACAACTCAAAGCAAAGGAAGTCCAACTTTCTCAGCCCAGCTCCACCTCCCTACTCATGATCTCTTCTGGGCTAACTTGAGGGTCCAGCTCCACCTCCCTCCTCTAAGATCTCTTGATCTTTTGATCTCGCCTGGAACCCCTGTGACCAAGTCTCCCGGGCGTTTGCTGCTTTTATAGTCAGAATGCTTGTGTGTGCGGGTGCCTCTGTGTGTGTGTGTGTGTGTGTGTGTGTGTGTGTGTGTGTGTGTGTGTGTGTGTGTGTGTGTGTGTGTGTGTGTGTGTGTGTGCGCTTAGAATAGTCTCTAGGGACACGATTTTGTGCTTTAAAAATACCTTTATTATTATTACTATTATTATGATGATTATTATTAAGCACCATGTTTACTTACTTACCACACTCATCGGGCGACTCCACAGGACATTATATTATTTAACTTGACGTTGCAGGAGAGTTCTGTCCCCGCTGGCGGAGACGTGGCCACCAACCACATTACCTTGTTTCCGCGGCCGATACTGGGCTACTGGAAAACTCTGTACCTGAGCGAGGGCGACAACCTCAAGATCCCCACCGACGGCTATCTCTCCAGGTGGCAGTTCTACGTCAAGAACCCTGAATCCGCAGCTCTACAGGTGTGGAGGCCCCGTCCCGACCTGGGAGCCAACAGGTAGGCCTGCATGATGATGATGATGTGGCGTTGCTGGTGATGGGGTCTTTGGGTGGGGTTATAGTAGGGGTGGGTAGGGTTACTGTAGGTTATTGTAGAGTTGGGGAGGGTTATTGCAGGGTTGGGTAGGGGGACATTGTAGGGTTGGTAGGGTTATTGTAGGGTTGGTATGCATGGTTATTGTAAGGTTGGGTAGGGTTATTGTAGGGTTGGCTAGGAGGCTATGGTAGGGTTGGGTAGGGCCGGGTTATTATAGGGTTGGGTAGGGTTATTGTAGGGTTGGGTAGGAGGCCATGGTAGGGTTGGGTAGGGCCGGGCTATTGTAGGATTAGTATGGGTATTGTAGGGTTGGGTAGGGTTATTGTAGGGTTGGGTAGGAGGCTATGGTAGGGTTGGGTTGGGCCGGGTTATTGTAGGGTTGGGTAGGGTTATTGTAGGATTGGTTTGGTTTTTGTAGGGTTGGGTAGGGGGTTATTGCAGGGTTGGATAGGGTAATTGTAGGGTTGGGTATGGGGTTATTGTAGGGTTGGGTAGAGAGACTGGAAAATGTTCGGTAGGGATAATGTAGAGTTGGGTAGGGGATTATTGTAGGGTCGTTGTGTGTGTGTGTGTGTGTGTGTGTGTGTGTGTGTGTGTGTGTGTGTGTGTGTGTGTGTGTGTGTGTGTGTGTGCGCGCGCGCGCGCGCGCGCGTGATGCCCAAATACCTTATTCACGCACAGGTCTGGGGTCACAAGGTTAGGTCACAAGATTAGGTCACCGAATGGAGCCTGACATCTGTTTATTAGCATGACTCCTTTTGCGCGATCGCCACGATATAAATTTCTTTGACTGGGCAAAGTATCAGCCGCAGTCCATCTTTAATGATTTTCGTTTTGCCTGAGGCAGTGACTAATTCAAAATTAAACGCCGGTAGCCCTACTAGCATCGTTAATACCCTGTCATCTTGTGGCTGTATTTTTGTGGCAATGCAATTTTTAAACCAATAACGGTTCTTTCTTTTCTTCATCTTCGCTTGTTGCAGTTTTGAATTTGTGGGCCAAAACATGTTCACAATCAACGCCACTGAAGGAGGTGTCTATGACATGACTGTGCCAGAAGGGGAGAGAATCGCGGTCAGAGCAGGTGACGTCACTGGAATTTGGTACCCTGATGCTGATCGCCTTGGTATAGCTTACAACTACTGCGGAGCCGACAAGTACCCGGAATCCGGCATGATGCGGAGGTTTGGAGCCATGATAGCCGAGAGTCTGGCAGTCTACGACGTCCTCAACATTCCCTTGAAAACGAGCTACACTTGTCAAAAATTCTCTTTCAGGACTGTCATTTCACAGGTAGCTATAGGTTCATATGAGTCTTGGAGCAACGGTCGTGGTTGTTACTTGTTAGCCTTCAGAAATCTGTCTCTTCTCGCCCTTCCTGTCCAACCACCCGGCTCCACTCTCTGTCTCAGAGGTCTGTCAGTGTGTGTGTGTGTGTGTGTGTGTGTGTGTGTGTGTGTGTGTGTGTGTGTGTGTGTGTGTGTCTCTCTCTTCTATCGCTGTCTGCCCTGGCCAGGACCACCCCACTTTTACTTCACTCTTTCTTTCTCTGTCTCTCCTTCTCTTTCTCCTTCTTTCTCTCTGTCTACCCGACCAGGATCGATCTTTCTTTCTTTCTTCTTTCTGCCCATCTCTTCCTTTTTCAAAGTTTTGTAAATCTCCACCAACCCCCCCCCCCCCCAACCCCCCACCCACCGCTTCCAGCAACCTCCCCTCCCCCCAGCACCCCCACCCCCACCACCCGCCCCACTCTCTTCACCACAGCAGCAAATGCTGGCCTTACTGAAATGATCTGCATCTTCCCCAGGACCCTGACCGCCCCCGCTGCCAGACGGCTCCAGTGTCGACGGACGTGGAGCTGTCGCAGCCCGCGGACGAGTCCACTGTGCCCTGGGGTGGGACCGTAGTGTACAAGTGCCGGGCGGGCTACACCCTCACCCAGGGCCAACTCCTCACGAAATGTGGGCCGGACGGCAATCTTACCGGTCTGCCTCCCGTCTGTGAAGGTAGGCCACTCCTGGCCCGGGACTGTCATGAACTGGTTATGGAACTTGAGTGTGTGTGTGTGTGTGTGTGTGTGTGTGTGTGTGTGTGTGTGTGTGTGTGTGTGTGCGCGGCGCGCGTACGTGGTGCGTGTTTTGATTTGCGTGCGTGCGTGCGTGCGTGCGTGCGTGCGTGGTGTGTGTGTGTGTGTGTGTGTGTGTGTGTGTGTGTGTGTGTGTGTGTGTGTGTGTGTGTGTGTGTGTGCGCGCGCGAGTACGTGCGTGCGTGTTTTGATTTGTGTGTGTGCGTGCGTGCTTTGTGTGTGTGTGCTTTGTGTGTGTGTGCTGTGTGTGTGTGTGTGTGTGTGTGTGTGTGTGTGTGTGTGTGTGTGTGTGTGTGCGCGCGCGCACACGAACACGCATTCTCTAAATGGTAAAAAGAGATCAAACAAAGAAACAAAACTGAAAATTAACGATTTCATTCTTTTTTTTTAATTCGAACTCATATTTGAGTACTTTGTTAGGTGGGTGGAACCGGCGGGGGTGGGGGATTGGGGGATTGGGGGGGGGGGGGGGGGGGGAGAACGGTTCTGTTTAAGTTGTTGAGTTGCGTTGTCAAGGACGTCACAGATCTCTGATCCGCTGGAAATAGTCAGTTGAAAAGTGCCGCCTAAACGTGGCAACTCCCCCCTGATGATCCACCTTGCTGTGTGTACCCACCAGACCCAGACACCCTCGTTCAGGACAGCAGCGACGTGGCCCTGACGTCAAGACCCGTTCTCCCTTCTGCTTATTTCACGTACCTGGGGGCGGGCACAAAACTGACAATCCAGAGGAACGGGGTCATCAAACAGTGGCGCTTCTACAGCTCATCGGCCGGCTGGTCAGTGTTCCAGGTCTGGAGACCTGACCCTGCGGCTGGTCAGTACAGGTCAGTACAGCCAGCAGCAGCACCACCTTCAGTTTATGGACGGGAAGGGAGGGGAGAGGGAGGGAGGCAGGGAGAGAAAGAAGGAGAGGAGAGAGAGAGAGAGAGAGAGAGAGAGAGAGAGAGAGAGAGGAGAGAGAGAGAGAGAGAGAGAGAGAGAGAGAGAGAGAGAGAGAGAGAGGGGATGGAGGGAGAGAGACAGAGACAGAGACATATACAAAGAGACAGAGAGACAGAGATGGGGAGCGGAGGAGGGAAGGAGAGAGAGAGTGAGAGAGAGAGAAAGAGAGGGAGGGGGAAGGGGATGGAGAAGAGAGAGAGAGGGGGAAAGAGAGGGGAGAGAGAGAGAGAGGAGAGAGAGAGAGAGAGAGAGAGAGAGAGAGAGAGAGAGATGTGTCTTCGTCGGAATGACACTGCAAACTGATACATTTTTCAGTGATGTCAGTATCTTACGAATGGTGATGAAATAGCTTGCGATCTTTCGTCCTAGATCTTACAGGGTAATAACAACCCTACGAACCCTACGAGTGTGTCTTTGTCAGTCGCTGGTCAGTGTCTGCCATTCAACGGCCACATGCAGTTACTCAGTCAGTCGATGACGTGGGGCTTCTTCTTCTCGACCGCCGCTACACCGAGAGTCCAGCCTGCAAGGTGAATGTGGCTGTCTTCTCCAGTTCCTCCTTGCTGCCGTGGAGTTTGGTGTGTAACTGGACTGCCGTTGGCCACACGTTTTGTCTTGCTGTCTGCAGAAGCGGGAATCTCTGCAGTACGTTCGGCGGTCTGGTCTTCTAGACCGCTGTTGCAGACTGGTGATGGTGCCAGCTTCATTTCCCTGAACATGTGGGCATTGAGTCGGTTGTGGCCCATGCGTAGGCTCATGACCACAACCTGCTGCCACCGGTCAAGCCGGAAGCGGAAGTCATCACTCTCAGTGCGTTGCCCCACGGCTGCTCTGATGAGGGTCTTCTTTTCTTGGAAGGTGACACTGACCATTAATTACATAGACTTGCATTGTGAGATAGTCTAATGTGGGGCTGATAATGTCCTCAGGTGTCGGGCTGACATAAGTGAGGCGTATAATGTCCTCAGATGTCGGGCTGACATAAGTGAGGCGTATAATGTCCTCAGATGTCGGGCTGACATAAGTGAGGCTGATAATGTCCTTCAGGTGTCGGGCTGACATAAGTGAGGCGTATAATGTCCTCAGATGTCGGGCTGACATAAGTGGGGCTGATAATGTCTTCAGATGTCGGGCTGACATAAGTGGGGCGTAGTAATGTCCTCAGATGTCGGGCTGACATAAGAGGGGCGTATACTGTCCTCAGATTCTGGGCTGACATACTATTAAGGACAAGAAATACAGTCTGCTTTCCGTCAATCAATGCACGAACGTGTGGCATAGCGTGCTACATGGCATCTCTTGGTTACTGTGCCGTAATTATCATTATTGTTGTCATGACCGTACACTGAAAGTGGTTCGTGGCCCTTAGAGCATTTTGGACTCGACTCGTGCCCGAATCACTGAAAG
The DNA here is from genome assembly GCA_018857735.1 of Alviniconcha marisindica. Classification (NCBI taxonomy): domain Eukaryota; kingdom Metazoa; phylum Mollusca; class Gastropoda; family Provannidae; genus Alviniconcha; species Alviniconcha marisindica. Next base: position 1,302,935 of record JABMCL010003271.1, on the reverse strand, counting down.
CTGACATGCCGATCACATCCTTGTTCTGTGTCAGCTTCCGCCTGTTGGGCCAGAACCAGGTGCTGACCCAGGGTGCTGGGGAGGAAACCTACGATGTTCCATCGGCGGACTGGATTCACGTGCAGCCCGGGGACCGGCTGGCCTTGTGGGAAGGGTCCAGCCCCAGCCGAGGCAGCGTGGGCTACGGTCCCTGCGTTAGCGGAGAGAAAAGGTCAGACTGGGGTGTGCACCGAGGTCCGTACAATAGGCGGGCCGACTACTCTTCCCAAGTGGTCTCCAGCTTCGTAACCTACGTCTTCTGCAGGGTCTTCTCCTACAAGGCTGTTATCTATCCGGTGAGCTCGCCTCGACCACCCTCCTCCCTCCCTTTCCCCCCTCCTCCCTCCCCCCTCCCTTTCCCCATCCTCCCTCCCTTTCCCCCCTCCTCTCTCACTTTCCTCCCTTTCCCCCCTCCTCCCTCCCTTTCCCCCCTTTTCCCCTCCTCCCTCCCCTTTCCCCCCTCCTCCCTCCCTTCCCTCTCCTCCCTCCCTTTCGCCCCACCACCCTCCCTTTCCCCCCTTCTCCCTCCCCCCTCACTTTCCCCCCTTTCCCCCTCCTCCATCCCTTTCTCCCCTTCCCTTTCCCCCCTTCGCCCCTCCCCCTCCCCCCCCCTTTCCCCCTCCCCCACCCCTTTCCCCTCCTCCCTCCCTTCCCCCTCCTCCTATCCCATTTCCCCCTCCTCCCCCCCCTTCCCCCTACACCTCCATTCCCTTCCCTTTCCCTTTCGCCCCTCCCACGCCCTTTCCCCTTCCTCTCTCCCTTTCCCCCTCCTCCTTCCATTTTCCCCCTCTCCCCCTCCTCCCTTCCTCCGTCCCCTTTTCCCCATCCTCCCTCCCTTTTCCCCATCCTCCCTCCCTTTCCCCCCCCCCTACCTCCCCCCCCCCCCCCCCCCTCCTGTTTCAGAATCAGACTATTCGATGATTATAGAGACTTTGCGAGCATTGAGGAGGTTGTGAACAGCAGTGTCAGTACTTGTGGCGTAATAACATGTTGCTCCAGAATCAGACTATTTGATGATTATAGAGACTTTGCGAGCATTGAGTAGGTTGTGAACAGCAGTGTCAGTACTTGTGGCATAATAACATGTTGTTCCAGAATCAGACTATTTGATGATTATAGAGACTTTGCGAGCATTGAGTAGGTTGTGAACAGCAGTGTCAGTACTTGTGGCATAATAATATGTTGTTTCAGAATCAGACTATTTGATGATTATAGAGACTTTGCGAGCATTGAGTAGGTTGTGAACAGCAGTGTCAGTACTTGTGGCATAATAACATGTTGCTCCAGAATCAGACTATTTGATGATTATAGAGACTTTGCGAGCATTGAATAGGTTGTGAACAGCAGTTTCAGTACTTGTGGCATAATAACATGTTGCTCCAGAATCAGACTATTTGATGATTATAGAGACTTTGCGAGCATTGAATAGGTTGTGAACAGCAGTGTCAGTACTTGTGGCATAATAACATGTTGTTCCAGAATCAGACTATTTGATGATTATAGAGACTTTGCGAGCATTGAATAGGTTGTGAACAGCAGTGTCAGTACTTGTGGCATAATAACATGTTGCTCCAGAATCAGACTATTTGATGATTATAGAGACTTTGCGAGCATTGAATAGGTTGTGAACAGCAGTGTCAGTACTTGTGGCATAATAACATGTTGCTCCAGAATCAGACTATTTGATGATTATAGAGACTTTGCGAGCATTGAATAGGTTGTGAACAGCAGTGTCAGTACTTGTGGCATAATAACATGTTGTTCCAGAATCAGACTATTCGATGATTATAGAGACTTTGCGAGCATTGAATAGGTTGTGAACAGCAGTGTCAGTACTTGTGGCATAATAACATGTTGTTCCAGAATCAGACTATTCGATGATTATAGAGACTTTGCGAACACTGAGTAGGTTGTGAACAGCAGTGTCAGTACTTGTGGCATAATAACATGTTGCTCCAGAATCAGACTATTTGATGATTATAGAGACTTTGCGAGCATTGAATAGGTTGTGAACAGCAGTGTCAGTACTTGTGGCATAATAACATGTTGTTCCAGAATCAGACTATTTGATGATTATAGAGACTTTGCGAGCATTGAGTAGGTTGTGAACAGCAGTGTCAGTACTTGTGGCATAATAATATGTTGTTTCAGAATCAGACTATTCGATGATTATAGAGACTTTGCGAACACTGAGTAGGTTGTGAACAGCAGTTTCAGTACTGTTGGCATAATAATATATTGTTTAAGGATCAGACTATTTGATGATAGAGACTTTGGGAGCTTTGAGTAGGTTGTGAACAGCAGTGTCAGTACTTGTGGCGTAATAACATGTTCCAGAATCTGACTATTTGATGATAGAGACTTTGCGAGGACTGAGTAGGTTGTGAACAGCTGTTTCAGTACTTGTGGCATAATAATATATTGTTTCAGAATCAGATTATTTGATGATAGAGACTTTGGGAGCATTGAGTTGGTTGTGAACAGCAGTTTCAGTACTTGTGGCATAATAATATATTGTTTCAGAATCAGACTATTTGATGATAGAGATTTGCGAGCACTGAGGAGGTTGTGAACAGCAGTGTCACGTCAGTGAGTACTGTACATTGCAGGTGGACAGTGTTCCTGCGCGGGTGGACATGGTGACCAACAATGTCTTGCTGTTCCCTCGCTCTCGCACGGGCAGTCGTACGTATCTGTACCTGGGTGATGGCCGCAACTTCCGCATCTCCGAGGACGGCTTCCTGTCGGAGTGGCAGTTCTACGCCTCGAATCCAGGGCGTGCGGCCTTGCAAGTGTGGAGACCTCGGCCACAAGTAGGAACCGACAAGTGAGTAGTACCCATGGCAGTCGCCCTCCCTCCAGGGCCTCGCTTTCCGGCACCTGTCCTCCAAACTCT
>JABMCL010003271.1:1287500-1292500 GCA_018857735.1 Alviniconcha marisindica | reverse complement strand
GGGTTTTTCCAAGTCTGTGGATAGTGGAAATGGAATCCCAAAGAATTATTTTGGAAAAAATCAAAAAAAGCTAATCGGGAGCTGGGCCCTTTTTACATAATATTAAAAAGAAAAGTCGGGAAACCCTTTAAACGCGGAAAACGCGGGAAAAGGCTTTTATCTAATCAATTGGGGAAACCCAAAGGTTTTCAGAAGGAAAAAAGGACCCCCCGGGTCGGATAACGAACCTGACCTCTCAGTCAGAACATCTGTAGCGAAACACAGTTTAAGATTCAACACATCAATCATGAAATGAAAACAAGTGTTATAACTCATATATTTGAAACAACTCGTGGCTACCCCTGTATTTTAAAAAAATTTTAAACGAACGTGAAAAATAATAAAACATCAGCGACGCTAGATCTCAAACCATAAAAACTACAACAATCAAACAACAATAAAACATCAGTCAGGAACTAGGAAGGTAAAAGATAGTCAAACCAACCTGTTGAATGTGGATTAAATTGAGCCCAAAAAACTAGTTGCACGAATGAAAAAATTTGATTGGAAAATTTAATATTTTATTATATAACAGCAGTCTCTGTATGGCTAACTTGAACAAGTTCAAGCGATATTGATAATACTTTAATAGTTTATTGCCTGATTTTGACAGTTGCTAACTTGCTTTTAAAAGCAACAAAGTTCCAACTCTGATAACTTGCTTCTACAGATACACAAGTTTCAATAATGAATAAGTTACATACAGTTATTACAACAGTAGACCTGGTGTGTTTTGTTGCCTGCCTGTGTGTGTAATTGTGATGTGCCTGTGCCTGAGACATCAGTAAGTTGAGTTTGCAAGTGCCTGTTGTCTGCTTCCAGTGACCAGATGTATTTTTTCCCCTTTTCTTCTCTTTGTTTATTTACCCTGCACATCGCACACCAAGTCAAATAATTGTCAGCAGTGACAGCTCACCTATCTATCTATCTATCTATCTATCTATCTATATCTATCTATCTATCTATCTATCTATCTATCTATCTATTATATATTAGAGAGAGATGTGCCGCTCTTCATCAGTTGATCCCTTAGGTGGCCACAGCCAGGTCGTTGCTTACACTGCCACTCTAAGGGTCTGATACGGGAGGAAAAACAAAAACAAAACAACGAAACCCTGTTGCATTTTGCAATCTCCACTGTTTTTAAACCGTCTGCGGCTTGTTCTCCCCGGCTTTTGTGGCACTGTGTTTGTGTGTAAATAAATGCATTAATCCGTGACGACCCGGTGAAATGGTTCTATTTGCTTTACTATTGCGTAAAACTGTGTTCGATCCATGCTCGAATTTTCGCTTCAAAACCACGCCGTCCAGCCAGCAACCGAGCTTGCACTAAAGCGAAGGTAAAACACAAGGCTGGGGAACGGCCGGAAACGAAGCTTTTTTAATCTCTAAACAAATCAAAAGTTATTAGTTGCAGCTTGAGAACCAATATATGTGTACCATCCATGTAAAAGCAATTACTTTTGTTTAAAATACAAGTCGTCAAAATTAATATTTTGTTTGAGTTCGGACCTAAAGCTTGTAAAAAAAGAAAAAGGCTTAATGAGGATAGCGGCGTTACCTCGCAACTGCAAATGGCGGTTGTGTACATAGACAGAGTACAGGCTCTACGCGAGTTCCGACCAAACAATTTCTGGAACTTGAAGTTGAATAAAAACTGAGCGACGATCTCACTGGAAAGGCAGCGCATGCCTCCAGATGTACGTGTTTATAGTTTCCCAGAACAGTTCACCCATGTTTGACAGGCGCTTGGCCAGGTCAACCGGCGTATCAGTTCACCGGCCGGCAGGGCCAGACCTTGTTTTGTTTAGTGCCAGACACTCTTGTTGTAGGGACAAAAGGGCCTCTGGAACCAGGATCCTAGTTTAGGGTTAAGATGGTATGGGAGTAGCCGCAAGAGAGTCAATCATTTGAGAAGATTCATTACTGCTTTTAGAAATGAAATCTCCGTCTAAACGCTTGCTTGTTTTCAGATCGAGTGACTTTGTTTCTAGATCGAATGGCATCCAGAAACCACGGAAAAACAACAAAACTAGCCAGTAAAACTGGAAAAAGGAAAATCTACTCGTACGCAGACAAGGCAATGTTGTTAACTCCAACAATACAAATACAAACATGGGCCAAAGGTTTGGACTGAAGTTTTAAAAACCAGCACATGCTTGGACTGTTGTTTTACGCTCTCGCTCTGTCTGTCTGTCTGTTTGTCTGTCTGTCTCTGTCCCTCTCTCTGTCGGCCCTCTGTCTGTCTGTCTGTCTGTCTGTCTGTCTGTCCGGCCCGGCTCAGTGTGTCTGTGTCTGTTTCTGTCTGTCTGTGTCTCTGTCTGTCTGTCCCTGTGTGTGTGTGTGTGTGTGTGTGTGTGTGTGTGTGTGTGTGTGTGTGTGTGTGTGTGTGTGTGTGTGTGTGTGTGTGTGTGTGTCTCCGAAATGAGTCCATCTGAGTAAAAACAACAGCAACAAAAAACACTTGAACTGTTTTACTTTGTCTTTGTCGGATTCAAACCTATACCCATCTGATCCTGTTTACTGACACGTCGGACCTATTGTCACTTGTACTCAAGGCTTTTGTACTTCAGTCAGTACAGGCCTTAACTGATTCATTCATACCGTGGCGCCGCCCTTTTGAAGGAATCAGTCCTCTTAATACATATTGTGGTATAAGATATCAAAGCAAAAACTTAAAACTATGATCAGAAAGAAAGGGAAAAACCTAACGCATCGTTGTGTATTCAGCAACCGAGTGTCGTGAGTAACGATTGGCAGTACTAGTGTCACGCTCGGTCTAACGGCTGTCCTCTTTCTCGTTGCTGTACGTTGCTGGGCCGGGCTACGTACGTCTTAATCATTCGTCTGTCAGTCGTACCCAACTCCACAAAGATGCCGCAGCGTCACCGTGCGACACGCAAACCACGACACTAGTAAGTAAACATGGTGCTTAACGTCCACAGAAACCATAAGGCTTATTAGGGACGGGGAGAAGGGGGGGAAGGGGGTATGGCCTCGGAGGTGGGGGGGGGGGGGGGGGGGGGGGGGGGAGAGGGAGTTTAATACCCTATCGCTAACTGTCACCCCAGAATGATTCTTGCATTAAGATGGGGCAGCGATGAGAGCCATCTTAATGTTTCAGTAGAAGTGAGGAAAAAGTCACAAGGACAGTGTCCACAAACCACAACCCTTTTGAAGAGAAAGGAGAGCCGAAGCGGTATCGAACCGAGGTCCTTCCGCTTACCAACCTAACGCCTTACCGCTAGGCCAAACCGGCTCACGAACCACGACACTACGTGGCCATGGACCTATATCTATTGGTGCATGACGTGGCCGTATTTTAATATAGGCCGCCAATCGGTGTCAAGTTCAGTCGTCACGAAACTTCGTCAGTTTGGTAACTGACGGAGTTACGACCAAACTGACGGAGTTTCCCACATGATCATAAAACCAACGAGACGTTTTTAAACAAAATCCTCCGCTTTCGGTATTAAGTTCGATCTCTTCTACCAGTTAGGCGAATTTCTGAAACAGGTCGGTTTTGAGATGCGGCTAGGTCCGCAGTAAATTTGCCCTGACTATAATTATAACCCGTACTGAAAAGGAAAACCCCCCAACTACTTCCTTCCTTCTCACAGTAGCAGTCAACGGGTGTGTACATGTTTACACTCACCTGTGAAAAAGGACACAGCGGGAACTGAATCTGTAAATCCCCGTCCCTAAGCCTTGTGGTTCTGTGGACGTTGAGCACCATGTTTACTTACTAATATAATCTTAAATTCCTTATCAATAAAAAATCGGGATTCAGATCAACGTAATGACATTATAGGCTACCACATGCGATGACATATTATAAATTAGAATGACACTGTGTCGAGCCTGTCACGTCTGTTTTGGTCTCTGGCTGCCAGTCGATCTCAAAACAAAGTCGGTATGAAAACATTCCAAGTCATTGAGAAAAGAACAATGAAACTGAATGCGTCATTTCTATGATTATGTCAAAACAAGTTCAAACAACATACACGAAGAACAACAAGCAAAAACTTTCCAGAGGTTGTTCTGCCCCCACATAAATTATGTTTGTTTGCGGGCATCAACTTTGCCCTCGCCTGACGTCACGAACTGCAAGGTCAGTAGCGCAGCCGACAATACGTTCATTGTGGGACACACACTGCGCGAGCGAGACTAACATTACTATTCTAATGAGGCGGCGTGCAGAAGCGCGCGTTGATTGGCTGGTGGCTGAACTGTTCCCACATCATGGACTCGGCCGACTCTTCGATTGGTTCACGGCTCGGAAAAGCCAGACGGGGTAAACTTTCCACAAGGTCAGAGTCGGAAAATTCCGCTTCACCCCTTTGCTTCCCCCCCCCCTCCCCCCCCCCCCCCCCCCCCCCCCCCCCCCCCCACCTCCTGTCTCTCCCATTTCTTTGAGGATCCCATCCTGCAGGCATGCTCGCCTGGCATGCGTTGACCGCCAATGAATGTTTCTACTTCATCCGCTAAATGACCCGCGAGGAATCTGCGTGAGGTCGTTTTGCCGAGCGCCGAAGAAATCTTGGAAAACTTGGCTACCTTCTGTTCATTTAAGAAGAAGTTGCCCCCCCCCCCCCCCCCCCCCGCCCCCCCCCCCCCCCCCCCGCCCCGCCCCGCCCCGCCCCTCCCTGATCTTTTTCTTTTTAATGATTGTGCGATCGGAAATCAGTATGTCGCCTGTGGGGTGTGTCGCAATGAGGTCATGTTTGGCAGTTACCTCATCAGACATGGGGTTGTTTGGGGTGCTACCCTGCCCTGGGTGAACCCCGCGCCGTCGGCCGTGAGTTGAGCTGCCGGCAGGGGAAGTCCCTCCGTTATCGGCGTAGTTTTCCTCACTTATCTGTGAGTTTTTGACTCTTGTCTCTCTCTGTGTCTGTCTCTTTGCTCTGTCTGTGTATGTCTGTCTGTGTCTGTCTCTCTCTCTCGAGTTCGAGTTCTCTCCG
>JABMCL010003271.1:1277500-1280000 GCA_018857735.1 Alviniconcha marisindica | reverse complement strand
GTACAAAACTTCAGCTTTACACTGATTGAAGCGGGGATAATGAAACACAACATAACGCAACACACACACACACACACACACACACACACACACACACACACACACACACACACACACACACACACACACACACACACACACACATCGGGAGAAGAGGAAAGACAGATCAGTTACAGTGTTGCTGGCGAAGGGGTGACAAAACGTGCAGCGACTAGTGTCCCTTAGCGCACGTTTTGTCACCTCGCGGTGACAAAACCTGCCATGGTGACAAAACATGCAGGCAGTGCATCAAATTTGACACACGTGCCGTGGTGACAAAACGTGCCGCAACGCACGTGCCCTTTGCACCTACACTGAGTAGCTGCAGGTGCAGCTCTCGCCAAAACTGGCAGCAATTGCCAGCCTCTTCATAAATATGTCAGTGACCACTCGGCCAAAAGGGATCATTCACATCTTCTTTGACGGCACTGGGCGCACGTAGGTGCAACGGTTTTCCACGGCAACTGCAAGACTGATCGCTGGTGTGCACCGTCAATACATCACGGTCTTCCGGAACCGCGATGGCACCTAGGTCTGCTGCCACTGACACGGCAGCCTGTTCAGTGTGGATCAATACTGAAAAACGGTGCCCAGCATGCAGAGCCAGTCTCCAGCTGGCCGAAGACTTAGAGGAATAATATAATGTTGCGGGAAGTGTGTGTGTGTGGTGGTGGGGGGGGGGTGCGGGGGGGGGTGGCGGAGGGAGAAGTGGGGGGGGGGGAGGGGGGAGCAGACAGAACTAAGAAAAATGGAAGTGTAGCTGGGCCGAACTTTGTACTCAGTATAAGGTTCTGTGCCCAACAATTTTATTGGGCGAGGCAAGCTTTCTAAAGCTAGATAGATAGACAGCTAGGTAGTTAGATAGCTAGATAGATAGACACACAGACAGATAGATAGATAGATATCCCGTTTACATGTGCGTGTGTGTGTGTGTGTGTGTGTGTGTGTGTGTGTGTGTGTGTGTGTGTGTGTGTGTGTGTGGTGTGCTGCGTGCGTGCGTGCGTACGTACGCGTGCGTGAGACTTGTATGCGTTGAATTTTGACAATAATTATGTCCATGTAAAGAATATGTAAGCGCTTAGGGTCTGCGCGTGTTAGGCGCTCTAAGTATCCATACTTCTTCTTCTTCTTCTTATTATTATTATCATTATAAGCAAATGTACATTTCTGACAGCATCGGTGGACAGCTGCGCGGAGATAACTTGAAGAGTGCCCCTTCAGTGGCGTGACCCGGGCAGTGTTGGAGGAAGGTGCCGGAAAGCAAGGCTTGGAGTTTGTTTCAGGCGGTCAGTAGTTCCATCTGCCGGCACTAACTGACCCGGCTGGCCCCCGGGCACTGGCTCTTCACAAGTTGATGACTTCCTAGTCTCAGATTTATCGTCATGGCAACAGTCTGATGCTGCCTCGTGTCTCCCAGGAAAAGAATACAAACGGTTAGACTCCAGACGAAGCCGATGTTCTCTTCAGTATCCTGCCGTGGCGGTCAGGTGTAGAAGGAGAACGTTGTTGTTGTTGTTGTTGTTTTGTTTTTGTTTGTTTGTTGTTGTTGTTGTTTTGGTGTGTGTTTTGTTTTGTTTTTTGAGGGGGGGGGTGGGGGTATAAAAGTCTGAAGGTAGGTTCAGTCAGACCCCCGTCCCTAATAAGCCTTATGGTTTCTGTGGACGTTAAGCACCATGTTTGCTTGCTCAGTCAGACTCAGAGTTCAAGAGCTGTGTGAAAGTCGAGGTGGCCGTCCTGGGCTTTCCGTCCTAATGAGCCTTACGGTTTCTGTGGACGTAAAGCAACATTGAACCGTGCTTCGGCACTGGTCACAATTTGTCCCTAATATGTCAGCCGACATCCGAGGACATGAAGCTCTACTTCACCACCATCAGTCGGACTACCAGAGCTCAGGAGCTGTGTGAAAGTCGAGGTGGCCGTCCTGGGCTCCCGTCCCTAATAAGCCTACGGTTTCTGTGGACGTAAAGCAACACTCATCCAACCAACCAATCAATCAGACTACAAAGGAACAAGTCAAGGTGTCATCAGGCTAAGCTAACGGGAACACCATAAACTCCAAGCACTTCCGGGTTTACCACATCCTTCCTCCAAAGCCGTCCGAAGGTAGGTTTTCAATCAGACTACAAATGGGGGAAATTGCTAGCAGGCTAAGCTAACGGGAACACCTTGAACTGTAAACTCCAAGCACTTCCGAGTTTACAGCATCCTTCCGCTAAAGCAAAGCTTGTAGTGTGCGTGAACTGTTCACCACCCGGCGGCATACCTCTTCTCGTCAGCTTCGTTCGAGTGAGTTCTGCATCTGGGATCCGACTGCTTAGAATTGAACCCTGTGGGGAATGGGTATGTGTGTGTGTGTGTGTGGGGGGGGGGGGGTGCAGGGGGGGTGCGGGGGATCGGGGGGGGGGGCAGAGGGAGACTATACTGACCTGACGCCACACTGTGACCACCAGAACGATTCTGC
>JABMCL010003271.1:1265000-1272500 GCA_018857735.1 Alviniconcha marisindica | reverse complement strand
GAGAGAGAGCGAGAGAGTGACAGGGAGACAGAAAGAGACACATAGACAGAGACACAGAGTGCACACACACACACACACACACACACACACACACACACACACACACACACACACAGAGGGACAGATAGAGAGACAGAGATAACCACTTTGCTGACTGCAGCGAACACTCCAAAGCGGAGGAATCATTTTCACGAATGTCTGCCCAAAGGATCGATCAGTGCCGCCTTGTTTCTTTTTCTACTCCCTCCCCCTTTTTTTTCCTTCTTTTATTTTTAACCCCGTCTGATATGACGCAGAACAGATGATGCACGCTGAGCTCACCCAGAAAGACTGGCGGTACAAAAAACGGCAGTAAACCGCCGTTATCTTCCTACACACGGCAGGTATTAAAGTTATTCAAACACCTGAGGCTTGAAGGCGAACGGCGGTGTATACATGTAATCATGCAGTGACGCACTCAGTGATAATTACTGGCAAGCCAAGGAGAATATGTGACCGCTTGCCAAGTAACTGAAAGGTGAACTAAATGCGCTGGGTTTGTAATACCAGCATGAAAAGAAAACCAGCTTCCTGTTGCTGGAAGAAGAGCTGCAGCCGGTTTCATAGGCATATATATATATATATATATATATATATATATATAATATATATATATATTATATATTTTATCATCCTTTGTCATTTTTAGAATCGTGTGAATGTGTTTTTACCCATGTTCAGTTGTTAAGAATAAACCCCCGAGGAAGGCGTCAGCCGAAAATTTGGGAACTTGTATGCCAACTTGTTGTTTTTCTTTGATTTTTATCAGTTTTATATATATATATATCCTCCCCTCCCGCCTCCGCCCCACTTCCTCCCCTTCTCCTCGGTGTTGTCCCCTCCACCCCCACCCCCTCTCCCCATCCCTCCTAAGCTTTTACTGTCAGCGAATTACACACCCATGCCGGCTGGGTTTTGTGTTTGTCATGCAGTTCACAACTGTGTGATGGGTTAGTCCTGGGGTTAGTTTTTAGTCCCTGGGGTTAGTCCGGCCCGGGGGTTAGTCCTTGAGGTTAGTCCTTAGTCCTTGAGGTTAGTCCTTAGTCCTTGTGGTTAGTCCTTAGTCCTTGGGGTTAGTCCTGTTAGTCCTTAGTCCTTGGGGTTAGTCCTGGTTAGTCCTTAGTCCTTGGGGTTAGTCCTTAGTCCCTGGGGTTAGTCCTGGTTAGTCCTTAGTCCTTGGGGTTAGTCCTGGTTGGTCCTTAGACCTTGGGGTTAGTCCTTAGACCTTGGGGTTAGTCCTTAGTCTTTGGGGTTAGTCCTGGTTAGTCCTAACCCAGTTTTAGTCCTTAGTCCTTGGGGTTAGTCATGGTTAGTCCTCAGTCCTCGGGGTTAGTCTTTAGTCCTTGGGGTTAGTCCTTAGTCCTTGGGGTTAGTCCTTGGCTGCCTCTACCCGCCTACGACAGAGTTCCTTTCTAATGCTTTTGCTTCCTCCTCCTGTCTCTGTCTGTCTGTCTGTCTCTCTGTCACCATATCTCATATTAAGAACGCCCTTCACTCTTCATACTTCTATCTTCTACCTTCATCACCTGCATTACTCAATGTGTTTAGAGATAAGTGAAGAGAAAACGAAGTTGAATGAACCAAGAAGGTAAAAATAAATTGACATTTTCCAAAAAGCAGATCGAATTCCTGGCAGCAGGCAAAGTATGGAAATCTACAGGTTCTGACCTGCTCTGAGTTTTAAAGAGGGAGCCTTTGAATTAATGGAGAGAGAGAGAGAGAGAGAGAGAGAGAGAGAGAGAGAGAGAGAGAGAGAGAGAGAGAGAGAGAGAGAGAGAGAGAGAGAGAGAGAGACGGGGGGAGAAGACGAAAAAGAAAAAAAAGCAACATTCTTTCAAACACTGGGCACCAGACCAAAACGTTACAAAACAGCTCAGCCAAAAGCAGATAAGTATTCCACATTTCATTCTTCACCGTTTACCTGTTGTTTAAGTGTAGTTTCGTAGCTTGAAAAAGTGGCTTACGCCGAAAATGCGCATGTTGTGTTTCGTCATAATAAAATAATAGCCTTCATTTGAAACTCTTATGTGTTTGGAGCCTTTGAATTAATGCCTCTCAGGTACCTCAGTCAGTAAGTAAACATGGTGCTTAACGTACACAGAAACCATAAGGCTTATTAGGGACGGGGAGAAGGGGGGAAAGGGGGTATGGAGGTGGGGAGAGAGAGAGAGATTATATACCTATCGGTACACTGTCGCCACCAGAATGATTCCTGCGTTAAGATGGGCAGCGATGAGAGCCATTTTAATGTTTCAGTAGGAAGTGATGGACAAAGTCACAGGACAGTGTCCACAAACCACAACCTTTTTGAAGAGAAAGGCGAGCCGAAGCGGTATCGAACCGAGGTCCTTCCGCTTACCAACCTAACGCCTTACCGCTAGGCCAAACCGGCTCACTTATTACCTCAGTCATCAACAGAGGGGGGCCTTGTCACATCTCTGCCCCAGCGGGCGCGGCAGTACCACGCAAGCGAACCTTGGCGTTAAACCACTAGACAAGCAAGCAAGCAAGCTAACCCAGCGGGCGTTGCCTTATTGAACTACCCGTCGCCAGTGCAGGTAAACATGGTGTTTAACGTCCACAGAAACCATAAGGCTTATTAGGGACGGGGAGAAGGGGGGGAAGGGGGTATGGAGGTGCGGGAAGAGGGAGAGTATATATACCTATCGCTACACTGTCACCACCAGAATGACTCCTCATTAAGATGGGCAGCGATTAGAGCCGTTTTAATGTTTCATTAATTGTGAGGGTCAAAGTCACAAGACAGTGTCCACAAACCACAACTTTTGAAGAGAAAGGAGAGCCGAAACGGTATCGAACCGAGGTCCTTCCGCTTTAGCCAACGCCTTACCGCTAGGCCACACCGGACCTCGCAAGAGTATAGGGCCGGGAAGTCGGGGCAGAAGGACTCGGAAGAAGGAAGAAAAAAGTGTTGGACGGAGAATTAGCGTTTGCCAGCGATTTTTGTAGTTTACGCAATCTTAAGCGCTAAGTATAGAATTAGAAGGGTGTTGTTAATCGCTTTTTTTTCTTTTTTTCTTTTTTTTCTTTTTATAGATATAGCTAGGCTATTTTCCGCTCTCGAGCAGACTCACTGAGTCGGCGTTGAAGCTTTTGGCACTGTGGGTTGTGTGTGTGTGTGTGGGTGTGTGTGTGGGTGTGTGTGGGGGGGGGGGGGGTGTAAAAGGAAGAACGGAGTTTAGGTCGGCGAATGCGGATATGACTGGTGTTTTGTTGTTATTGCCTCTGAAGACAGTCCGTAGGTCTAGGGAGGCGGTGGGGGAGGGAGGTGGAGGTGGGGGGGGGGAGAAAGAAAAAAGAAAGAAAAAGGTGTTGTTACGTCATGTAAGTCCCTGTTTATTTATGTATGGTGGGTGCCTGTAGAGGAGTGGAGTCTCTCTCTAATGTACTTTATATATCGAGTCAGTCTCTGTCTCCCTCGTTCTCCCCCTCCCTCCCTTATTCTCTCCCTCCCCCACCCCCACCCCCCTGTTTTGTTCTCTCTAGGCTAATAGCTTAGCGAGGACTAGTGTGAAAAACAATCCTTGTAAAAGAAATATTAAAAAAAATTAGGTTTTCGTTTTCGAGATCGGTCTTTGTCTCTCCCTGTCTTTGTCTGTCTGTCTCTGTCAGTCTGTGTCTCTCCCTGTCTCTGTCTGTCTGTCTCTGTCAGTCGGTGTCTCTCCCTGTCTCTGTCTGTCTGTCTCTGTCAGTCGGTGTCTCTGCCTGTCTGCTCCCCCTCTCACCCCCACTCGTCTGTCTGTCTGTCTCTGTGTGTGTGTGTGTGTGTGTGTGTGTGTGTGTGTGTGTGTGTGTGTGTGTGTGTGTGTGTGTGTGTGTGTGTGTGTGTGTGTGTGTGTGTGTGTGTGTGTGTGTGTGTGTGTGTGTGTGTCTGTCTGTCTGTCTGTCTCTCTCTCTGTCTCTGTCTGTCTGTCTGTCTGTCTGTCTGTCTGTCTGTCTGTCTGTCTGTCTGTCTGTCTCTCTCTCTCTCTCTCTCTCTCTCTCTCTCTCTCTCTATCTATCTCCGTCTCCCCCCCCCTCTCTCTCTCTTAGAACAAGATATTTGGTAAATTACAACAGGAACATATCTGATCAAGAAAACTGGTTTGCTAGCAACATGAATGGCAAAACACAAGAATCAATACTTGGCATGGCAAAGTTTCTGTTCTTTGCATTGCAGTTAAGGTTAAAAAAGATGAACGATAATTCCTGATGACTTCTGCTACGTCAAAGATTGATTGGATAGTTTCCTTGATATTGGTATATGTATGATTTTTTTTATATACTAAATTTGTTATGTGCATGACTGTGAGTACGCGTGCCCATTGGAATCTTTTTGTCAGTGTGCATGTGTGCGCTCGTGTCAACGAGTGCTGCGCGCGCGTGCGCGAGCGGGTGTGTGTGTGTGTGGGTGTGTGTGTGTGGGTGGGTGGGTGTGTGAGCGAGCGAGCGACCGAGAGAGAGAGAGAGAGAGAGAGAGAGAGAGAGAGAGAGAGAGAGAGAGAGAGAGAGAGAGAGAAAAGAGAGAGAGAGAGAGAGAGAGTACAGGGTTTTGAAATATTCGATATGAATGCCTTAAAAATGGACCTCCCCCCATTGAAAAGGGCTATGGCCTTATATCAGTAAAATCAGTGTCAGTGTCAGTGTCTCTCTCTCTCTCGTGCCATCTACTGAAAGGCATTAATAATCGAATGAGCTTGAGGAGTTCCACTGGGAAACCAGTCCAGTGATGGTCAATCAGCCTGGAAGTCAGAATCAGCCTGGAGGTCAGAGTCCGCTTGAAGGTCAGAGTCCGCCTGTAGGTCAGTCAGCCTGGAGGTCAGGGTCAGCCTGCCGGTCATAGTCAACCTGCAGGTCAGAATCAGCCTGCAGGTCAGAGTCTGCCTGAAGGTCAGGGTCCGCCTGTATGTCAGTCAGCCTGGAGGTCAGAATCAGCCTTGGGACACAAGTAGGACTGTGGTCAAAAGGACAGTCTTGACGTTATAGTCTATACGGAACTGGAAGTCAGTGTTCTAGTTTGGAAGTAAGGGTCATTCTTGAAGTCAGGGTCGGGAGAGGGTAATTCTGGGTCAGCCTGGAGGTCCGTCCAGGGACAGAGATGTCAAAGGTGACCGGGAAACAATGGTCAAGCCACCAGATACGTAAATGACAAGGAGGTTTCTTGACGACGATGGACCAGAGCCAGCAAAGTCACGTTCTGGTTCATGGTCAGTCGGGAAAGCACACTGGAGTTGTTCAAAGAGACCTTTGGAAAACTTGGAATTAGCTTTGGTGGAACACACACTACACACACACACACACACACACACACACACACACACACACACACACACACACACACACACACACACACACACACACACACACACACACACACAACACACACACACACACCACACACACACACACACACACACACACACACACACACACACCCGCACGTACGCACGCACGCACTCACGCACGCACAAACACACACACACACACACACACACACACACACACACACACACACACACACACAACAACACACACACACACTCACTCACACACACACACACACACACACACACACACACACACACACACACACACACATCTAACCTCCCCCCCCCCCCCACACACACACACACACTGAACATAGATACTATTGGTCTGGTCCAAACTCAACTACACCAGATAGAACCGATGCCGACACTTCACCCACTGATTCCGGCCATGCTGGATCGGATAGCGAGCTGCCCTTGTGAGGACGAATGCGTCGACCTCAGTCTACTGTCCAGTGTTTCAGGCGGAACAAACCTTCGCCCGCTAGCTCTCAGATGTTGAGTAACACTGGAACTGATAACGTAGAATGTCAGTCACTAAAGTCGGTCAGCGTTATGTCAATATTATTGTTCTCGTATCGTCGTAGGGGTGTGTGGAACACTTTCTGTCTTATCTGCTCGTAGTAACCTACATTTCCAATGTCAACAAGGCTTGCTTGACTAATAAACCCAAACTGTCAACACTACACCTCTCTCGGCCTATGCTGGGCCCGGGAAAAGAGGCCGACACTGTCTCAGTCAATGGAAGCGAAGCCTGATAACCTAAATTTGCTATCCGTCAGGGTGCGTGTGTATATACAACGTAACTGACGTACTACAACAATGGGCTATCGGTGGGCGTTGACACTATGGTGACCATGGCGATCATGGCACTGCTCCCTGTTAGCGGCATACCAAGACCAGATCCGAGCCAGCACTGATCTGGCACCGCGGCGAACCTGAACGATGCCTCAGTGCAGCAATGGTGTGTCAGAGCTAGAGAGTGTAAAACAAAACAGGTACTGAGGGGAAATGTGCGGCGGAATGTCATTCAGTCATCACTGTCATTGCTGCGGCGCTGATTCGTTCATTCATTGCTATCTTCGCTCCGGCCGGGCTTTCCTTCGTCCAATGGACGTCAGCCCTTCTTTGGGAATGGGCCAATCACAAGCAAGCATAAGTAGCTCAAGGGACACGGCCAACTGCTGGGAAGTTTCAGACAGCTTCGCCAGACTTGTGCAATCCTGCCTGTAGACTTTTTTCCCCTTTTTTTTCTTGTTGCTTAACAGAAGCCACATACGGCTTACAGTACGGGCGCTTTTAGACTAAAGTAAGTAAACATGGTGCTTAACGTCTACAGAAACCATAAGGTTTATTAGGGACGGGATGAAGCGGGTACGGAGGTAGGGGGGAGAGGTATTTCCCCCTTGCAGGCTTAGTGTCATTGTGTTTTTACAGGACCGTGCCATGGTGATCGTTGAAGTGCGGGGGGGAGGGGGGGGGGGGGAGGATCAGGGGGGCTAGATTGAAGGATACAGTTCACTCAGTATTGAAACTGTGGCACTCCCGGTTGTATAAAGCCCGTCGTTTCACGTACACGTCTCAAAAGCAGTCACTATGCAAAGCCGCCAGGTGCAAACAAATCTCCAGACGTGGTGCATGCGGTTCAGTCCCCTCTGGTCGGAGTTTTTCCACCGGAAAATTGACAGTGTCCAGTGTGGATGAAATTCATTACCGTCACTCACACACGTTAAAATCTTCTTCTTCTTCTTCTTCTTGTGAAGATTGCTTTGCCCGTGAGTCTATCTGTGAGGGGGAGATAGAAAGAGATAGACTGGAAGAAGGAGGAAGGGGGGAGGGAGAAGCAAAAAGAGAGGCCGGAGTGGAGAGAGAGAAAGAAAGAGACAGGCAGACAGACAGACAGACATCCTACGTCAGCTTAATTTTTTACTTTTTTTACGGCAAGCTCACTGAATATGTGAGGTAGATAGCAAGAAAGAAAAAAATCCACTCGTGTTGAAGAGTTCAGTGACGTAATTATTTGTTCAGGCAAGATTTCAGGTCAGAGAAGATGGTGAGTTCGTCCGAAATATTGTATTACAGCGCTAAAAAAAGAAAAGAAAAAGAAAAAAAAGCAAGATCCAAGCAAATACAA
>JABMCL010003271.1:1257500-1260000 GCA_018857735.1 Alviniconcha marisindica | reverse complement strand
AACCCTTGATTATCTAAAGGTACTCTTCCATCAAAATACCTTGATTATCTAAAGGTACTCATCCATCGCAATACCTTGATTATCTAAAGGTACTCTTCCATCAAAATACCTTGATTATCTAAAGGTACTCGTCCATCACAATACCTTGATTATCTAAAGGTACTCTTTCATCAAAATACCTTGATTATCTAAAGGTACTCTTCCATCACAAAACCCTTGATTATCTAAAGGTACTCTTCCATCAAAATACCTTGATTATCTAAAGGTACTCATCCATCGCAATACCTTGATTATCTAAAGGTACTCTTCCATCAAAATACCTTGATTATCTAAAGGTACTCGTCCATCACAATACCTTGATTATCTCAGTAAAGGTACTTTTCCATCCCAATAATTATAGTATCAAGTTACTCACTTGACTACCAGGGGAACCTGTAGTCGACCTTTCCCAGTGTAGATCTCCCCATAGTTTCGTAATCCAACCCCATTAATGCTACGTAAGTAACTAGGAGTGGTACATAGCGTCCACATAGTGGACCCGAAGTGGTCAGTCACCTGTTCGTGTAAGTGGTAGATATGACGGGTCGCGGCGCAATAACTTTCTGTGCGCTGTAGTTTTCCTGTAATTTACCAGGAGGCGGCGGATCCGGCCCTGTCAGTGTCAATGAATGCGGATGTTGGCGTCCACATAAAGTTTATTAGGGACGGGAAGAAGTGGGGGGAGGGGGTATGGAGGTGGGAGAAGATGGGGATTATACACCTATCGCTACACTGTCACTTCCTGCATTAAGATGGGCAGCGATGAGAGCCATTTTAATGTTTCATTAATTGTGAGAGACTGAAGTCACAAGACGGTGTCCACAAACCACAACCGTTACTGAAGAGAAAGGAGAACTGACTGAGCGGAATCGAGCCGAAGCCCTTTTGCTTACCTGCCTAACGCCTTACCGCTAAGCCAAACCGACTGAAGCTGAATGCAAAGGGATTGTTTTATGGGCGTTAAAAAAAGAAGTGTCTTCTCCCCCCCCCCCCAACACACACACACACCACCCCCTACCCCTACACACCACACACACACACACACACAACACACACACACACACACACACACACACACACACACACACACACACACACACACACACACACACACACACACACACACACCTAATATTTCCCTAACCATCCACTATTTTTTCCCCTAATTCGATGACTTCTTCTTTGGCGCTTTTCTGTGACTTTTTCTTACACAGTTTTGATTCAGTTTAGTTTAATTTTTCTCAGTTACGAAATTCATGTCATTATTTTTTTTCTGTTACTTTTTTCTGTCTTGTTTCTTACCTAAAAGAAGTGTCTTCTCCCCCCCCCCCCCCCCCAACACACACACACCACACCTCCCCCCTACCCCTACACACACACACACACACACACACACACACACACACACACACCACACGCACCTAATATTTCCCTAACCATCCCACGCCGCCATTATCTAATTACGAATTAAGTCAAGGTCACAGACCTGAAGACTTAAACTGGGTCACACTGACGCATGACGTTGGGAATATTTTGTGGTTGTTTTTCGAGGTTTAGAAACTACGTAATAGTATGATGCACGTGTAACGGGGGTTCTCAGGGTTATCCCCGTTATGCTGATTGGCGACTGATGCTAGGATATTGCGTTATAGTGTGACACACTTAATTAACGATGTTTTCATGAAAGCGTTACGTCGTATTGGAGACTACGTGACATTAAATTACACTGAGTTTCTGTTGGAGTTTATTAGAATACATGACAACAAACTCTCTGTCTCTGTCTCTGTCTCTGTCTCTGTCTCTGTCTCTGTCTCTCTCTCTCTCTCTCTCTCTCTCTCTCTCTCTCCTCTCTCTCCTTCTTTTGGGGTGGGGGGGGGGGGGGGGGGGGAGACTGGTGGGGCGAGGGTTCCGAGTGTACCATTTTTCTCCGTGTTTCCTCCTGTTACTATTTTTTCACCTACTTCGATGACTTCTTCTTTGGCGCTTTTCTGTGACTTTTTCTTGCACAGTTTTGATTCAGTTTAATTTAATTTTTCTCAGTTACGAAATTCATGTTATAATTTTTTTCTGTTACTTTTTTCTGTCTTGTTTCTTACCTAAATCGTGACTTTTCTTCCTGATTTTTGTACGCAATTCTGAGACTTTTCTTATCTGTGTTCCTTTCGTCTAGTGTTTGTTCAGTGTTTGTTTGTTTGTGTGTGTGTGTGTGTGGGGGGGGGGGGGGGGGGGGGGGAGGGGGGGTATGCGTGTGGTGTGCGTGCCTGCGTGTGTGTTTGCGCATGTGTGCGTGCGTGCGTGCCTGTGTGTGCCTCTGTGTGTGTGTGTGTGTGTGTGTGTGTGTGTGTGTGGTGTGTGTGTGTGTGTGTGTGTGTGTGTGTGTGTGTGTGGTGTGTGTGGTTGTGTGTGGTGTGCGTGTGTGCTAGTGTGAGTGTGTGTGTGTGTGTGTGTGTGTGTGTGTGTG
>JABMCL010003271.1:1252500-1255000 GCA_018857735.1 Alviniconcha marisindica | reverse complement strand
TAAGCGAGCTGTTTTCATTCATAGACATTGTCCACGCCCTTTTGTCCTATTTCCCACGTGCTTGTCAATTTCAAACATATGCCGGCAGGTTGATTTTCGATTTTGCTGTAGTGTCACTTACGATTAATTAACTCAAACTGTGAATATTTGAAGTAGTTTGACTTGATGTTGATTCGATCGATTTAGCTTTGTTTTTACTTTGCTAAAATGTGCTTGAAGCCGGAACGAACTTGCCTTCGTTGTCAGTCATAATGGCGCGTTTTTGGATTGGTTTCGTCATCACTGGCGGACCACATCCAAACTGACCTGGTTGCGGTTTTTTCTTGAAAGTTGAATGAACACTTGTGAATTTTCAAGCGTTGCTCGTCTGCAAAACTTTGTTGACCACCCGGCCAACGTTTTCTTGTACCCTGGCTGTGACGTTCATGTATTCTTTCCAGTCGACACTCACCACTTAAAAGCGGAAGTAAGTTCACGTCGACACAGACTTTGGCAGTCTGTATTTCAATGCCGGGAAAAACTCAAACATCTCGTTATTTCCAACTATATTGGCGGGCCACTGTGATTAATACATGTATATGCAGCGCTGGTTATCTTTGATCAGCGTTTCTTGAACCTTTTTAACTCGGATTCGGAGAGGCAGTCACTCTAGTCAATCACTGAGCTTGGAATGTTTGCTAGTCGTCATCACTACCCCATCGTTCACAACGGACGGTACTTTTCGGCTTTCGTGAATATAAAGACAGAAACAGGATGTTTGCCAGCAACGTAAAGGTTCATTTCAAACTGGCGCACACAGTTTCGAAAAGTATCTACAAGAATTTCAGTAATGAATTATTTTAAAAACATAATGTGTGTTGCTTTTCGTTTGAGAAAATGTTTTGTTTTGTCTGCTTGCAAAATCTCTTCTTTTTCACCCGCTTCGTCTCGACCAGATTTTATTACTTTTAATTAGCTGATACTGTAAGATGTAGACTATGTTGTAGCTATACGACAAAATATAGACTATACTGCAGCTAGACGAAAAACCATACCGTAGCCAAACGACGAAATATAGACTATAATGCAGCTATGCGACGAAACATAGACTATACTGTAGCTGTGCGACGAAATATAGACTATACTGTAGCT
Source organism: Alviniconcha marisindica (assembly GCA_018857735.1). Lineage (NCBI taxonomy): Eukaryota > Metazoa > Mollusca > Gastropoda > Provannidae > Alviniconcha > Alviniconcha marisindica. The sequence goes on along the minus strand of JABMCL010003271.1, from coordinate 1,253,869 downwards.
ATGCGACGAAACATAAGACTATACTGTAGCTATGCGACGAAACATAGACTATACTGTAGCTGTGTGACGAAACATAGACTATACTGTAGCTGTGTGACGAAACATAGACTATACTGTAGCTGTGTGACGAAACATAGACTATTCTGTAGCTGTGTGACGAAACGTAGACTATTCTGTAGCTGTGTGACGAAACATAGACTATGCTATAGCCGTACGAGGTAGAGATAAATCCCAGTCTGAAAGCCAACACGTGGCGACACCACCGGCCTACAAGTTCAGAAAACCGGTCTCCAGAGGCCGAGTGGAAAAACAACAATAATATAATTATATGTCTGCCGCTGCTGTTAATGTTGCCTCAGGCTTGTCATTAATCAGTCCAGCCTCCCTTCTTTCGTTAAAAAAAAAAAAAAAAAAAAAAAATCACTTCCGCCTCTGACAAAACATTCACTGAGGCTCCTAGCGACAGGACTGACTAGTCGTGATGGACTAATGGAACGACTAATTATCGATCTCTTTGCTGAGCTAACCAGTTGTTGCAGCCGTGCACAGCCAGACAGACTCCCCCAGCAGCAGTTTTCCATCGCCGGCGATGGCGAGAGAGAGAGAGAGGTTATCGATCTCCTCGTCCCGCCGCAAAAGAAAAAAGAAAAAAAAAGAAAAAAAACATGCGCGCGCACGGGGGAAAATTTTCCCAACCGCCAGAAAAAGCGAACAGCCGTTGAGGTTCGACTTGCCGATCGAGCTGCGTGTGCGCGCGCGCGCGCGCCACATGCAGCGGGCGCGATCCGGTGGTGGGAGTCGAACCGGCGAACGAACTGTCCGCTGTATGATCGGATCGGCCTTGGGCGCGGGCGGGCCGTGGAATGAGCAAGCGAGGAGTTCTTCAGACTTGATCCACGGAGCTTGGCTCGCTTCAGTCTTGGAGCCGAACAGCTAGAGCTAGAGAGATCGGTAGAACTTTGAAGAAGCCTTGCTCGTGTGCACTGCGGCGTCCGACTGAGCGCGTGTGTCCGTCTGTCTAGGCGGGTGCCAACACTTGAGTGCCTTCCAACTCTGTATGCTGCGGGTATAGATCATTATTTCGAGTTTTGCCTTTTGCCATCTGTTCGATTGTCATAGTTTCAGTGCGGGTCGATTTATTTTTAATATTTTTATTTGCGGGGTGGAAGGGGTGGGGGTGGGGGTAATTAAAGTCATGACGTTTGATTAGTCATAGTGGAAGATTATCCAAAACTGGCTGGGGAAAGACCCGTCGATCTCAACTACTGACTTCACCATCGAGACTGAAGCTGTTGCTTTTTGTCAGTTTTCTTCGCGTTTGATTAGAATAGAACACTGTTCAGAGCGTGCACAAAATAGTTCCTGAACT
>JABMCL010003271.1:1230000-1250000 GCA_018857735.1 Alviniconcha marisindica | reverse complement strand
ATGTTAGCATAAGGCTTAATCTCTCCGGGTTTCGGGCTGACATATTAGCCAAGCTACGAACACCATGATGATAGCGTAGGGCTTAATGTCTTCTGGTGTCGGGCTGACATATTAGGGACAAGCTACGGACACCATGATGGGACAAGCTACGGACACCATGATGGGACAAGCTACGGACAGCATGGTGATGTAAGGCTTAATGTCTTCAGGTGTCGGGCTGACATATAATTATTAGGGACAGGCTTCGAGCATCGTGGTGATGTAAGGTATCGGGCTGACGTAGTAGGGACAAGCTACCAGCACCGGTCTGTGTGTAGAGTATAACCGACTCGCAAGCAGGCTAACGGTGCCGTTTTGCTGTGGCTGTTGCAGGCGGAGAAGGGCGCTGTCGTCATCTTCCCCACCACCGTGACCGGCTCGGACTCCAGCATGAGCTCTAGCTCCAGCTTGTCCCAGGATGGCGAGAAGGAGGACCGCGGCACGTGGACCGGCAGGATGGACTTCCTCCTGTCGTGCATCGGCTTCGCTGTGGGCCTGGGCAACATCTGGAGGTTCCCCTACCTCTGCTACAAGAGTGGAGGAGGTCGGTGTCGTCCTTAACTGATCTTCACTCCTACCTTTGTCTGTTTGTCTGTCTGTCTCTGTCTGTCTGTTTCTCTTTGTTTGTATAGATATATTGCTTATCCTGTTTAAATCGGTAGTAACCGAATTTTTGTAAAGTTTATGTTTTGTTTTTCTGTCTCCATTTTTCGCTTAATCATTCGTTAGCAAGGACTGCATGAACCTAAACTACAATCCTTGGAATATAAAAGTCTGTCTGTCTGTCTGTCTGTCTCTTTACACACTGACGTGGGTTGCTTTGAAAATACTTTTTTTCAAATGAACGATTTGCTATTGGACTGACACGTTTTCAGAGTTTGAATTGAAAGTCCTCAAAAAGGAGGAAAACGAAACACAGCGAACAATACATTTCTTCCTCCCGTTGAGCCAGCGTTGCATACCCTGGCCCACACAAGGAAAGTACTCTTTGAAAAGGTTTCTGAAAAATGTGTCAGGACAAAAATTAGAAGCAGTTCCCAGTTAACCCACACAAGGAAAGTCTCTTTGAAAAGGTTTCTGAAAAGGGTTTCAGGACTAAAATTAGAAGCAGTTCAACCCGAGTGCTGAAACTGGGGAAGACACGTATCGGAAAAGAAAAGAGGATGTGAAAAAACAAAAACAATGGTGGACGTCCCGTGTTTGACAAACAAAACTATTTTGGCGGTGATTGTGTGCAGGAGCCTTCCTGGTGCCTTACGTGATTTTCCTCATACTGTGCGGGATGCCGCTGTTCTTCATGGAGATCGCTTACGGACAGTTCGCCTCCCTCTCCCCCATCACCGTCTGGAGGATGAGCCCTCTCTTTAAAGGTAAGCTTGGGCTGTCGTAACGACCCCCCCCCCCCCCCCCCCCACACACACACTCACACTGTACACCCTCACCCGCTTGCCCACCCATTATGCTTTTTGTGAAGCATCATTTGCATAATTAGCCTATGTACTGAAGACAAATCTGGGGGGAGAGAGAGAGAGAGAGAGAGAGAGAGAGAGAGAGAGAGAGAGAGAGAGAGAGAGAGAGCTGGGGAAGGTAAAGCTATTGCGAAATCCAACATTTTTTTTATATTAGTTAATTAGCCACAGACAGTTGTTGCAAAGTTAGTGTCGATGTTCTACACTGGAAGGAGTTCTAGCTTCGTATGGCTAATGGCGTAAGTAAGTAAGTAAGTAAGTAAGTAAGTAAGTAACTTGGTGTTTTACGCCCTGTCAACCATTACGGTTATAGCAGGGCGAGTGGCTGGTGGTCTTTGATATTAATGTCCCGTCACCCGCATAGGGTCATCTGAGGACGAACAGGAGGCAGCAAGAGGGACACGCAATCAGTATGAACACTTAATGTAGAGTAGTGCAGAAGAAAACCATGGAACTTGGGACTGTCGAGTAGTGGGAATATTGAGGACGACACAGACATCAATGACATTCATCATGTAGAACGTAAGGAAACCAAAGGGGGTGGGGCGGGAGGCCGGCTGCATTGCGACTTTCAGGGCCTAACCACTAACCAACTTGATCGTGTGTACCTCTTATCAAGGTGTGGGCTACGGCATGGTCATCATCTCGGGCATTGTCTGCGTCTACTACAACATCATCATCACCTGGACCTTCTACTACCTGTTCATGTCCATGAGGAAGGTGTTGCCCTGGTCGGACTGCAACAACGCCTGGAACGACGAGCGGTGCTCCATCAACAAGTTCGCGTCCGCAGACCTCAACGGCACCGACGCTAACTCCACCAACGTCAACGCCACTGCTTTCAACTCCACCATGGCTTCCGCCGCTGCCGTCAATTCCTCTCAACTGATGACGGCCAGCGAACAGTTCTGGGAGTAAGTCCAGGCCAGATCCTTGTTGATATCACTCGTTCGTTCGTTCGTTCGTTCGTTCGTGTGTGTGTGTGTGTGTGTGTGTGTGTGTGTGTGTGTGTGTGTGTGTGTGTGTGTGTGTGTGTGTGTGTGTGTCTCTTCTCTCTCTCTCCTCTCTCTCTCTCTCTCTCTCTCTCTCTCTCTCTCAGGGTTGCATTACCCCCTCTCCCCACCCCTACCCCCACCCCACCGCCCTTCCCTCCCTCCACACCCCTTCAGCAGACCCACTGTGTCTAATGTGTTCCGTGCCCGATCTAACGCCACCTGTCCTTGTGCCTGTTTCAGGCGCAACGTGCTGGAGATCACGGATGGCATCGAGGACATGGGCGGCATCCGCTGGCCTCTGCTGGGCTGTCTGGCTCTCGCCTGGCTCGTCGTCTTCCTCTGCCTCTGCAAGGGCGTCAAGTCTTCGGGAAGAGTGAGTACCACACCGTGTCTTAGTACTAGCCTTGCGTCTTATTGTCTTATACCACCCCGTGTCTTATAGTGGTACACTGCCCTGTGTCTTTTGCCACCGTGTACTCTCATGTACCACCCTGTACACTATTTTTGAAATAATCAACAAAGTCAGTGCAGTTCAAGATGTATGTGAAATTATATATACATTTATATTCATACGTGCTCTTGGAAGCTTTGAGTGTCAGAATTAATCAATAAACAAGGGAGTTAATTGGCGCTCGGAAAATTGGCGCTCGGAAGACGTCACACAAACACAACAACGAAGACCTGAGTCGCCTACGGTAACTCACCTGGCATGGGATTAAATACAAGGTATACAAACTCCACCAGAGGTTTATCATTTAAGTTTCGAACTTTCCCCAGCGTCAGGCTAATTGACGATGACCCTATCCTCCCGTGTCGTGCACCACCCTTCTAACGCGTGACGTTTTCGAGCCTACGTGGCGTCAAGTGTTTCTCTGGCCCCGTTAGTGCTGTGTACGTGACACTAGCTATTTCGCGACATGCTGTGTACGTGACAACACGTGCTGTGTATGGGACGTTAACTCTGACGACGCGCTGTGTACGGGACGTTAACTCTTTGACGACGCGCTGTGTACGGGACGTTAACTCTTTGACGACGCGCTGTGTAACGGGATGTTAACCCTTTGACGCTGCGCTGTGCAGGTGGTGTACGTGACGGCCACTTTCCCCTACCTGGTGCTGGTGATCCTGCTGATCCGCGGCCTGACGCTGCCCGGAGCCATGGAGGGCATCCGCTTCTACCTCATCCCCGACTGGCAAAAGCTGGCCGACTTCAAGGTGTGGGGCGACGCCGCCATCCAGATCTTCTACTCCGTGGGCATGGCCTGGGGCGGCCTCATCACCATGGCCAGCTACAACAAGTTCCACAACAACGTCTACAGGTCAGAACCACGTTTATGTTTTGCGGAGGAGGTGTCTGTGGGTTGGGGGGGGGGGGGGGGGGGGGGTAGATTCGACACTAGCGATGACTGGGAGGCAGAATTAAGTTTCTAGTTCGGTCACAACGAAATTTAGGCATTTTGTTCCGTATCAGGGAGGGAAAGGGGCGGGGAGGATGGGGTTAAGGAGGAAAGGAACATTTGTTGTGCTGCACGTACAAAACTCAAGATCATTGATTTTTATATCTTTTTTTCTTTTCTTTTTTTTCTTTTCTTTTGAGTGTGTGGACACGCCAAGACGCGTTCTTGTTTGTGCATAGCTTTTATGAAGAACGGCATGCAGTAAAATCGTTATTGTGACCCGATGGTGTTGATGTGCTGTTGCAGAGATGCCATCATCGTTCCCCTGATGAACTGCGGCACCAGTGTCTTTGCCGGCCTCGTCATCTTCTCTGTCCTCGGCTTTATGGCCCACGAGACAGGCGCCAACATCGAAGACGTTGTCACTCAAGGTCAGTTCTGGCCTTCACTTTCAGTCAGCGTGGCTTATGTCTCAAGACACTGACACGGGCAAGAACACCGTGGCTACATTAAAATGTTGGTACGCGCTGCATAGTTATAGGGGTTGCAGGGAGTTGGATAGGCACGGCTGTGAAAAAAGACAGTTTGGAAATAGTTACTGTGTCGTGCACATTCGAATTCATTGCGGGTTTTGTGTGTGTGTGTGTGTGTGTGTGTGTGTGTGTGTGTGTGTGTGTGTGTGTGTGTGTGTGTGTGTTTCTGTATAATACTTTATTTAAATTGATTTTGATAGTACTGTGCTCTACATGTGTATAGAATATCAAATGTAGTATGTGAGCTCTCAGGGCGTTCATGAGCGCACGATAAATGTGCATTATTATTATTATTATTGAACATGTGCGTCTTGAGGGCGGCTTTAAGAGAGAAGGCGACACAGGTGCGCGCAACCAAAGTGTACCCGTACCATGTTACACTCACAATACAATACAACTTTACTGCCAAGTGTCAATACAATTGCACGAGGAATGTTTTGTGGTGCCAAGTGACCTTACGTTTGTAGTGTACCCCTGTCTGACGTTCGCGATGCACCCCGTTGCAGGTCCCGGCCTGACGTTCGTGGTGTACCCGGAGGCTGTGGCCCGACTGCCCATCTCTCCTCTGTGGGCCATCCTCTTCTTCCTCATGCTCTTCACCATCGGCCTGGACAGCCAGGTAAGCGGCCCCTCCATGTCCCCCCGACTGACCCACATTGAGCTTGTCCTCATGTCTAACCTTCGATCTAGGCGGCTGCACTGGTCCGTGTCAAGGCTGAGCACGGGGTCGGGGTGGTGGCTGGGTGGGGTGGAGGAGGTAGGTTAGGTCTACTCGTTGCAAGTAGGGGTGTTGGATTGTTGCTACGGCATTGGACGGTTAGTTAGTTACACTGCGGATGGGAGTTCATTACTAGTTGCTGGTCGGGAAGATTGACTTGTTGCGAGTAGGGGGTTGTTGTTGTTGCCGGTGGGTGAATAGCCGGGTTTTTTTGTATAATGTATTACTCGTTGCGAAGAGTTTATTCACTTGTTGCAAACAGGGGAGGTTTACATCGTTCTTAGGGGTTGAGTGTTCATTGCATAAATGGGGTTGATACTAATTAGAAGTAGGAGATTATCATCCCGTTGCAAGCAATGGAAATGGCCATTGTTTAGGCAAGTCCTAAGGATCTGTAAGCGGGATGGGGAATAAGCCACACACAAAATCTAGAAGCTAACAACGATTGGTCTTCTCTTTTCTCTGTATCAATGGCGTTATATGCGAACAAGCGGAAACGAAGATGAGTTAGAAAGCGAAATCAGCTTTTGTGTGAAGTGGCATTTCGATGTTTAACACACAAAAAATAGAATTACAAATGACTCGGTAGGAATGCGGGTAGACAGCTTTGGTTGGAGGGAAATAGTTCACTGAAACAAAGTGAATCATTCTGAGACCAAAGAAAAGTAATAGTACGATGGAGAGTTGTGGGCTGTTTGAGTTTATTTGGTATTGTAGTTTAAAGCATTTTGATTTTGGTTTTCTCTCCGTCGACTGAGTGTCTACATTTGATTGCTTTAAACCGTAGTTTAATTGGAGTGCTCAGCCTTGCACATAGTGGAATGCTTTTTGAAGTGGGTATGTGCAACCATTATCATCCGATTTTTAAAAATAGTAATCTCATTCATACCCCCATCGGAAAGTATTCCTTGAAACCCTAACAAACCAAAAATGTAAAGTTTGTCAACAAGTGTTCCAAACTCGCTGAAAGATTGCTTTTGTTTTAATTGTAACTGTAATCCACCCCGTTTTTTCAGTCTTCATTCACCCAAGTGGTTTTCTTATATTTCTGTTAGAAGTCTTTGCTTGCAAATTGACAGAGGGTCCCTTGCTGTAAGAAAAACAGAACCAAGTCGTTGAAGATGAAGCAAATCCAACACATTTAACAGAGAAAACTACTGGTAAGCTTGTGTATGCTTCTTGCTGTTTAGGTCAGACATTCAGATTGTGGTACAAATTCTCTTGTTCCCCCCACGCCCTTTGCAAGCAGTGGAAAAAAACATGCTGCACTTTTTACAAATATCACTCACATGCAACGTGTGAGCGGTATTGTTGGCGCTTAGCCGGGAAGTGCATATGTTTACTTCCTTAAGCATACACAAGTTTACAGTCAAATGCTAACCTGTTTTTGCAATGGGTTTACCGTTGCCATCCTGTCCAAACGTTTGTGGTACGACGCTTGCTTAGGCTGCTGACGCTTAGTGTCGGTTTAAGTCACGAACTTATTATACCCTCTGTCAATTGGCCGGCCCCACCAACACGCTGAAAAGTGTGGTTAAGATTTAAAACCAATCCAAACCAGTGCAGCCAGCCAGACGTTCTCAGAGTAGAGGCAGATGGTGACTCTTAATCGAAACCTTGGCTTATCGAACGCCTTCTGAAAAAATTCAAACGTTTGAAAAGTATACTATAGATTGTATATTATGTACTGTATAATTACTATGTCTTTTTCGTGTCTACGTTTCTCCTTCAACAATGTATGCAAATTAGCGTGAATTGCATCTTTGAACGAAAAGTACAACTTCATATTTTCTTGAGTATTCATTATAACTACGGTAAAAAAAAAAAAAAAAAAATAAAAATAAAAGCCGTTCCTGGGTTCGCATGAAGCGTTTGTATAGCTCTGATTGATTAAGCCTGTCGATATTCTGCCTCTACCACCATCAAAGTTTTATTTTTGGATTTACAGAAAATGAGGATGCTACCGTTCAGAAAAAAAAGTTTTTCTCAAACACACACACACAAAAATGATACGAGAACAATATTTTTTGTTTCCAAAGGCAAAACATTTGAAAGACAAAAGTTTCGACAATTTTCATGCGTTAACAAAATGCAACATGAACTTTTAATCAGTCAAATCTTTCTCCTTTTTTTTTTCTTCTTTTTTCCCCCGTATGGTTTGAACCGTAAAAATATGGCATCCTCATTTTCATAGCTTCGTTTTATTTTTCTTCGTTTTTCTTCAATACCACATGCAGTCTTTTTCCAGCATCCCTATAGAGAAAGAATGCCGTGTGTCTGAGAGGGGCGACTAGCTTTGACCAAAAGCGTGAGTGTGTGGCAATGACTGATGCGAGCCAGTGTTCAAAAGCAAACTTTCGGGTGGGGTTTGGCTCAAGAAACTAAAAGGCAAAAATATACCAGAGAGGGTTGGGGAGTGCGTGTGTGTGTGTGAATGGGTAAGGTACCCCTTTTGCCATCCGATGAGGGACCTTTGGCGCTTGGCGTCGTCTGAGGTAACATGGGATCGTATCCTCTTTGGGATCATAATTATCCACTTTAGGATTACATCCTCGTTAACCGAAGCATTGGGGAATAGCAGTTGTTGAATTGTTTGGAGGGCTGAAAGTCCATGATATTAGAGCTGGTAGCAAATCAGATGTAGCATATGAAGACAAGAATATTGTACGTGATAATAAAAAATAAAGAAATATTTTTTTATGTAAAGTCTTTTTCTTTTTTTCTCGAATGGGACTGTTAGGTTGTGCAATTGAAAAACAAAAAACAAAAACAAAAACGGGAATGAATACCGCCTACTGGTGAAATAGCTTCTGTCGATGTTCGGAGTGTTAGCAGCTACATCAAAGAATGGAAAACACCCAGACACACAGACAAGCCAGGCACACACATAGGCAAAGTCACTCCACGCAGCATGCACGGTAGATGATGCATAGGTTGTAGTTGGGTGATTTCAGTGCATAGGCTAGATAGATGTGTCATCAAAACCATTGCCAAGCTGCATGCAAACCACTTTTTGTGATGTGTCCTTTTTGCCTCTGCCTTTATATGTGAACCGCTATTGTGAACCGAAGCGTTCAAGGGACATGCTTTAGAATCAGAACAGTAATCTGCCACTTTTAATCGAGAGTCACCTGATGACCCCTCCCCCTTCCATAAAAATAGTTGTTTGTTTTTTAATCTGTCGAGTTCCTCAGTTTCATCTTGCTGATGCCGGATTTGTTTCACCACTGTCCGGATTTTTGGCTCTGAAATGCTCACAAAAGTCCAAATTGCTAGCAGATCTTTGGAGCGCACATGGGCTCTCCCGCGTGCCTAGATACAAGCTTGACCTGAACTGGAGGTGCCAGCTTGACCTGAACTGGAGGGATAGAAATAAAAGCTTTCAAGACTGTTGATCCCACCTTCCCTTGTCCACTCCAGCTATGCCTGCACGGAGGCTGATAGAAAGAGCCAGTTAGTTAAAGGGCATGTCTTGTGAAGGCCTCGGTACTTGTTTAACCATGCTGATGTTTGATTTTCACTCTCAAGGACCAGCCCACGTGTCTCTCTGGCGGCAGCAGGTGGCATCGTCCAGCGTGAAAGCGCTAAGTCTTGTCGATTCCATAGCAACCAAACCAATCGAGCTTCCACGCTCGAGTTGTTCCCTTACTCTATTTGGAGCAATCACCGATCCTGGATAACGGCTAAGACTAAGTGGTAATTCAAAGTGCCCACCCGCTCAGTTTTTTTTGTTGGTGTTTCCCAGTAAGAAAACACTTAAAAATTGGACCTCGATATGTTTCTTGTAACAAAAACAATGAAAGAAAAGAACTTTTTATTTTATTCTGAAAATAAAATCCATCTGTAAGTTTTCTCTCTGATGCAAAATTGAATTCAAAATTTTCGAACTACATGTGTTTTGGATGGTCGAACTTCTGTCATAAAGATTTCCCATGTCTACCTAAAAAAGATCCTCTGCTCTGAGTATTGAATTATATATCCACAAGATATACTTTACTTCCAAACTATTTCTACCAGTTGTTTGATGCGTGGCACTAAACGCCATTTTTGATTTATTTTTATTTTTTTATATTTTGTTGTTTTTGTTTGTTTGTTTTTTAGGTCGGGGTGGGGGGAGGAATTTTTATTTTTTTTATTTTTTTTAACCGAAGTTTAAAAATTAAGGGACTAAAAGCTCAGAAGCTTTTTGGATTTTCTTGTCTTCTTTATTTTTTGTTTGTTTGTCAAAGGGGTAAAATGTCTGGTAATAAAAATGGCTTGGAAGTAAGGTGTATCTATATTCGATTGCTTCCAGTAGTGTAAGAACAATACACATAATCATTTTAAAGAAACCTATGCATATGCTTCCTATTGTTTTATCAGCGTGATCTTTCCACAAGTGCTCCCCTTTTTTAAGCAGTTTTTTTAACCTCTCAAATGAAATATATCTGTTTACTACTTTCGGTTCCATTAAAGAAACAAACAACAACAAAACTTAACGTTGCAATCAAAACATAGAGAGCTTTTACTTTAAAAAAAAAATCTTGCTCTAAAGTTAGACTTAAAGAAAACTGATAAGGACTAATTATTCTCCACCGAGTTCTTTATTTAATTTTTTTTAAATGTAATATAAAGCACGAAAACACTTGTGGCTAGATTATAATATGTGGTTTATACAAGGGGGGTCAACTGATTATGACAACAAATTATATCAATTTATAATATGTAACAGCATTACATGTTCATTTGTCAAAAATGATCTTGTTTGTTGATTTTCTTTCTGATACACTTGAAATAACCTGTATCACTTTATAATAATAACTGCCAGCTTCAGATAAAAAGTAGTGATTTGAGAAGGAAAACATGCTTCCAAACTGTATTAGTCTGGAAAATTCAGTTTCGAATAAACAGAAGCAAAGTTGACCCCCTTGTGAAGCTACAAAGTAATTTCAACGCAACCAATGAGTCGCTCAAATTAAAGTGAAAATGATAATACAAAATTTTAAAAGAAAGAAACAATAACACTTTTTTCTTTCCAACTGATGTTCTTAACCGTTCATATACACTGATTAAAACAATATTTTGGAAAAAGAAACAGAAATTGAAAGGAATTTCTGAATATGCACTCTTTCATCATTTATTGATTTAAGAAAGCATTTAATCTCCATACTCCATTTTCGTTTTTGCTGTAGAAATACAGCTTGGACTTAAAGGGGTTTCTATTCCTTTCATTACCGTATCATATCATTGCTCATTGGTTGCTGTTGACTTGAATGGACTACCATCACATGTTTTGCGTAATTGATGTTTCAGGATTCTGCAAGGCTTTCCAAGCATGCCAATACTAATTGTGTTTTTCCTGCTGTGTGCAGTTTGGCATGTTTGAAACCATGACCAGTGCTTTCATTGATGAGTTCCCGCATCTGTTGAGAAACAAGAAAGTTCTGTTCACTGCTGGCATGTGCTTCGTCGAGTTCGTGCTCGGGATTCCCTGTGTTTTCCAGGTAATTATGACTGTCCGTTTCGTACCTACAGTCGTGGCCTTAAGAGACTGAGTTTTTCTTATCTTTAATATTTTTCACCTCTTCCCCCCAACCCAACCCACACGATCAATGTGACATTCTCACAATCCATGCATTCCTTAGCGGTAACTCAAGCTGTGCTGACTCGGCTTTTTCAACTATCTTGACCTTTCCAATTCAGATAGGCACTTGTTAGGCACAAAAGACGGTGGAATTCGCTCTCTAGACTGTTCTGGTCTGCAATAGCTACTTTGGCTGAAAATGTCTTGGGTTTTGACGTCCTGCGAACGGCATACGGTCACCTCGGGCCAGGTTGAGACGTCACTGACAGTCCAGTCCTACTGACCTACATTATGGAATCTGTGTTAGATGGCAGGCTTTGGTTTTCACGTTTAAAGTGTGCCCCGGTGGTGCGTTTCTAACGGCAGGATAAATTTCACGCTATTTTTCTGACACGTAAATGCAATGCCTAGGCATGGCTATTGGACTGATGGAAAGAGGGGAGGACAGAGAAAGAGAGAGGGCGAGGGATCCATCGGACTTTGCGGTGTTTCTTATGGCCATGGCTAGGTACAGTCGTCGTGTTTGTATGAAAATGAGCGATTATACTAATGAGACGGCATTTAAGTTTAAACGTGACTATGTTTAGTCAGCACTGAAATGTGGGATCTTGGACAAATGTGGTCAAGGAAACACATGATTAAATTTAACTGTCATTTGCAGTAGATAATTATTTGGTTTATGTGCGTTGACTTGTCGAAGTCAAAAATTATGAGGGTCATGGTTGGTTGGTTGGCTTGTTAATGTTGCTGTCTTTGTCTCGCGTATTAATGCATACAAGGTAATAGCTAAAACCAAGCGAACAGTTTACAAGGTTCTTTTTTTAAGTGTCATACTTAATGCAAAATAAAATAAAAATTGTGTGTGATCATACCCATAGATGACGGAAGTGTTTTGACGGAAATAAATTATGTATTGTGCTGATGATAATGGTGCGTGGTGATGATGATGTTGATGATGATGATATCTGTTTTGCAGGGTGGAATCTACGTTCTGCAGATCATGGACTGGTATTGTGCCACCTTCTCCCTCATGTTGCTGTCCTTCACCGAGTGTGTGGTCATCTCCTGGATTTATGGTCAGCATCTCTTTCACTCCTTCATCTCCTTATTAATGATCATTTGTGTACAGCCTCATACTCCATTAAGTGCTCGAGACCAAAGCTCTTGCACATTACAGTTTTGCAATGCTGCAAATGTTACAGTCAAACGACAGTTAAGTAGTTCGGCCACTGAATAAATACGACAGCTAACAACTAACAACCGCAATAGCACCGATGACAGCAACGATGCTAATGACTTCAGCAACTGAACTAGATAGAACATGACTTGAAATAGAGAACTCACGCTGACACGGGACTAAACATGACTTCTTTTTTTTTTTTTTTTATACTGACGCTGACACCGGACTGAAACTTGACTTAACGAGATAGCGAACTGACGCTGACACAGGGTTACAACCGTGACTTTAGATGGAGAACTGACGCTGACACGGGACTGAAACTTGACTTGAGACAAAGAACTAACGCTAAATCCTCGTGCTTGTTGTCGTTTTCCAGGCGTGGACCGTTTCTACAAGGACATCGAGCTGATGATCGGCTTCAAGCCCAGCATGTACTGGAAGGGCCTGTGGTGCTACGTAACCCCGGTCACCATCCTCTTCATCTGGTTCTTCTCCGTCTCGCAGCTGGCTCCGGTCACGTACGGCGAGTACGAGTACCCGACCTGGGCCATCGTCTTCGGGTGGATGCTGGGGCTGTGCTCCCTGCTGCCCATCCCCATCGTCATGGTCATCGGTCTGCGCCAGGAGAAGGGGTCCCTGTGGGAGCGGGTGAAGAAGCTGGCCCGGCCAGCGGACAACTGGGGCCCGGCCCGGCCCGAGCACCGCGAGTTGTACCTGGCCTCTCTCGACGCTGACCGTCGCCCCAGGGTCATCGCTGACTTGCCCTCCCCTATCTACGCCCCTAAGAACGGTGCCTCGCTGGGTGGTGGGGCCTCCGTCGCCGTCTTGCTGCCGGAGGAGAGGCGGTTGTTGTCCGACAGTGCGACGACCATGTCGGAGCGCTGCTTTCTAGGGCAGAGTACAGAGTTCACCAGCATGCTCTGCGATGGACAGAAGCCTCCTGTGTCCAACTGCTGATCGGGCAGCGTGGGCTGCCTTCTTGACTGTGTCCAAGGAGACGAGACTTTTACAGACACAATGTGATTTAAAAAGTGTTCTCAGTTCGGAGACTGAGTGACTGTTGAAAGAGAGAGAGATTGAGAGAGAGAGAGAGAGAGAGAGAGAGAGGAGCGAGGAGAGAGAGAGAGAGAGAGAGGAGAAGAAGAAAGAGAGAGAGAGGAGTGAGAGAGAGAGGAGAAGTTGAGAGAGAGAGAGGGAGAGAGAGAGAGAGAGAGAGAGAGAGAGAGAGAGAGAGAGAGAGAGATCCGATGTGATGCTTAATGTTTGCGAGAGGATGCAACAGTTGTTCTGCGTGCTGATTGATTGAACGAAGCAGTTTACCGATTCTGTACATATTGTGAAAAAGGTGCTGTTTCCGCTTGAACTGTAAAGATGAAAGTGCTTTGTAAATAGTGAACGAGAGAAAGCTGCGCTTGGAAGAGTGTGTGTGTGTGTGTGTGTGTGAGAGAGGCGGTGCCGAGGTCTCATGGCGATCAAATATTTCGAAAGAAACCAATGGCGAGGGGACTGATGGAAAACCCACGCATTGTCGCCAACCCGCGGTTCCGGAGAGACTTTGTGCCCACGATCTAGCTGTTCGTGGAAGAAAAATGAAAGAAACTTCAACGGGAACCTGGAAAGAAACTTAGAGTGTACTCAGGTGTGACTTGCGCTGCTGTGTCGCGGTTCGCCCTTCCCAGAAATCCTTGATCATTTTTTCCCGGTCGATACTCGCTAGAGAGGTTTTGTAAATGTTGAATTTCATTGGTAGACATCTACGCTAGCTTTCGTTTTGAATGGGACGCTAGTCTTTGTTCTGAATGGGACGGTAGCCTTTGTTCTGAATGGGACGGTAGTCTTTGTTCTGAATGGGACGGTAGTCTTTGTTCTGAATGGGATCAGTAACGTTTAGTGAGCTTCCTACAAGAGATTGCATGGTGTGCAAAACGAGGGGCCTGCTGAAGGACCCGAACAACTTGGCTGACGTGTTTAGTGGCCTGTAGAGTTAATGAGAGTGCACTTACAGTTGTATCATTGTGTGAGAAAAAGTGCCCAAAGCGGGGTAGCTTAGGCCCCAATGCTGATTAACAGCGGAATTGAAAGATGTGTACTTATTCAAATGTCCTTGTGTTATTTATTGCCTGTCGCCTCATTTAATTCCTTGGCATATAAAATGGATGGACCGCGCATGCAGGCATGTGAAAACAACCACCTCATCTTCAAAGCGATTCATGCAGCATTTTTACTCAGTACAATTGGTCAGATTAATCATCATCAACAACAACAACGACAACAAAAAGGTCTTAAGAAATTCCCCTTTTTTCCGTCTAAATATTTTGAAGAGTTTCAAATTAACCTAACTCGGTGATATTATTACTTCTGTGAAATAGATTGATCACGAGCCTATAAATTGTGGCCATCTTTGTTTCACTGGAGACAGCTACAGTGGGTTTCACTGGGGACAATTACAGCAAGGTTGGTGTCTTTGCGGCCATCTACGCCATGGACATCTTACTGCACATATTGTGCTCCTGACTGACAAAAATTAATGAACATTGTTCACCTTGATTATTTATTTGAAATGTGCTTACTGATTCATTCAACAGCCAGTGGGTTTTTAGTTGCTGTACCTGTGCATCGGGGACTGGCGCGGTCTACCGTGTTTATGGCCTTAATTGTTCCATGTAGAATCTCGGTCGTAAGGAACTTCAGCACTTCTAATTTCTGCCTTCATTGTTCATTCAGCTTCATTTGTTCCCCCTCATCTTCAGATGAAGTGACATGCGGCGTTAAAAAAGCCCAGTTTCATTCGTGGTTTGAATCTCACAATCATATTCTACCCACTAACATTTTTTTACAAACATCCTATCTGTTTTGCTACATTTTTAAAACAGCTTGTTCTGCAGGCATTGAATTTGTGAGTTTTGAATGGATGAAAGAATGGATGGGCATTTGACTGTGAAGCAACATCAACAAAAACTGAACGGAAGGAAAGAGATATTTGTTTCCGTTGTTGCTTTCAGATTCAACTTTTGTTTTTGCCTTCCAGTTACTTAGGTAAACTATTGTTTTCATGAACAGCGTTTACTGTTCTTTTCTAGGTTCAGTCAAAACAGTTGTTTTTAAACACACACACACACACACACACACACACAAACACACACACACACACACACACACACACACACACACACACACACACACACACACACACACACACACACACACACACACACACACACACACACACACACACACACACACACACACACACACACACACACACACACACACACACACACACACACACACACACATGTTACCCGATAAAAGTGTGTTCACTGTCATCTGCATTGAACATTGTGTGCGAAGCTTGAGGGCGAGTTTCAAAATTTAATGTGAAATCTATTCCACTTCAAAAACTAAGCGTTCGGATTCATGAGGTTGATGACATGTTCAAACAACGATGTTAACTATAGAGTATTTACAGATGGACATTTTTAATGTAGAATAATTCCAGTCAGAAATATTATACACGTGTGAATGATGGTCCAAGTCGAGCAAAATAGCCTATTATTGAAACACAAAAGGTTTATTTTGTACAATGCATGTGGTTTGCACTGTATTTTATAAAATAAAGTGTTCAGCGATTTCTTGGTTGTTGTTTTTTACCAATTTGTTTCTGTCATTTTCCCCTCTCTGTCTCAGTCACACACACACACACACACACACACACACACACACACACACACACACACACACTGACACACACCACACACACACACACACACACACACACACACACACACACACACACACACACACACACACACACACACACACACACACACACACCACACACACTGACACTCGCACACTCTCTCTCTCTCTCTCTCTCTCTCTCTCTCTCTCTCTCTCTCTCTCTCTCTCTCTCTCTCTCTCTCTCTCTCTCTCTCTCTCTTATCACACACACGCACGCACGCACACACGCACATAAAGTTTTCGAGTTTCAGTTCTCTCTCCTTTAGTCTTTCCGACAGTCGTCTTCCTCTTTCTCCGTTGTCCCTCCCTCTCTCCCTTTCCTAACTCTGTCCTTCCCTACTCCCCCACTCTCTCTTCTCTCTGCAAGCACCGCTCTCTACGCACATCAGGTATGTCTACAATGACATGTGGCTATAATCCTCGTCTCATATGACCGCCACTACCGTCAACAAAATCTATCCACAACAACCATGAAGACAGTCAGTCCCGTGTAGCCCATGTCTTCTCTCCTTGCCGTCCTTGGATGCATTCTGTGGGACTGAGACGGCAGATACAGTAAGTAAACA
Source organism: Alviniconcha marisindica (assembly GCA_018857735.1). NCBI lineage: Eukaryota > Metazoa > Mollusca > Gastropoda > Provannidae > Alviniconcha > Alviniconcha marisindica. The sequence goes on along the minus strand of JABMCL010003271.1, from coordinate 1,233,799 downwards.
TGGTGCTTAACGTCCACAGAAACCGTCAGGCTTATTAGGGATAGAGAGAAGAGGCGAAAGGGTTATGGAGGTGGGGTAGAGGGAGACTATTATAACTATCACTACATTGTCACCGGGCCACCAGAATGACTCCTGCATTAAAATGGGCAGTGATGAGAGCCATTTTAATGGTTCATTAATTGTGAGGGACAGTCACAACTCTGTCCACAGACCACAATGTTTGAAGAGAAAGGAGAGCCGAAGCGGATTCGAACCGAGGTCCCTCTGCCTACCCTTACCGCTAGGCCAAACCGGCTCACCAGCAGATACCTGCCTCTGCATCCAGGCAAGCCGGTTTGGCCCAGCGGTAAGGCGTTAGGCTGGTAAGCGGAAGGGCCTCGGCTCAATTCCGCTTCGCCTCTCCCTTCTCTTCAAAAAGGTTGTGGTTTGTGGACACTGCCGTCTCAAGTTGTGTCAGTCCCGACCAAAGCTTGAATGGTCAAATTGTGCCAAGTAGCACTGCACCCCGCCCAAGAGTTCTTCTGGGGCATGCAAGATTCGGACACTGAAATGTGCAAAACAACACAAATTTCTTGTATCCAAAATTTATGACAAATGCGGCACGTACTAGGTCATGTCTACTCTGAGCCGTGCGAGTCTACACTCAGACGAAGCCAGATGCGGTGAGTCGGTGGTCGCTGCGCGCCAATAGGCCCATTCTTAGTCAAGTCACCAGTGTGAGTGACCGCTGCGCTCCGACAGGACTCGATCCCAGTAAATTAACACTGGGCAAAACCGACAAACCCGATTCGTGCAGAGCTCTGCATGCACGCTGTAACCCGACAGACCTTGTCAGTCTTGACAAGATCTGTCTTTTGCAATGACTTTTAGTCTTTCTGTACAGCTAAGATCGATATGGAGTAAGATCTGTGCATACGCACATCTAACGGTAATAGCTCAAAACCCGGAAACATGAAAACTACATCAGTGGCGGTGTGTAAGAGAGACTGCTCACTAAACGTACTGTGGAGGCACGTCACTGTATGAGATTGCTTACCCTAACTCGCATGGGGCGTGTAAGAGAGACTGCTCACTAAACGTACTGTGGAGGCACGTCACTGTATGAGATTGCTTACCCTAACTCGCATGGGGCGTGTAAGAGAGACTGCTCACTAAACGTACTGTGGAGGCACGTCACTGTATGAGATTGCTTACCCTAACTCGCATGGGGCGTGTAAGAGAGACTGCTCACTAAACGTACTGTGGAGGCACGTCACTGTATGAGATTGCTTACCCTAACTCGCATGGGGCGTGTAAGAGAGACTGCTCACTAAACGTACTGTGGAGGCACGTCACTGTATGAGATTGCTTACCCTAACTCGCATGGGGCGTGTAAGAGAGACTGCTCACTAAACGTACTGTGGAGGCACGTCACGTGTATGAGATTGCTTACCCTAACTCGCATGGGGCGTGTAAGAGAGACTGCTCACTAAACGTACTGTGGAGGCACGTCACTGTATGAGATTGCTTACCCTAACTCGCATGGGGCGTGTAAGAGAGACTGCTCACTAAACGTACTGTGGAGGCACGTCACTGTATGAGATTGCTTACCCTAACTCGCATGGGGCGTGTAAGAGAGACTGCTCACTAAACGTACTGTGGAGGCACGTCACGTGTATGAGATTGCTTACCCTAACTCGCATGGGGCGTGTAAGAGAGACTGCTCACTAAACGTACTGTGGAGGCACGTCACTGTATGAGATTGCTTACCCTAACTCGCATGGGGCGTGTAAGAGAGACTGCTCACTAAACGTACTGTGGAGGCACGTCACTGTATGAGATTGCTTACCCTAACTCGCATGGGGCGTGTAAGAGAGACTGCTCACTAAACGTACTGTGGAGGCACGTCACGTGTATGAGATTGCTTACCCTAACTCGCATGGGGCGTGTAAGAGAGACTGCTCACTAAACGTACTGTGGAGGCACGTCACGTGTATGAGATTGCTTACCCTAACTCGCATGGGGCGTGTAAGAGAGACTGCTCACTAAACGTACTGTGGAGGCACGTCACGTGTATGAGATTGCTTACCCTAACTCGCATGGGGCGTGTAAGAGAGACTGCTCACTAAACGTACTGTGGAGGCACGTCACTGTATGAGATTGCTTACCCTAACTCGCATGGGGCGTGTAAGAGAGACTGCTCACTAAACGTACTGTGGAGGCACGTCACTGTATGAGATTGCTTACCCTAACTCGCATGGGGCGTGTAAGAGAGACTGCTCACTAAACGTACTGTGGAGGCACGTCACTGTATGAGATTGCTTACCCTAACTCGCATGGGGCGTTTAAGAGAGACTGCTCACTAAACGTACTGTGGAGGCACGTCACTGTATGAGATTGCTTACCCTAACTCGCCGGCATGGGGCGTTTAAAAGAGACTCCTCGCTAAAAGTAATGTGGAGCATCTACGACAGACGCGACTGATCCCGGTAAATTAACACTGCAGGCGTGGAGAAATTTCTCAGTGAAACTAGCATAGGGCGTGTAACTGAGAGAGAGAGAGAGACTCCTCATTTGAAACTAAGATCGAGAATGCATGGGTGACTCAGCACTAAATTTAGCGGAATATTATTGTTCTGTTATGCACTGGACTGACATTCATCTGTTGGGGAACTTCTTTATACAGCCGCAGCCGCCACGGTTTGACTCACAAAGCCAGAGAATAATCAAGCTGAAGCCGTACGGCAACTCCGCAGCCGTGAATGACACTACGGCACTGCAATCCCGGCAGTATGAGTCAGGCAAGTTGTTCAAAAAGTGGGGCGGCTAGCCTCCTTCAAACAAGTCTCACTGACAAACCAACGAAAATCAGCAGCAACTGTATCATAGAAAACAACAAAGACAACAACGAAAAACACATCAACGGCGGCGTCTTTGTCCGTCAGTTAATGAAACATTAAAATGGCTCTCGGCCACGGCATCGCTGCCAGTCTTAGAGCAGGAGTCATTCCGGTGGTGATATTGTAGTGATAGGTATATAATCTCCCTCAGTCTCCCCCCCCCCCCCCCCCCCCGCACTCCTCCCGGCCGTCCTTAACTGAGGAGCCAGTGGTTTCCTGTCACGGTGGCGGCACTATGTTTATGGTAAGCAGGCGATTAACGTATCGCCGAGAGACTGATATCGCCTGGAGACTGCCCACTCTGTGATATGGCTCCTACAAATCAAAGACATTAAATATTGTTAGAGCATGATTATCCTGGCTTGAATAATGGCCGACAGGCAACTCTGCTCAATGCAGCCAATGGTTATTTATTCCCATGGACCTATGGTTATTCCCCGTGTACACTGTCGGCTGCTTTGGTTCAAACCGCATTAAAGGGAAACAATTCAATGTTTAGTTTCCGTGGGTGTAGATTTGGCGACAGTTATTTCCCCTATATTGACGGTCATTTTCGTCAGCTGACCAGTAAGAAGCTCATCAGTTTGACAGACAGACAGACAGACACACACACACACACACACACACACACACAAACAAACACACACACACACACACACACACACACACACACACACACACACACACACACACACACACACACACCACACACACACACACACACACACACACCCGCACGCACACACACACACGCACGACCACACACCACACACCACACACGTGCACGCACACACACACAGCACGCACGCACACACGCGCACGCACGCACGCACGCACACCACACGCCACGCGCACCACGCACGCACGCACGCAACCAGCACGCACACCACAGCACGACGCACGCACGCGCACAGCACACA
>JABMCL010003271.1:1217500-1222500 GCA_018857735.1 Alviniconcha marisindica | reverse complement strand
TGTGGAACCTTTTTGTGCGCTGTATAAAAAATTCATTCATTCATAACCAACGACAAGATATTTTGAAGATGATATGAATGTTACAACTAAGTTTTCGGAATCAGATGTAAATCAGGGGAGACTGAGTGAAAGAGAGAGGGGGGGAGGATAGGGGGGAGAGAGAGAGAGAGAGAGAGAGAGAGAGAGAGAGAGAGAGAGAGAGAGAGAGAGAGAGAGAGAGAGAGAGAGAGAGAGACAGACAGAGAGACAGACAGACAGACAGACAGACAGACAGACAGACAGACAGACAGACAGACAGACAGACAGACAGAGAGGTTGGCCTCCTACTTCACCACCAGCGACCAACAGATACGCCCTTCCAAGCTAGTCAACTTGCTTTTGTCTTTCTCCTTCTCTTCTTCTCTTGCTCCTCCTCCTTCTTTTTCTTCTTCGGTCTTTATTCATGTATTCATTTCCATGTTATTCACTGATGAAGTGGAATTAGCTCTACTTTCAAATGTTCGCCAGGACCCGATCTTGCCTCCCCCTATCTTCGTGTTCTTTGCGGCGCCATGTGCGGCGAGCTGAACAACGTCACAGAAGTGGTGACGTCATCAAACGCTGCGCGTGTCGCGTACCTGTCCGCCGAGTTCAGCTCCATACAGCCTCGCGGCTTCACCCTGCTCTACAGGAGTCGGCCGCCCAGTGAGTCGATCGTTTGTGTTGACTGTGTGCCCCTGTCTGTATAATGACTGGTATAATTACAGGAGTCACCCCTGTTTCACTTGGTGATTGCTGTTTGTGATAACCGTTTTACTTGCAGTGGCTGTTTGTGATATAACTGTTCCACTTCCGGTGGCTGTTTGTGATATAACTGTTCCACTTCCGGTGGCTGTTTGTGATATAACGTTACTTCCGGTGGCTGTTTGTGATATAACTGTTCCACTTCCGGTGGCTGTTTGTGATATAACTGTTCCACTTCCGGTGGCTGTTGTGATAAATTTTTCACTCGTGGCTTTTTGTGATAAATGTTCCATTTCCGGTGGCTGTTTGTGATAACTGTTCACTGGCGTGACTGTTCGTGATAAATGTTTCACTGGCGTGTGGCTGTTTGTGATATAACAGTTCCACTTCCTGTGGCTGTTTGTGATGTAACTTTCACTGGCGGTGGCTGTTTGTGATAACTTTCACTGGCGGTGGCTGTTTGTGATAACTGTTTTATTGGCGGTGGCTGTTTGTGATATAACTGTTCCACTTTCGGTGGCTGTTTGTGATATAACAGTTCCACTTCCTGTGGCTGTTTGTGATGTAACTTTCACTGGCGGTGGCTGTTTGTGATAACTGTTTTACTTGCGGTGGCTGTTTGTGATGTAACTGTTTCACTGGCGGTGGCTGTTTGTGATGTATCTGTTTCATTCATGGTGGTTGTTTGTGATAACTGTTTCACTGGCTGTGACTGTTTGTGATAACTGTTTCACTGGCGGTGGCTGTTTGTGAGTTAACAGTTCCACTTCCTGTGGCTGTTTGTGATGTAACTTTCACTGGCGCTGGCTGTTTGTGATAACTATTTCACTGGCGCTGGCTGTTTGTGATAACTGTTTCACTGGCGGTGGTTGTTTGTGATAACTGTTTCAATGGCGGTGGCTGTTTGTGATAACTGTTTCACTGGCGGTGGCTGTTTGTGATAACTGTTTCACTGGCGGTGGCTGTATGTATATAACTGTTTCACGGGCGGTGGTTGTTTGTGATATAACTGTTTCACTGGCGGTGGTTGTTTGTGATAAAATTGTTTCACTGGCGGTGGCTGTTTGTGATGTAACTGTTTCACTGGCGGTGGTTGTTTGTGATGTAACTGTTTCACTGGCGGTGGTTGTTTGTGATAACTGTTCCACTTCCTGTGGCTGTGATATCTGTTTCACTGGCGATGGCTGCTTGTGATAACTGTTTCACTGGCAATGGCTGTTTGTGATAACTATGTGTTCCTGTCTGTAATGACTGTTAGTGTCATCAGTCCATGTTTTACTAGGGACGGCTGTTTGTGTGTTGTGTGCCACTGTCTGTACTAGTAATGGTCACCTCTGTTTCACTCAGTGGCGGCGGATGACATGCAAAGAACATTTATGGACCTGCACTGTCAGTCAGTACTTACAAACACTGACGGAAAAGGAGTGAGACGTAGAAGTATCATCATTATATGAATCGGAGTCGCTACAAACAACTGAAGTAATGAGCAAATGCCCGAGGAGTCTCCCGAGTACATAAACTTTCCATCGGAGCAAGTCGGTCGTGCAGACCGTGTTCCCAGCAAATGACGGTTCTAGACACGGGCCAGTTATCAGGTGTGTTATTGCCTCCATTGACTCTGATCTGCTGAGTTCTGATCCATTGCTCTGATTGGATAACGGACAGGCACCCGAGGCAGATTTTTTTGATTTTTTATCATAGAACAGTCTCGTGAATGTGTAGTGGGCAACTCGATCCAAGGATGGAGTGCAAGATGTGTAAAGGCGCTAAATTATTTTGATGATGTAATTAAAGAAACTAGCCTTCTCAGATTTAGAATCGAAATTTACTCCTGGAGTGCTTGGAATAGGCGAAAAGAAAAGAAATCGATATACAGTGTGTGTGTGTGTGTGCGTGTGTGCGTGCGTGCGTGCGTGCGTGCGTGCGTGCGTGCGTGTGTGTGTACATGCGTGCGTGCGTGCGTGCGTTGTGTATGGTGTGGTGTGTGGTGCAGTGTGTGTGTGTGTGTGTGTGTGTGTGTGTGTGTGTGTGTGTGTGTGTGTGTGGTGTGTGTGTGTGGTGGTGTCAGTGTGTGTGTGTGTGTGTGTGTGTGTGTGTGTGTGTGTGTGTTGTGTGTGTGTGTGTGTGTGTGTGTGTGTGTGTGTGTGTGTGTGTGTGTGTGTGTGTGTGTGTGTGATGTCTTTATTTTTAAACTGTCAGCCTCAGTGACGCTGTTCTCGTGTGCTCTTTGCCCTGATATGACCGTCATGGTTGACTAGACGTTAAAAACCAAGTTACCCATCTACCTGTCTATCTCGTGCGCTCTTCCCGCGGATTAGTTTGACGTCACCAAAGTTTACTGCGGATCGCGCTCTTTTCACCTGTTCCAAGCTTGTGAGGAGTTATTTTCTGAGACGGGCTAGTGCCTTTAACCCCCCAGACTCAATCGATCAGTCTCAACAACACCGTTTTAGCGGCTGTGGTGGCCGTAGGAGCAACGTCAAAAGATGGAAACACCAATGGGCGCGTGAGTGGGTGTGAACCCCTTCCACGGTAAGCTTGTTACGGTTCAGCGAACGACACACTCTGCTGAACGGAGCAGAACATTGCCGGAACTGGACCGTTTTCATTGGTCTCGTTTCTTTATGTTCTACAAGAGCCCCCCCCCCCCCCCCTCACACCCACACACACACACACACACACACACACACACACACACACACACACACTGCCGGCGAACGACCATTAAACGTGATGGTCTGATCTGATATAGAGGATTATTCCGACGGTGCGAACGGAACTGCCAAGCTAGACTTTTGTGTCGGGTTTTCAGGGGATGCTGTAGGGAAGTTTACAACAATTGGTGAAATAGTCACTTGGAAGAGAGAGAGAGAGAGAGAGAGAGAGAGAGAGAGAGAGAGAGAGAGAGAGAGAGAGAGAGAGAGAGAGATTATGTCTCCATTTTGATTTTGGGGCCAGAAGTGAAAAAAAAAAAATATCTACATATAAAAAAATTGTTTAAAAAATCTTGCGTGGGGATCATATGCGTATACCTGTGGCTGTGGACAAGCCTTGTTTTATGTTGTATGCAAATTTTCATTCCTTCAAAATGAAAAAGAAAATTTATTCCAGCTGAAACCTTTGTCTTTTTATTGTTTTGAGATAGTTATACGGCGCTCAGTTACTTGATACTGAACAAACATGTTGACGCGAGAGCCGCAATAGCCATCAAATCACTAGCAAAGTTTGATTCACTATTGCTGATGCACGCCACTTTATGTTTGAAGAGGGCTGTGGAAAATACAGTTGAATGAACAGATTCAATTAAAGATCCGTCCGGATAGACTTCATGCTTCTAGGAGGAATTCATTGAGATGCATTGTGCAAAATACAGAAACGAACAAGAGAAACCAGTCTTCTCAGAACATGAATTGTGTAAAATATAGGCGGCTAGAAGCGAACAAGGGTTTGGGATTTTCAACAGGAACCAGTCTTTTCAGAACATCATGTATTGTGTAATAAATCAGAAGCGACCAAGGGCTTGTGATTCTCAACAGGAACCAGTCTTTTCAGAACATCATGTATTGTGTAATAAATCAGAAGCGAGCAAGGGCTTGGGATTTTCAACAGGAACCAGTCTTTTCAGAACAACATGTATTGTGTAATAAATCAAAAGCGAACAAGGGCTTGGGATTTTCAACAGAAACCAGTCTTTTCAGAACATCGTGTATTGTGTAATAAATCAGAAGCGAACAAGGACTTAGATGCATTGTGTCAAATGTAGGGTAGAAGCGAACAAGAGGGAATTATCGAGAGCTCTTGGATTTTCATCAGGAGCCACTTTTCTCAAAACTATCATTGGCGGAAGCTGCCATAAGTATCATTTTTGTCGCGACAAAAGTTTTGTCACGACAAACACGTGTTTGTCGCGACAAAACCCGTCTGTGGTCGCGACAAAAGTATGCTTGCCGTGACAAAACATTTGTCCGGACAAAATTATGTTTGTCGACAAGGATACTTTTGTCGCGACAAAAGACGGGTTTTGTGTTTGTCGTGACAAAACTTTTGTCGCGACAAAAATGATACTTATGGAAGCTCCCGCCGATGAAATTAGGGAATTTGTTTCAAAAAGTCCCATTGATTTTGTGTTGAATTTTGAGAACGACTTCCACGAGTAATGACTGTGGGGCGAGTGTACAGAAAACGTGTCACAGCTGGCATGACGCTACCCTAGGCCATACAGCTGGCTTGACGCTACCCGAGGCCATACCGCAGCTGGCTTGACGCTGCCCGAGGCC
>JABMCL010003271.1:1162500-1205000 GCA_018857735.1 Alviniconcha marisindica | reverse complement strand
ACCAGTGACCAGATTTTATCACAGAAAAATGTGTCGCTCGAGCTACAGACCTAAGGACTGTGAGCGTCGGCCAGGTCACTGTCCCTGCCCCACTGACGGATTCAGAGGGCCCTAATGACGGATTCAGAGGGCCCTACTGACGGATGCAGAGGGCCCTACTGACGGATGCAGAGGGCCCTACTGACGGATGCAGAGGGCCGAGCGGTCCTCACTAACTCAGTGAACATGAGCAGTTGGTCATTCGTCAGTTCAAGTATCGGAGCCTGGAAAAGCCGAGGGGGTCCCGACTCCTTCTTCTGCTTTTGACTTCGGCGTTCTAGGATTGTCCTTAGACGTCTCAGTAGCTTGATGGCATTGATGAATTTATGGGTCCCGACTCCTCCTGCTTTTGACTTCGGCGTTCTAGGGTTGTCCTCAGACGTCTTCCTTGATGGTATTGATGAATTTGGTTGCCTGCACTGAGCAGGTCTTCAGTGGGTCTTTGGAGCTCCACAGCTGGTCTACAAGCGTGGCTCCTTGAGGCCAGTGCTGTGTCTGCGCTTCCTTGTACAGGGGGCAGGACCGAGGACCGCATAACACGTTCTGGGCCTGTCATAATTATGGGCAGTCGACTGTGTGGGACAACAGACAACAGACCAAGGCGATACGTGGACCACTGTGTCCAGGGCCAGTTCAGCCCTAGCTCAACGGAATCTGAAAACCAGACTGAGTCAGTGTTGGCTATTGCCTGGGATGAAGGCGGCGGAACATGTGCTGCTTCTGCCAAACGTTAAGATGGCCAGGGGACGTTTTCCCAGCCGCTTTGGCAAAACTACTGCGGACTGCATAGCTTGCTCAGCCAATAACAAACAGCATACACCGTATTGTTGTTTTAGACCGCAAGGCATGTGCTGAAAATTTAGATGTTGTATCAGAGTTCTCTGTCATTGTTTGTGTGCGTGCGTGCGTGCGTGTGTTGTGTGTGTGCGTGCGTGCGTGCGTGCGTGCGTGCGTGTGTGCGTGTGTGTGTGTGTGTGTGTGCGTGTATATGTGTGTGTAGTGTGCAGTCGGCAACACCGTGGCAACATAAATAGGCTGAGAGACACTATGGTGGCCCTGCGTACACGCCAATTAGACCGACTAAGAGACAACGGAGCATCGTTAGTCTCTGCAAGTTCCCAGTGGAGTATAAAATACTATTTTTGGTCATTAATTTACTTCAGTTTCAGCGGCGAACCTGTCCAGCACCCTGTTACTTCTATTTTATGCGGTTCGCGCATCAACTTTGGCGGGCTTGGTCTTCCACCAGAGATTCTCAAAAAACTATTTCCACTGACCCTGGCCATTCTGTACCCTCGCCGCAGTTTTGTCATAGCTCTACACCATAACTATCCTACATGCAACAAGAGCAAAACTCTCATGTATCCCACTCGGCTTACAAACTACGTATGTCGTGATTGTTACGTTACGGAAGCTGGCACTAACTTTTCGAACAGCCGCAGTAAACTGCAATGTGTACGCTTGACTGAGGTCAGTGAGAGCCACGAGCTTAATTTCAACGCTGCCTTAGTTTTGAGCACCCCAACGGAAAACGGATAGATGCTGGTCCGTTTTGTGATCTGCGGCAGTAATTAAGCTATCTTGTCTGTCATTGCTGGGAGTGTGATCATGCAGTAACGTCTGCAGTCACACGCCCCTGTATTCTGCTAGTGTCAAAGCGCACTGGATAACACTGCTAGGCATATTCTGGCTGTATTTATTTGCATGTTCTCCATAAAAAATATGTTTAAAAAACAACAACACAATTTTGGTGGCCGCATACGTGCTAAATAATATATAACCCTCTCAGAACCTGATACACTCCGCACACACGCCAGAGAGAGAGAGAGAGAGAGAGAGAGAGAGAGAGAGAGAGAGAGAGAGAGAGAGAGAGAGAGAGAGAGAGAGAGAGAGAGACCACACACACACACACACACACACACACAGACACACACACACAGAGACAGAGAGGTTTTGATTCTGTATTGCATTAGACAAAGTCCATCACAATGTTGTGAAATCCAAATCCAAATGATGCAAATAAATTATTCACACACACACACACACACACAAGTCACCACCAACGAACACAACCATGGCAAAAGCGAAAGGACACATCACTGTATTTAATTCATCATCATGATTGCTTTCATGACAACACCTGCTCCAGTTACCAGTCACACTGTTTCACGGAATGTGAATCATAATACACTATGCGTTATGCTTAACAATGCAAGCACCACTAGAGCTCAGCCCCCACCCCTGATACACACACACACACACACACACACACACACACACACACACACACCCAAGTTCATAACACACATCATATGATATATATCACACAGAGGTGTTTTGTTTTAGTTTTCAAAAAGGAAAGCTCAAAAAAGAAGGTGAAAATAGTCTTTTTATACTGATGAGACCAAAAAAAGATGCAAATTGAGTACAGGTACTGAGAGAGAGAGAGAGAGAGAGAGAGAGAGAGAAGAGGAGAGAGAGAGAGAGAGAGAGAGTGTGTGTGTGTGTGTTGTGTGTGTGTGTGTGTGTGTGTGTGTGTGTTATGCATTGAATTTTGAAAACATGTACAGTGAAAAAATGTGTAAGCACTTAAGGCCTGTGCAGGTTAGGTGCTCTAAGTACCCATTATTATAAATTGTACAACAGTCAGTCCTTTCTGGACCTAATAAAACCACAAAGCTCAGCTCAGCTCTGCCCTTACTGCACCCATTCCCATATAAAAAAATCAAAAACAAAACAATTTTGGCATTGTGTATGCTGCAAATTAAACCAAAGAAAACAAATGAACTTAACCTTAATTTGATTACTAAATGATTTTGTTTGTTTGTTTTTGTGTTCCTTTTGGAGCAGACAATGCAGACACAAAGCGATGTACACAGAAATCTAGCCTGTTGATGCTGACCAGAGAAAATCAAACTAAATGGCAATATGGCACTCTAATGTGGTGACAATTCTTCCTTCAGTACAATACCAAAAACATCAACAACTTATGTAAGGCAGAGTAAGAATCTGTATAATATTATAATTATATAAACATGATTTTTTACTTTGCACATCAGTAAAAAGTAAGAGTAAAAAGGAAAAACAGCATAATAATATATTAAAATAAAACAAAATAAACAAACATGAAAAAGGTGACTGCAAATGTAATCTATGTAAAAATAATGTTGCTGACAACAGTATACAAACACTAACAGCATATGTATACTCCTGATAATAAAGAACATTTTGAAACCTTCTCCTGCAATGCGTCCTTTCTTGTGCAAGGAAAATACACCCAAGAATATAGAAGCATTGCCATTTGGTATATGGATGCTGTAGGTAAGTAGTATTTCATCTTACTGAAATTTCATACAATATATTCCCTGCAGAAATCTTCATTTTCTGTTTACTGCTTTTGGCAGAAAGTGTGCTTTGTTATAATTTTCATTTTCCATTAACAACTGTGTAAAAATAGGTTAATTACAAAGCAGCAGAGGTCAAAGCCCTGGCACTGTAATTCAGCATGATAGGAATTGTGTCAGGTCGGTATCCTGTTCAACGTTTTCTTTTTAAGTGGTTCAAAAATTCTGCTCCTTCTGTCTGGAATCCCCTGCCTCTGAGCTTAAGACACATTCGGTCAACCACTGCATTTAAAACCACTCTGAAGACCCATCTGTTTAAAACCTATTACTGCTACTAGTGCTAGCAAATTATCTCCCCCTCCCACCCCTTACATAGTTATAGTCTGCAGATACATTAGTCATTATACCCCAAAAGAGCAGTTATCATGCAATAGCAACAATTTCAAAGTAATAAAACATAACTGTAATAATATGAAATGACAAAGACTTGCACACACATAATACAAATAAAAACTATAATGGGAACATCTACATGAAAATATATTTGCAACTTTTATAGGAATAAGACTTCACAAGCATGTTATTCTTGTGTCAATACAACATCCACACATATATATATGCATATGCCCATACACACAAACACATGTACACACACACACTCACACACGTCAGCTGACTGCTTCACATCCATGACTTTACACCTTTTGTACATGTTTGCAGTAACTTGAGTAAGGCCTTCTGCTTCATCATTTGGTGGAGATGAGTGTTTTAGAGAGTCGGGTGACATGTGAAAAACTCTGATGGGTGTTACTGAAGGGTGTACGAAACTTGAAGGGTGGAAATGTACAAAACAGAGCACAGGATCCAGCACAGGGCCCTGTGAAGCTCCAAACATTAGGGGAAAGAAGAAGCAGCAGTAATTTACAAGACCATATTGCCAGCCGTCTAGTAGATTTTGATATGATAAAAAATGCTCGTGTGCAAAGGAGTTGATGCCAGACAATTTTGAGTCAGGAAAGCAGAATCTGATGATCCGATCCAGTATCATGTATTGCGATCACAAACACCATCCAAAGGAGATAAGGATAAAGTCCATAGTGCCCCAAATGGTTTAGTCTGAGACGCTGGAGACGATGCCGAGTGCAAAAGCAGAGCAATACAAGTAATCTTCTGGCCTGGTATGTCAACACATAATTATGGAAGACATTGCTGCAACCAGCAGAGTGTGTGCAGAACAAAGCATACCCAAAGGAGCCACTGATGACAAAGTAACTCTGCACATCTGAGTCATACATATATATTATATATATATATATAATTTTTATGACAGTATTTATTTCCCTTGGACTGCCAATGCTGTAATGTGATCTGCTCACTCTACAAGGACTGGTCTGACAAGCATCAAAAGCATTTGGAAGATGCCACAGTACGAGAATATTTTTGCCACTGTCCATAGTGGTAAGCAAGTCATGCATAACACACAAAGGCAGTGCCAGTGCTGTGGCCAGCAGAGCAACTGAGTCAGCAGACTGGAAAGGATTACAAAGGTTGCTATCTTGAAGATGAGACAGGAGTTGGAGAGGAATGACCTACATAGAATAGATGCAAGGATTTGGAGACTGCCTATTTAACCCCTTTATTGCTAGAGGACACACACCTCAGTACTGCCTCAGGCTGAAGGAGTTACAGGAGTTGGTGAGGAATGACCTATATATAGAATAGATGCAAGGATTTGGAGACTGCCTGTTTAACCCCTTTATTGCTAGAAGACACACACCTCAATACTGCCTCAGACTGAAGGAGTTACAGGAGTTGGTGAGGAATGACCTATATATAGAATAGATGCAAGGATTTGGAGACTGCCTGTTTAACCCCTTTATTGCTAGAAGACACACACCTCAATACTGCCTCAGACTGAAGGAGTTACAGGAGTTGGTGAGGAATGACCTATATATAGAATAGATGCAAGGATTTGGAGACTGCTTGTTTAATGCCTTTATTGCTAGAAGACACACACCTCAGTCCTGCCTCAGGCTGAAGGAGTTACAGGAGTTGGTGAGGAATGACCTATATATAGAATAGATGCATGGATTTGGAGACTGCCTGTTTAACCCCTTTATTGCTAGAAGACACACACCTCAATACTGCCTCAGACTGAAGGAGTTACATGATACTTTGCCTATCAATGAGGTCACTGTAAACTGTGAAGCAACGGCAGGGTTAACCCTTTCAGTCCTACACCCATGCAGGATAAGGGTAGTCTGTATGCTGTCCCTGCCTGTGCCCATGTAGATACAGGCATCAAAAAGCATTTGTCTAAATTCTGTAACAAGGTTCTAAAGAATGCGTGCAAACTGTTAGAAAGGGAAGCAGCTCCACCTGACTTCCTTCTCTATTGTTTTGCATGCATGATACTTTAACCAACATTTCAAGTGATTTCCTTGATTTTCAGTTCACTTTTGCTCTCATTTTTTTCTCAACGCCATGGCCAGGCAACAATGTCCAACACTGAGGCAAAAGTTACCTGACAGTATTTAACTTTATTATAGTTTATGTAAATACTACTACAGTATTAGGATTAGTATCAGTGAACATGTGCACATATTTCATCCACATTTTACACAGTATACATGTACTAGGCTACTAACAATCACTCAGTCTCAGTAAATGTAGAATGTGGTTTCAGTAGGCTGCATACTTTAACATAATATATATTATATATAAATTACTTATACGCCTCTGAATGGAACAGCAGTGACCTAAGCAGTCATACTGGGCTGAGAAGTTAGCCTAGGCTGTGCGTGCAGCTGCAGGACTGAAAGGGTTAAAGATTCAGAACCTAACTTTAGGTATAAATTCAACATGGAGGTTAACAATGAGGTATGCCTCCACCTCACTTTAGCACTTCACATTTAAACCCCTGTAAGAACATTCACTCTAATATAATAACATTTGTCATTTCTCTCACACATCATATACACACATAACTATGTACTAATCTTGTTTAAACTGTGGCCGTGGTGTGTCATCCTCTGTAAATGCCACGTAGATAAAACAGGCCAGAATGACGTGAACAATAACGATCGCAACGATGGCTGCGTAGAAATAACTGTTGCTGCCTGCCATTCCTAGAATACCTGAAACATTCATTAAAACAATTACATTCAACAAACATTTCAAAAATGATAAAAATTCACAAATCAGCATCCTCCTAAGAGTAAGAGTAAGACAAATTGGATTTTAAAAGTAAACAAAACAAAACATTATTTCAGAGAACCATAAATAAAATCAAGGTTTCTACTAATTCTAGCCATTGCCAATTGGTATGTACAGTAGTAGAGGTATTTATCAAAATTTATACTTATCAAAATAAGTGAATCATATTGTCTAAAGCAGAATTTTATATTAAAGAAGTCTGTCATTAGTGGTTTCACTGCAGTACTACTATTAGTATTACTACCAGTACTATTAGTGTGACTACTACTTTATTAGCAGTAATACTAATAGCACAACTATACTTACCAGTTCAAAAATACAGCGCAGGTTTTTTTCACATGAGTATGTATGTGTGTGTTTGTTTATGTTCCTTTTTTCTTTTCTTTTTTATTTATCTAAATTATCATCTCTCAATTAGTTGTGTTTTTTTTAATTAAAAAAGGAGAGTAGAAATACTTTTCATGACAATATAAAGCATTTTCAAAAGTTCCTGAATTAGTCCTTAGACATGCATACAATGTATTACAGTTTGACTTGAATATGAGGGGGTAGTTCTAGAAAAGATGGGGTGTGGGTGCAGAAGATCAAATAACATTCACTGATTCAGTGCTCACCTTCAAACACAACAGCCTTGGAGATGAAGTAAGAGAAGATGGGCAATATGACCATCAAGACAGTGAAGAAGAGCATCTTCTTCATAGCTGTCCTTATGCCTTGTTCCTCAGCCATCTTGCAGTCTCACACTACAGTAAACCAGGACCTTGATCTTTTGCTGTCTGGTAACCTGTTGTCCTGAAAAACAAAGGCATTGACTGAATCAATCAATGAGGAATACATTATGCAAAAGAAAAAAATGGACTTATGCATGTATGTCTGAAAGTCACAATATTACAGAGGAACTGAAGACAGAAGCTGACCTGAAAGTGAAACTGTAGAAATTGAGAACACACACATGTATTTCCATATGATGATATATATAATATATAATAATTAATATATATATATATATCTATATATATCTATATATATATATATACAGCTTCACTTTTTACCAAGTAACCAAAGAAGAGCAGGTAAAAGTTGGCTAGTGATGTATAATTATACCTGATTTTTGGTACTTAAGGCAAGCGCTGTAAGTACACCACTTCAGTGGATATATTTAAAAACGCAGTATAAAAAGCTATTCACTCATGCAGAATCACATGCGACCATGTCTGCTCAAGAGTGGAAAATATTAGCACCACATAAAACTTAAAAGCAATCAACAACTTTTGCCATGAACACCAGCCTTGTTGAGTTGGTCATGTCACTGCTGGGTACAAAATAGCAGCACTCATGGTCAGGCTTTCTTGACTTTTAAACATTGGTTTTGAACAAACGGGACCAGAAATTGAGTCATTCCTATTGAGGGAGCCTCTTTGGTTCAGTTAAGTAAACTAAGCTGCAGGTCAAAGGGCTACTCTCTTGCTGAGAGCCTGTACACCAACAGGGATTGAGAGGGCAGTCAGTTACTGAGTTAGCAACTGGTCCTGGGCTGCATTCCCTGAATGAGTTCATGGAACAGCTGGCCTTTGACAGCCACTGAGCCAGTGCCTGTTTGTTCTGGTCATCATCAGTGCCTCAAATAATTCTTGATTGTCTACAGACTCATTAGACACCATTATTTCATAATTTGAAGTGTTCTGGGTAAGCGTATTCCAAGCATAATTATTACAGTGGTAGGGTGGGGGCCCGTATACCAGTAGGGATCAAGAGGGCAGTCAATTAGCAACTGGTCCAGGGCTGCATTCCCTGGTTCATGGAACAGCCAGCCTTTTAGTTTGACAGCCAGTCACCAGTGCCTGTTTGTTTGGGTCATGGTCAAATTGACAAATAATGAGTCTGTACATGATCAGGTGTGTTCTTCTATGCTGATTAACTACAAACTGTGTACGTTACTTACTCTGTTACTCACAATTTACTGTTCTGTGTTCATTCACAGGAGTAAGACCAAAAACAGTCACAGTTTGGAGAAAGATGAGAAAATATCTAGGGGTTTATCAAAATATAGTGGAGGACATATGATATAGGGGTTTGCAATCTGTATTTGTTTATTTATATTTGGGTTTGCAATCTTTATTTGTTTAAATTTAATTATTCTTACTCAGTTACTGTCAATGCCAGACGTTTTATGCGTTACCTTTAAACATGGCGTGCCACGTGAAATGCTATTTTTAATTTAGCTCCGCCCACTTAGCTACGCTACCACTGTAATACTAATAATTATGCTCGGATACGCTTACCCGAAACACTTTAAATTGCGATATAATGGTCTCTAATGTGTCTGCAGATGATCAAGAATTATTTGAGGCACTGACGATGACCCAAACAAACAATAACAACAAATCGTCCAAATCTGCAGTACGGTCTACCCACATTACAACTAGCTGGTTATAACTGGTGCAACTGCTGCCGTACAAAAGTTTCATTTCACGTAATTTACAAAGGAAAATAGTTCCAAATTTGAAATACTTATGATACCTTTAACTGATAAAGCGTAGCAGTAGCAGTGGCAGCCTCTTCTCAGATTCAAGTCAGTAGTGCAGATTTTCAGTATATGAGCGCAGCCATATTACAGATCCGCAGCTAAACATAATTACTGTCAAGTAAGAAGAGAAACGTTGTGAAAGGTAAAGAAACAAAAAAGAAAGAGAAAAGCAACAACCTCAAACATAAAACATAAAAGGCATGTAAAGTCTTCAGTTAACGTAGGATATGAATAGATTGTCAAAATTATATAATTTTCTGCCGATCTTCGCAGACTTTCACACTTCCGGTTGTCTGCTTCTAGGAGGCGGTGAGGGGTGGACATTATTTTACTTTTTACAATTTTAGCCATTATTTTTGTGATTTAGTATCACACTACAACATCCTGTGTACTTTCATGTTGACACCAAAAACAAAACAAAAACCATTGTGTGTGTGTGTGTGAATATGATCACCCATCACACTATCTTGTCAATCTGATCTGTGCGATATTGCAGATCTCTCTCTCTCTCTCTCTCTCTCTCTTCTCTCTCCTCTCTCTCTCTCTCTCTCCCTCTCTCTCTCTCTTCTGTATAGCACCCAACTTCAACAGTTTGAAGATCATGACACTTTATGGGGGGCGAAGCGCTTCCAGGAAAAAGCAAAAAAACTAAATGAGACTTGGTTACATACTGCAAGCTCTTGTTTACGACACCCACTGCCAACCACTGCCATAATGGATATAATTATTGCTAATTGGTTACACGATAGGTCTCCGAAAACTGTCAGCTAACTGACACATTTTTGTTTGTGCTCAAAGTGCAGTAAGCTTGTAACCACACAGACAACTCAAGACATATAGATATTGCAGTGTTTCTCTTACAATTATTAACATTAATAACAATGCTTACGCCAGCACAAATAAAAGCAAAATCTTTAGAATCAAGATAGAACAAAAAATTTGACTGGTGTTTACCAGTGTTTACATGCATGCTTCAACACTATACTGATTCCACAATGTTAGCACTCAAACATTTCTCATGTTCTTAGAATCTTACGGATGCAGCTGCTATGTGCTAGCATGAGACTTAAATTTAAAAAATAATTTTGATTTCATAGGGGTGATTTCACTTTCAGTAAACAGATGTGCAGTTCTAGATAAGATTAAAACATGCCCATTCAATGGTGTAACCGTTTATGGCAGAGTTTAGAGGAAAGGTGTTCGAAAGTGAGGCTTGGAGTGTCACTTGGTTGTAAACACAAAAGTCACATTAAAAATCAGTTCTGGATTCTCCACCATTGTCCTATGACTTAACCTCTTAGTCTTATTCTTAACAAACATGCAGGACATCTGGGCATTATTCAGGTACTCATTCACTAGTACATGGTAGTAGTTTACCAGCATGTTAAACGGTATGCTGGTATAGCCAGTTCCTGGTGGTCATGGAAGAAGGAGCCTAAAGCCGTGTAAAGGTGCATACATTTTGTACCAAGGTGGAGCCTGGAGGGCAGTGTGACCAGAAGGTCCATAAAAATTAAGCTATGACACTTTGACAGGTGAAATGAAAATTCCAACCCACAGTACTTAGCAAATCTGTTAACTGGCTGACATAAGTTACAAAATAAACTTTTTATAAGCGTTAGACATTCAGCCAAACTAGCTCATTTTTCAGGCACATTATGTGCCCAGTTTAAAAATTAATAGTACTATTTCCACATATATATATATGTGTTTATGTTTTATTATGCAGGCTGATTTGGCAGACTGGAATCAGTGGAAGGTCAGCAAGATGGCTGGCAACTTTTACTTTGTGATGGTGGGTCACCATGACAACCCAGTCTTTGAGATGGAGTTTTGCCCACCCAACAAAGCTGCTGATCCTAAGGTAGGCCAATAGACAGTCTGCTGACACACACAAAAAACTAAGTTGGATCCATGGATTGGGGGGTGGGGGTGGGGGGGTAATAACAAAACAGACAAAAACAGGAAAAAGCTTTTGCTATAGTGGTTTTATTGTTTGTAAAGCAAAAGCATTGAGAACCAGGAGAATGAGGTGTAGATTTTTTTTGTTTTTGTTTTTGTTACAGCTGATGAATCTTACCACCATCAGCTCAGCTGTGCGTTTACTGTTTTAGTCTCATTAAATCTTTCATGTGCATTATCGGGAAACTAATATTTTATATAAAATCAATTATGGGTGTCCATACCCCCTTGGTTATAATTCCTTTTATTAGAACAGTAATTTTGAAGAGGGGGACCTTGTAAAGAGGCAATATTTATGTGTTATATATATATATATGCATAGCTTATGTCAGTGGGATTTCTCATGTATTTTTTTTATTAATTACTTTTTACCTGGATGTTTGTTTGCTATTATTGTAATCTAATAATGCTTTATGATTGGTGTGAATGTGTGACGAGTGTACTTGGCATCACGAAACATTCCTAGTGCAATTGTGTTGACACTTGGCAATAAAGTTGCATTGTATTGTATATTATGTATGTGAGCAAGTGCTCTTTGCACGTTTTTACAATAATCCCGCCCCGGTTAACAGATCCACATTGTTTCATCACTGTACTGTTAGTAACCCGGCAACTGGAGCAGACGACGCTTTTGTTTTGAAGCGCGGCGTGTAGTGTAATGCCACATGGCCTTCACACAGCCGACTGGTGATAGCTGCTGGTGTGCGCCAGTTTCAAATCTGTTTTCTCCCTTAATATTTTGACTGCTTGTTTGTTTACCTACTCTTTGTTCACCTAGTTCTTTTTATGCACTAAGCCATGTGTAATATAATTTTAATCCTGTGTTTAAAAGATTGTAACTGTAGCTTTTATTTGATGTTTTTCATGATTTAATTAGTTATTGTAGAGAAAACTGTATCTGTGCAGGCCAAGGAAACACATTTGTCAGCCATTTTGTGGTCCAGAGGGCCGATTTGATTGTAGTGATAGCGTGTGTTCCTTGCGGCCCGTGCCGTTCTCTTATCTATGCGTGTGAGTGAAGCTTTTGGGTGTGCTGAAAATTGTCTGCTGATGTAGCAATAAAACCTGATTGTTGCCGTACGCCTGCTGTGGTTTCCATTTTTACTGACTCCGCAGCCTGTGTCCTGTCCTTCTACGCTCCACCACTCCATTATGTGTACGTCAGTGAATATGTGTCCATGTGTTGTGGGCCTATGCCCATACTTCTTTCACAAAATGAGTCAAATTAACATGGGTGTGCTCACACCCATGATGTACAGTGTGTAAGAAAATGATGTTGCCTTGTGAAAGGGTTTGTCATCTAAAGGTTTCTTCTCTGAAGTATGGGTGTCACATCAGAGCTGTGTTCTTATTCATTAAGTTTACTGGTGCCAAAGAGTTTGGGCGTGGTAGTTACCGTTTAATTATTGTTGGATGAAGTCTAAAGCTGTGCTTGCAGAGGGATGACCACAGGCACCTCAACCAGTTCATTGCCCACGCTGCCCTTGACCTTGTGGATGAACAGATGTGGTCCACCAACAATATGTTCCTCAAAGTTGTGGACAAGTTCAATGAGTGGTTTGTGTCTGCCTTTGTTACAGCTGGCCGTATCCTTTACATGTCATATGGACATTTCGTGGGAAAAGTTTTTTAAACAGAGTGGAATGATCAATGCAATTTTAATGTCAGGCATGAAATACATTTCACTCACTCACACAAAATGTACATGTGCAGATGCATGCTCATTCCAAAAGGTTTACAACATAATTATGTAGACAAACTAAAAATGGTAAAATAATTTGGTGTCGGTTATTGTAGGAATGAAATAGACAAATTCAAACAATTCTAGTGCCGCCTCTCAAGGAAGATAATTGACTACTGGACTCTTCTTTTCTGCAGTGCCTGTGAAGTCTATTTCACAAGCAGTTTGGGAAAAACACTGATCGCATCCAGACTTGACTTTTTCATGGTACCTGTATTACTATTACGTATTAGTATATACTGGACTGGTTCTTCACTGATCAGCATCATTATGAAGCCAATGGACATTCATTTATTTCCTTGATTTGAACCTAGGCATGCGCTTCCTGATGCTCCATGACTTGAAGAATGAGGACGGCATCAAGAACTTCTTCACTGAAGTCTATGAGACTTACATCAAGGTAAGTTTGTGGGCATGCCCAGTGTTCCCTCACCAGGATCTTTGGGAATGTTCTTTTTTCCCCTCCTGTGGTGTGTAAACTGTTACATACTAGGCCAGGTATTTTATTTCCCCCTCACATCTTGCTCAAAGGCATTTCATATTTCCCAGCAAATTAATGTATGTCCTGTGTCCCCTCACCAAACTTGTTCAACTGTGGCGTACAGACCTCTGTGATATGTTTGTAAGCATGTCCATTTTGCCCTCACTGGGTACAAGTTTGTCCACCATTCCTTCTCCTTGCCTGACTTGAAAGGGGTGTAAATTGTGCCCCCTTTCCTTTTAGTACTTCTGAAGTAGAAGTGTTTGTGGCATAGTGCCTGGCACTCCTGGTGGCCACTGTCGCATGAAGGAATGCATTTTTGTGATGGTCCATGGTGCAATGTATGGGAAACAGGCAATCAAAAAGGTAAGACCATGTTTATGACAGTTATTGCAGACTTGGAAGCAGGCAAGTCAGTGTATTAACTGATCACTGGGAAAGTCCTTATAACCCATCCTCCAACTATGTGGTGATATGCTGACACTGATTTGCAGTGATGTGTTTTACTGTTACGTTAGTTTAACTCGCATGTTTTCTGGTCTTCTTTTGCAGTTTGCAATGAACCCCTTTTATGAGATCAACACGACCATCAAATCTGCAGCTTTTGAGAAAAAGGTTCAGTTCTTTGGGAGAAAATACCTCACTGGATAACCCTGTCACACTGCCAGCTTTGTGTGTGTGTGTGTGTGTGTGTGTGTGCATGCATGCAAGTGTTTTAGTTTGAACTGATTGTAAGCATTGGGCAGGGTGTTTGTGTGCATCATTGTATGGTAATGGTGTGTGTGTGTGTGTGTGTGTGAGAGAGTGTGAGAGAGAGAGAGAGAGAGAGAGAGAGAGAGAGAGAGAGAGAGAGAGAGAGAGAGAGCAAGGACAGAGATTTTGTTGAGAGGACAGCAGAGAAGGTGGAGGAGAGATAGGAAGAGAGAGAGCACATACAGCGTCCATTCCAAAAAAGAAGGGATCATGTACGAATGAAGAAAAATGAGAAATAAAAAAAAGAAAACAGTGATTGGTTGATTTTCTTTCTTTTTCATTTTTACAATTATTAAAACATTTGTTGACAATTTAAAAGATGAGAGACTTTGAGACTTTTGAACAAAAGTGAGGTGCCACTGACCCCACACACTTGTGACTTGACATCGGGGAAGCAGACGTACATCACTCAGCACAGTGTGACCTGTCTGACTTTCAAGCTAGCCTCTGTCAAGTGAAAGCACTGTACATCATCCCTGTCAGTGCAAGACTATCCACATACTTTTAGGATGTAGGCAGAAGGGAGGTCTTGCACTGACATGGGCAATTTGACAATGCAGCTTCTAAGTGCAAATATCATACAGCTATACAGCTTCTCTGAAATTGAGTGCACACTGGCTGTGACGAGGTAAGTGTGCTTCATCACAGTCATGCTTCAAGCGGGGGTTGATTGCCCACTGTGTTTAACACACGTGCTCCAAGCAGGAATTGGCTTCCCACTGTTTAACACACGCTCCAAGCAGAGGTTGACTACCCACTGTGTCTAACTCACGCTCCAAGCAGAGGTTGACTGCCCACTGTGTGACACACATGCTCTAAACACTGGCCGACCACCAACTGTGTAAGTTAGCACATGCTCCAAGCAGAGGTTGACTGCCCACTGTGTCTAAAGGCCATGATCCACTTTTGAGCAAAGTTGTATGCCCTACCACACCTCTGCCTCAGTTTGCAGATGGGACAGACATTTCCATTCACTGGCTGGCAGGATTCTGGAAATGCATGCAAGTGTGTGGCAGGCATCTAGGCTAACCTGAAACTGTAAAGTTCATGCCTGCGCAGTAACAACTTTGAAACTGCTTGATTCATGACCAAACTACTTATGGCTCAGGGTGGGTGCCTAACATATCTACTTGAATGCCTTGCTATGGTATGTCAAGGGCAAAGGCAGACCCAGCTGCACCTTCAAAACAAAAACAAAGACTAGCTTTTTTCTTTCTTACTGTTTCTTACTAAACAGTCGCATGTAAGACTAGTGCCCACAGCACTACTACTGTGGAAATGGCATGGGGAAATCCATGCAAAGTGGCTCTAACACGTGCAAATATTTCCATTTGGGGCAAGGTCTTGTCTTATGGTGGTTCTATCAGCATTAATGCAACAGAAGTACTTTTGTTGCCTCAAACTCGGCTCCTCTGGGCACAGCCATGTGGACTCCATGTCAGCTCACTATTTACCAAGCTCCTTGCACAATGCACACCTCTGCCTCGCATGCTGGTTTTTGTTCTTGACCTTGCAGACATGACTGCCAGACTTGAAATGGCAACACTCGCTGCCATGTTTTTGCAACTTCCAAATGTTGATTTTTTAAATTTATTTTTTACTAGGCCATAGCATAGATGGACCTAAGAACTGCTGTGTGTCTATTAAAATATTTTCTTTTCACATTCCTGTTGAATAGGGTTTTTCACCTGAACATGTTTAAGTCCTCTTTATGACTTAAGTGCAAATGTACGAGGGCCTCTCAATTTGACAGCTTCTGGCCAGCAGATGCATGCAGAAATCAGTACACTATGGTAGTCCCCAAGTTCTATCACAGACACCAGAGACACCAGTATTGTCATCCACTGCTTGAAGTGTGAATAAGCATAAACTGAAGATGGCACTGTTAAACTTACAGCATCTCACTCGCAGACACCCACGCACACTAGAACACAGCTCTCCTGGCTCATTTGCCCAGTATCTCACTTCTACATTTGATGCACATGCACCGTCTTCTGTTTAGAAGTACACACACTCGAATCAAAGCATCGTTAACACACCAGCTAGAACCTTCAGTACCAGTCACGTCTGATTCACACAGTAAATGCAAGTAACAGAACTATCACTGTTATATACTTTTCACAATCTCATCAACAAAATGATACAAAATACCCACCCCCACCCTGCAAAAAAGCCTGAAAACACTGACTAGTTTAAAGTTCTTCAGAAAAAGGATTTCATTTACATACTTTCATCAAATAACAGCAATTTAAAATAGAACAACATTAAGAGAAAAATGCAGTGAGAACAAGACAGAAAATCTCAGAAAGGTACACTGAATTCCACTTACTGAGCTGAACCACAGGGATGTTTGGGGTGGGGGTGGGGTGGGGTGGGTACAGGTTCCCTGTTTATACCTCTTTCCTTGATTGACATGTATTATGTGCATGATGCACTAGGAGCATAGGCTGTTGGGTGGAGAGGGGGGTGGACTCGGCAATTTCCTGAAGGCAAAAAACTCGCTGCACAAGCGCACATCTACAGAGACAGCCCTAGCACAACAGAAAACCCAACACAGTTCATGTAGTGTGAAAAATCAACAAGGAAAGACAACTGGAAATGAAAGAAGGGGACCACTGAATGCAAAGTCTACAACAGTACAGAAATGTGGCTGCACTCCCAGTGCTGTCAATTTGTCTGAGGATTATTTCCGTTTTGAGGACGCCTTGGATTTGACAGGCTTCTTGCCACCAGAAAAATAGTTGGTGATCATTTCTGACATGTCGGGCATGTTGGGCTTCTGGTTGAGGACGTTCATTTGCTGCTGCATCTCCTGCACACATATAATAAAACTGTATTTAAGTAACACACTTAAGACAGACATACAAAGTGTTCAATGTTGCCTGGACTGGTAGGTGGGTACATGTTCAGAAGTACTACTGAATGAGGTCATGATGAAAACAAAGTTCATCCATTTGGTGATAAAAATATATTATACATAATACAATAATTTAAAAAAGCCACACATACAAGTTCTGTTCTACCACCATGCAAATATCATATTTCACATATTTCTTTATTTTACACACTTTTTTTTTATAGGTTACATCAACATTTCCTTAAGTACTCTTTTTTTATTTTATTATTAGACACCTCCACAGAGTTCAACTAATTTTCAGATACAGCTAGCACATGAACTGAAAATACAGCAGACACTAACCTTGCGAGTCTCTGGATCAGCTGCATTCATCATCTTGGGCAACACCATGATGAGCAACAGCGGCAGCACCATAGTCAAAACCTGCACCGAGGGAACACGCATTCAGATCATTTTACTTATCTGTTATCACCATCTTGGGCAACACCATGACAAGCAACAGTGGCCCTGGCAGCACCATAGTCAAACCCTGCACTAAGGGAACATGCATTAAAATCATTTTACTTAGCATTACCATCTTGGGCAACACCACAATGAGCAACAGCAACAAAACCATAGTCAAAACCTGCACCACAGGAACAAACATAGAGATCATTCTACTTATCATCACCACCTTGGACAACATGATGAGCAACAGTGGCAAAACTACAGTCAAATTACTCAAAACCTGCATTGAGAGAACAAACACTGAGATCATTTTACTTAGCATCACTATCTTGGGCAACACCATGGTGAACAACAGCAGCAACACCATCTGCACTGAGGATTTTTCTGTGTGGATAATTTTACTACTTTTAGCATCATCAGTCATATTACTGAGCAGTATTATTGAATTTATTCCACTGATCATATTCATAACATAAACTGCAATAAATCAGCCCTGACACTGCAGTGACAGCATAAAAAATGGTCCACAGTAATGTGACTGAAAGCAGATCTGTAAACAGATCCAAGTGACAGAAATTAAACAATCCAGCCTATTAGTATTAGTTATTAGTATTATTTTGTATTAATAATTCAATTTCACTGCAGTTGTTTTTCTTTTTCTTAAAGAGGAAATGATTATGTCACAAATTACTGGCTGCATTAACATCAAAGTCTGTGACATTCCTTTCAGTTTTTATGCATGGCAGTCCCAGTTGTACTACTAGTACTAAAGTTCTACAACAGAGCTAAGTAAGCCCAGAGCATGACATTAACGTTATTTCCTACAAAAGTTTGCTCTGCAGGACAAGTAGAAAAATCAACATTTTTTGATTGCCTAAACCTTTTACTACATGCACTGACTAAGACCAGGAGTAAGACCACCTCAGGCAGGTAAACCCAGCGGACAGGGAACCCATCTTCATGTTGAAGTTGCCCAACTGGGTACATCATTTATTTCAATTGCAAACCTGTGTCCTTTTCTCCATCACCCCCTATCTCTCCCTCCCTCCCTCTCTCTTGTTTTAATTTAGCAAACAAGTTTGGTTTCTTTCACACTTGTAAATATTGATCAGCACAGCTCTCTCTCATTTTAATTTAGCAAACTAGTTTTGGTTTCTTTCACACTTGTAAATATCGATCAGCACAGCTCCATGGACATGACGGAGCATAACTTTGCCTTGAGAATGTTGTCCATGAAGAACATGCAGTCAAGCAATGTTTAATGTTGAACCCCAAAATGAGACACACACACTGAAACACACACAGTTACATGCAGTGATGCACACTAGTTACACATACCATTGGATTAAAGAGAAAATCTGTAAGTCGCCACTGTTCACGCTGCTGAAAATAGCTGGCTTTGGCACGTTCTCTAAATTCCAGTGGGTATTGTACAGTCTGTAGCTTTGTTGGCTGAAGAAGATTTACTTTTCGGGCCCGCATTTTGCCTGCGGATGTAATGTCAACTCGCAGTGGCTCAAACAAAAATGCTGGGTTGGCAATCTCCACAAGAAAAGAACCTGAAGGGAGACCACTGACTGAGAAGCTGCCATCACTCCTGAAACAAAAGGACAGTTATTGTTACTTAGCAAAATAGTAAATGAAATCCAAACTGTTTCAACACAAAAGTCAAACCAACTTTACATACTATTAGTATTACTACTTTATAACAATAACAAGTGATATATATATATATAATATACAAATTTCTGATATTTACCAGTCAGAATCCTCAAAAAGATACATTATTAGACATTACTGAAAGAAGAAGAAATAAATTGATAAGTGTGTAGAACAGCAGTTAGTACTGTAATTTAGCATAAATAAATGCAATACTAATACTAATTAACAGAAGTAAAAATAATGGAGGTGTTGTGTAAAAAAAAAGACAAAAAAGACCAGCAATGAACCATCTACATACTGACACTAACACTAGTAACAGGACACTTGCCCAGGCAATCTGACAAATGACATGAACTGATGAAGAGGAGTTGGATATTTGTCCCCTTTTACTAGTTTTAGTTTCCAGCCATCATAATCGAACCCATTTCTGATGTGTATCATACATGTAGCCTGAACTGGGCGAATGTTTGTTCGCCGAACACACTTCGGACAGTTTGACAAACTATGATTCGTTTCTTAATTGAACTTTTAGTTTGCCAAACATGGTTTGGACAGTTCGAAGAATTTACTTGTTCTCAATTGGCTTGTAGTTGTAATGAGATGCAAGCTTCGGTCCAAACTTGCAGCAGACGCGCAGCAGACAGCATGATCGTAAATGTAGGCTAAAGTCAAGTCAATATACTTTAAATTTAATCATCCCTCATAGTGTAATTCAACTAACTACTAATACTATCTCATTCTGGGTCTCCGAGACAATGCTGTGCCTCCCACAAGTCAACAAATACCCTCCAAAGTGAGCGAAGAACCTAGCAACACCGTCATCCATTTTTATTTTTTCTTCATCCACAGGAGAGCTCTACTCTCAGCCAATCAGAGGCAATGTTCATCGAATAGGGCGAATGTTCCCAGAACATGTTGAGTGAAGCTTTTTGGACCCCAAATATAGCTTCGACGAATACTTCCAACTAGGTTTGCGAAGAAAAGTTCGCCCAATTAAGAACCAACTAGGTTCGCTGAATACTTCCAACTAGGTTCGTGAACAAACATTCGCCCAGTTAAGAACGGGCTTTAGGCCAACTGCCACCAAGTGTAACACAGAATGACAGATTAAATGTAAAATTGTACGCACACACACCATTTGTCTTCACATGAACATCGTGACATTTATATTTATAACCACAAAGTAACACTAACAGTAACACAGTTCCGTACACGCACACACACAAGGATTGAAGGAATGAAGGATGTAATTTCTAAATTGTAACACAATCATGAATGCAATACATCACTCCTGAATCAGCAGCGATCACTGAAACCAGACTTCAGCTTTCACGAAAGCGCCCCTTTATTCTTTAGAACAGAACCCTAAGATAGTAAGAAGGTTGGCTCATAATAAGTTCATGATCCATGCTGGCAATTATTTTTCGGTTTTACTCACCTCAAAAATCCTCTGTATTTTCCACCCTCGATTAAAACTCTCGTGTTCGACACCCAGTCTTTGTCTTTGGAAGATGTGACGTACACTTTACCATCTATTCTGAAACTGTTTTTATTCGGTGCTTCTATAGTCTCCGCTCCGCTGCCAAAATGTAAAGAAAATAACAGAAAACAAAACAAAATTTGGAAAAACTGTTGGATCACTGCGTCCTCCATTTTGATTTCTAGTCTGGTCTGAAGTGGAATCATCCCGACTTAGAAATATTCCAATACTGGTAAACCAACTTTTCAGTCAAGAAGTCTCAGTCACAGACCATGCCGAAATAGGTACTGGCTTTCCCATGCGGTTTGCTTGTGCTCTGTCAGCTGGCATACTTGCTAGCAGAACTGAGTCTTCTGCTGCCTTGACCAGTCCAAGTGACCATCTCAATCAATTTTAAGTGATCCGGGCAGTTCTTCCCGGCGGCGGCAGTGGTCACTTTCACTTTTTAGAATACGGGAATGGGGGGGGGGGGGGAGTAAATTGTAGATAATAAAGTAATTATAGAATTTAATCTCTCTCTCTCTGTCTGAACCTAAACTATGATTCTTGTGAAATAAAGTTTTCTAGTACGAGTTCGAGTCAGTCGCTGGGTATCATTTGACACTGAGGTCAAGTTCGACCGTGAACCTCACTACAGTCCTTGTGAAAATGAGTTTTCGAGTTCGAGTTTTGTCTCTTTGTCTCTGTCTCTGTCTCTCCTGTCGGATCATAGTGTCATCTCCGACCAAGAGAGATCGAAGACATAAAATAAAACAATGTGTTGATTGATCGGAATAGGGAACCGTAATGGGCATAGACTGTGTTTTGACTAGGCGATAGACATATTCCTCTTTTGTCCAAATCAGGGACTGGCAAAGGCCGTTTACGCCATTTAGTGGTGACAGTTGCGTATTCACTCAGATGAAACTGGGTGAAATCACTTGAACAAATATAGCAGGCCATGCAAAATATTGACATATAAACCTTTGAAAACCAAAATGTATGTTTATGTGTATTGGTAGCTCTACTTTATTTTCATCAAACATAACATGGTACTAAAATGCGGATTAGTTTGTTTGTTTTTTTGTTTTTTTTACTCTACTTAGGATTTCGGAAAATTGTGTCTCCTAAAACAAAGTGTTAAAAACGAGTTATTGAACTAAAAGTGAGATGTTGCTAATGGAATATTGCATAAATCCAGGAGCTAGGGTGAATAGAATCACTGGCGGACGTATGCTCAGGAATAGCATTAGGTCCAAATCTTCGTTCCACATCGTATTAACTGCTTTCCGTCCCAGGTTAAATGCTGAGCGTTGTGTCTGCTAGCCTATGTTGTATGTAGTCTGCTGCAGAAACACGAGGGAGAAGGCACCACAGAAGGTAATCACGAGTACATTTACTGTGACGGTATTCAGACCGAAGCACGTTGCTAATTTATCTTGCAATAGCTCTCATTACCGGATGCGATTGCTAGTGCTGTTATCCTTTTGTCACTGTATATATATTTATTATACAAATTTGTATCACTATCAGTCACGATCTTTGAGTTTGATGTGCAGGTCAACACAGAACTTGGTGACAATATTAATAACCTGACTCCGGTTAGCATCAACGCTAACAGTGTTTGAGAGTTGGGTGAAATCCAAGGAGACAGTCGGAAATTCCTGGACCGTTTTTAAAGTTATTTTGGGTCACAAATATCATCACATTCACAATCGTTAAATGAGGTTCAAATCTACCGATTTTACTTAGAGTTGTTTGCCAAGTTAGCTAATTTAAGCACGAACGACCGTAGCTGTCACCACATGAATGGGTGACCGTCACGTGTAAGACGTTGCACACGCCCAGAGACTTCTCTCAGGGATAAACCAATTTTGCGCAGAATCTCCGTACGGAAGCCCTTAACTTGCTTAAAAGTTAAAGGGCCACTGAACACTGATTTTGACCGATTTTAGCTTCAGATCTCCACTTTGGTATATTCCACTGACTAAATATTTTCACACAGTAAATACAGGTATATATCCTGTGCCTCAGTAATAATTTCATCATGGTTCAGGAGCTGTGTGAGAGTCTAGGTGGACGTCCTGGACTGTCCGTCCTAACGAGCCTTCTGGTTTCCGTGGACGTAAAGATTTATTGCACCGTGCTTCGGCATTGGTCACAACTTGTCCCTAATATGTCAACTGACATCTGAGGACATAAAGCATCACTTCATCATCATCATAATTTCATATCATAGTTCAGGAGCTGTGTGAGAGTCGAGGTGGCCGTCCTGGGATGTCCGTCCTAATGAGCCTTCTGGTTTCCGTGGACGTAAAGAATTATTGAACCGTGCTTCGGCATTGGTCACAACTTGTCCCTAATATGTCAGCTGACATCTGAGGACATTAAGCATCACTTCATCATCATCATAATTTCATATCGTGAGCCGGTTTGGCCTAGCAGTAAGGCGTTAGGCTGGTAAGCGGAAGGACCTCGGTTCGATACTGCTTCGGCTCTCCTTTCTCTTCAAAAAGGTTGTGGTTTGTGGACACTGTCTTGTGACTTTGTCCATCACTTCCTACTGAAACATTAAAATGGCTTCATCGCTGCCCATCTTAATGCAGGAAACATTCTGGTGGTGACAGTGTAGCAATAGGTATATAATCTCCCTCTTCCCCATCTCCATACCCCCCCCCCCCCCCCCTTCTCCCCGTCCCTAATAAGCCTTGCGGTTTCTGTGGATGTTAAGCACAATGTTTACTTTATAATTTCATATTTTTCAAGTGTCTTAAATGCTTATGAATCACAAAACAAGACCAATATGTCACGGCACAATGGGCAAGGGAAATAACCACTGTAGCTGCGTGTTTTGGCCGAGAGTTTACTTGGAGCCGTAAAGTCAAAGGCTAATCATGACATCACGATAAGACTTGACTGCCATTGGCATTGTTGCTTCTACAGTTTCACTTTCAGTGCACAAAACTCCGGATAAATTTGCAGGAAAAGTTGGAAATGGCAACTGGAATATGGCCATTCCAGTACGAGCCAGTTGCGGATATCAATTTTGGCATCGACTGGGAGAGTTCAAGTGACGAAGAAGTGTCATGAGAATAGTGGTGGTTATGCTTGTTTTTATTGTATATTGTGATGTGTGCGATACTATGTGTTGTTGCGTACTTCTTAAGTGTTAATCTTTTACATATGTACACTGTGCTTTATGTGTGGCACCACATTTTCCTTTGAAGGAATAAAGAAGTTCTTGACTTGACTTAACTTGACATAAGAGCACAGAAGCAAAAATAACTGTGCCAATGACAAACAGATGGTAGCCAAACTCACCATAACTAACCCCTCACTAACCCCGGCCTCCATCTAGAAACACAAGGGCTGCAGACTGATAAAGCAAATCGCTAATCAGGACTACTGATGACATAGCATGGGGATGTAAACAAATGCAGACGAAAAGAGAAATTCAAAAAATGGCTGCCCTAATCAGGCAAGCTAACAGTAACACTGTAACAGTGGGTACGAATTGGCGAATAAGCCAAAGATAAAAAAGAAAGACCTATGGTGGAAGAGAGGAGACAAAACAAAAAAACAACAACAAACAAACACTTTCTGAAAAGAAAGAGGAGGCAGGAAATGTCAGTGAGCAACTGACGTGTCAAAGGCTGGATACACGTAATCTGTGTACACGATACAACCCACTTAGCAGTGACAACAACACTGCAGGGCAACAGATGCTCAGGAGACTACCCCCCCTCACTCGTACATCATAAATGAACGCTATAACCTGAGAAACAAAAGGGCAAGCAAAGAGAAAAACAACAACAGTCAATCAATGGCAAGAACCGGTCAATAGCCCAACCCCAAACCCTAACACAGGGAGGCCATGAAATCGCTAGTCTATTGAACTAGAATGAATAAAACTTTACGTATGATGAAACAAACACGGATAAATTGGGAAAAATAAAATAAAACACCCAATAAAAGGCAGGCTTTCTGATGAGGTCTAGCCTGTTGTGAAAGCTAAACACAATGAAAAAGACCAAAACGCCTTAACAAGGCTTGAGAAAGATGGAATGACGAGGAGGAAATAAACAAAGGCCCAACTACTGGCAATGGTGTCGGAGCTTCATCCTTGGAGATTCTAACTGGAATTTTTTCCAAGTCGGTTACCCTGTGGACATGTGTTTGAGCCCAAACTGAATGCTCAGCAGGGTGCGATCTGTGAAACATTTTTTCCCGAAATGCTTTGAGCAGAGCACATCATGCTGTTTTGGTTCCCACTTCTTCATTGTGGCTAGGTCCCATCGATTCATTGCCAGTTGCCATTGTTGTTTTCTGGCTTCATTAAAAACTTTTTTTTTAAAGGAAAAGCATGGAAAGAAAACTCCTTTGTCAACTTTTCACTGCAACCAACTGCAGCACACTCACTCGGCATGCTTTAAAACTGATTTTCCAGACTACTTTCGATTCAATTTTGTTCAAGTTGTTACTGAGCCATGTGGGTGAGTTGTCTTGCCATGACGTCACGGAAGTCACATGACCAAAACCCGGGATTTTCAGCTGCAGACGATGCAGCTGCTCGAAGCGTCGTGTTTGTTTTCATTCAAATCAGTACTTTTACATACCTCAGGAAATTGTCAAGCTATCAAACGAACAGCGTGTATGTTAAACTTTATTTATATGTACAATGTAAGTGATATTTACGACTTAAAATCAGTGTTCAGGGGCCCTTTAAGACAAGACGGTAAGCCGAGGTCCTGCGGTCCGTGTCAGAGCTAGGTGGATTATGCAAACACCAAAATTGTGCAGATTGTATTTCAAGTCACATTTGCTGTACGAATGCTCTAAAAAAAATTGTTGTTGTTTTGTCATTTGTTGTTTTTTGCAGCACCTGACAAATGTGCAGTGCACATGCACACACACACACCCACCCACCCACCCACCCACACACACACACACACACACACACACACACACACACACACACACACACACACACACACACACACACACACACACACACACACACACACACACACAGAGTCACACACACACACATACACAGTGGGGTACTCTGAATGCATGCTCAAATTTGTGTCATGACACAGCAGTATCAGATGGCAGTCACTATTAATTTATATTATGTATAATTATAATAAGTTGTTAAAACACTGGATGCAGCAGAGAACAAATTATATAACATGACTATGGGTTTTGATGGGGCTGAGAGTGTTGGAGCATCTCAGACCGAGAACAGGAAGTTGGTGCAGGAGACTGGTCCCATGTTATGCATTGTATATAATTCTGTAGGAGAAGGTATGCCACCCCTCAGAGGTTAGAAGTGTTGAGGAGCTCTACACAGTACATAAGTGAGCACAAATCCAAGGACATCACAGCATCAATGACAATCATCTGGAGGAGGAGTAATTATGAAGAGAAGGTGCTTCATGGTCTTTGAAAGTACACGAAAGGGCATTTAGGAAAGCGGGTATCTTGTTATTATGCTCCACCCTACTACAATCTCTGAGACTGCGAACTGTCATTGTATTAAAATTTAAATAATCAAACCAATACTGGAGCTGTCTCAAAGGCAACACTAGGGAAGCTTTTTGCAGTCTCAGAGATTGTAGTAGGGTGGAGCATAATAACAAGATACCCACTTTTCTAAATATGTAGACTGTCTTGATCTGAACAGTACTAGTGTGCTACACAGCATGGGTGCTTGTCCCACTTGATGGATCCTGGATCAGCACCATAGTTTGTCCTTTCATTAAGGGGAAGCTGGACTCACTGTCTGGATGTTCAGATGAGGGTGGAAAAAGTGTGTTGAACATGGCATACAGTGATACGTGTGCACCTCTACTGGTTGCTAAAAATTCCTAAGGTAGTGGCAAAAAGAGTACAGCGGTTTTCCCAGCTAGCAGTGCATTGGCCAGTTTAATAAATGTTCCTGTATGACTTATATGTGTGTCACTATGTGTTAGTTTCCCTTTACCTGCCATAATGTAAAGGCCCTACATGACTACATTACTAGTAGGTACACAGTAACAGCTTGTGCATGCAGGGGTAGGACTCTTAGCCAGGAAAGAGGACCCAGATTTTCAGCAAGGGACCCTAAAAGTGCTAACATTGTACACAACACCAAGCAAGGAAAGAAAAAACTCAAAGAGTTATTCTCTCTCCTTTTTTCTTTTTTCTTTAAATTTTGTTTTAATTATTATTTTGTTTTTAACAGTAAGTTACTAAGCTGTGGTGCTGGAGCCAGTGGGGGCCAGGTAAATATAAAACTGACAAATCAGTGTTGTTGTTTTGTTTTGTTTTGTTGTTTTGTTTTTAACACTAAGTTACTAAGCTGTGGTGCTGGAGCCAGTGGAGGCCAGGTAAATATAAAACTTACAAATCATTTTTTTTTTTTTTAACTGTATGGTGATGTGGGGAAAACAGATTAAGTTTGCTGTGTCACTTGCTTCAACACACTTGTGCACATAATATTCAGATAGGTGAGCACAGCAGACAGAGAGCTGTGAGTCACCCGGTCATCAGAACGCAACAAACAGGAGACGGGAAACTGGCCACAAGTGCAGCAACACCATGGATGAGCTCCCTGAAGTACAGGTGTCCTCAGAGAGCAACAGTCGCTGCCATGTCAACAGGAAGTTGCTGCCCATCAAAGGCTTCTACTTTCTCTTTCTGTCAGGTACGGTACCAAATTTAAGGCCCTGGCAGCCTCTGAAGATATTCATCAATGTGGGATTAATTGGACAGTAGATAATGTGGCTCTAGAAGATGGCTTTCCTCAAGGAAAGGAAAGTGAATTTTCTGTGTGAAACGACTGAGTATGGGTTAAAGTATGAGTGTGTGTGTGTGTGTGTGTGTGTGTGTGTGTGTGTGTGTGTAAATTACTAGTTTGTTTATTATGTAACTTTTGTATTTTCAATAACAGTTCTTTGAATTTTAAAATATACAATATGTGTTATTGTGTACTGTGATGTGGTTAATGTTCAGCCACATTTTAATTTCTCTGATGAGATAATAAAGCAATCTTGAATCTTGAGTGGGTAGTGACACGGTGATAAGATTATTATAGATAATATTAGTCATTAAGTGTGACTGTTTCACTTGAGGTATGGGCCTGTGACATGAATATGGCTAAACTATCATTACCAGTGTCACATTGTGAGATTACTTATTTGTGAATGTCACTTTTTTGTTTGAAGTTCAAATACATGGATGTCACTTGTCAGTGATGCTGTGGTGTGGGTGTGACTGACTGACGTGACTGACTGTTTTACTTGAAGCGTTCATGATGCTGTGACATTCAGAATCAGAGTAAGTCAGTGATTGTGACTTGTTTTTATAACTTGATGTATGACACTGTGACTTTGGTATGACTTGTTGAACTTGAAATTTAACCCTGTAAGTCAGTGATTGTGACTTGTTTTTATAACTTGAAGTATGACACTGTGACTTTGGTATGACTTTTTGAACTTGAAATTTAACCCTGTGTTATTGTATCAGTGAGTAAACATTGCGTTTGAAGGTATACCACTATTTTGTGACAGTGTCTGTCTGCCATTTGTTTCACTAGGAGTATGAGTTGGAGTGTGATGCACTGCATGTGACTGTTTCAGCTGTGGGCTCACTGCTGCCTTTCATTGCCTACTACATGAAGCAGCTGGGGTTGAGCTCAAGTGAGACTGGCATCCTCTATGGCACCATGCCATTTGTTGGCTTCTTCGTCCGGCCCATTATTGGCGCCATGGCTGACCACTGGCACAAGCACAGACTGGTTCTTATGGTGTGTTCAGTGTTAACAGGTATGTTCTACCTCCTCATCCTTACCATCCCTCACAGGGTCCACCACACCCTGGTGGTCCATTCCCAGCTGGACTGCAACGTCCAGGACTCCTTCTTCAGAGACTGCATGTCCTCGTCAGACAGACCCGTTGATCATTCCACGTGCAACCTGGGACTCTCAGAGTTTGCTGACATTATGTCAAATATGACAGATGGTAACGGCACAGATTTAGACTGTGAGGTGCACTGCATGCACAGTAGTGATTCTGCAAACCAGGAGGTGGCCGTGTGTTTCACTGATGACGCTGAAGCATTTGTGAAGCACTGCAATGGGACGTTGGTCACCAGAACGCCATTCGCCTTCACATTGTTGAACATCTCACACACTTGGAACAATGAGGTCCTGCAGGACAGGATCACCAAGGGGGCACTGCAGTGTAGGGACTACGACTTGAAGTCCTTGCGGCACAACAGCAAGCCCCACTGGCAGCTTTTGTGTGATGAGGAAGGAACCTTCCAGTGCCAGATGACATGCACACACACACCGCCACAACTCTGCTCAAACCAGGACCACACCTTTGATGCCACTTTCAGCTGGCTTTTCCTGATTTACTTCTTCGCCAACTTGGCCTTTGCCCCGGTGTTTTCCCTCGCTGACGCTGCCGCCTTCGACTCGCTGGGTGCTAAGCATCACAAGTTCGGAGAACAGAGGCTGTGGGGCTCAGTTGGCTTTGCAACCTCCGCTATCACATCCACGTTCATCATGTACACAATGACAAAGCAGGGCAGCACGTTCAACTTGACTGTGCCTTTCTACATCTTCACCGTCCTCTGCTGCCTGTCTGCCGTCATAGTCCACTTCATGAAGCTCTCCTCCAACATCAAGTGCGGCAAGATGTTTGAGAACTTCCTGGCGCTGGTGGTGGTACCACAGGTGCTGGTGTTCCTGGCGGTGGTGCTTTTCTTCGGCGTGGCCACAGGTGTTGTTGAGGCCTTTCTGTTCTGGTACCTTGCTGATCTAGGGGCGACTACGCTTGTCTTTGGCTTCAGCCTCGTTGTCAACTGTCTCTTTGAGGTTAGGTTTGTTGCTTGTCTTTTGGCCTCAGTCTCATTGCCAACTGTTTAGTTTTAGGTTAGGTTTGTGTTGTTGATGTTGCTTGTCTTTTAGCCTCAGTCTCATTGTCAACTGTTTAGTTTTAGGTTAGGTTTTGTTGTTGTTGTCCCATGTTTAGTTTTAGGTTAGGTTTTGTTGTTGTTGTCCCATGTCTTTGGCCTCAGTCTCATTGTCAGCTGTGTCTGAGGTTTGTTTGTTTTTGTTGCTTGTGTTTGGCCATAGTCTTGTTGTTAACTGTCTCTGTGAGGTTAGGTTTGTTCTTGTTGTTGCTTGTCTCTGGCCTCAGCTTCATCACCATTGTCAACTGTCTCTTTAACTTTAAATTTAGGTTTGTTGTTGTTCAAATAACACATTGGGAAGATTTTTTTATGTATTGATATTTTCTTTTTTAATTGTTGCCAGCTTGCAACCAGACATAACATGTGACCCCTAGATGTGACGTGGTTCATGCATGACCTAGCTTTATCAAAGGGCTCCCAGAAGCTGCACTATTTCACCACCACAATCAAAATTAATTTGCCCATGTTTCAGGTCCCCCTATTGTTTGCATCGGGCATCATCATTAAACATGTGGGAGCTGTCCCATGCCTTTACCTGGCCATGCTGGCTGTGGCACTGCGTTTCCTTGGCTACTCGCTGCTTAGCAACCCCTGGGTGGTGCTGGTCATTGAGCCGCTGCATGGCGTGACCTTTGGCATCATGTGGGCGGCTGCCTCAACGTACGCTGCCATGATCGCCCCGCCTGGCATGTCTGCCACTATACAGGGTCTTGTCAGCGGTGTGCACTTTGGAATAGGTGTGTCATTGTGTGTGTGTGTTTGTATGTCATGTGTGTGTGTGGTGGTTGGGGGGGGGGGGGGGGGGGGAGTGTTAGAATGATGTGTGAAGGTTGTGTTTGTGCATGTGTTTTTACTCATGGTTTTGGGGATGGGAAAGTATGTGGGTGTGGATGTAAATCTGGAGACTGGGAGAGGGAAACAAAGAGAGGTGTTACGGTTAATTGTGGAACCAGCAGATGTTGGATTATTAACACCTAAAAACTAAACCAGTATGCTTACACCTTCACAGGATGTTCAGACCTTTTGTGTACACACACACAGAGACACACACACACACACACACACACACACACACACACACACACACACACACAGCACAGATGCAAACACACACACATGCATGCATGCATGCATGCATGCACACACACACACACACACAAACACACACACACACACACACACCACATCATACACACCACAAACACACTGAGCTTACTTAAACATTGACAGTCAATTACTATCCTTTTCAGGCAAAGGGGTAGGCAGTCTGCTGACAGGTTTCCTATTTGATCGGCTGGGTGAGCGCTGGTCTTTCAGAGTGTATGCCATCGCCTCAGTTTGTCTGCTTGTGCTCTACGCACTGCTCAACCAGTTTGTCTTCAGATCTCACAGCAGGCCATCGGTGCCACAGCAGTTTGAGGGAAAGCCAGGTGTGTATATATATATATATGCACAAGTTTTCTGTTTTTGTGTGTGTTGATTTGGCTTGAGTAAAGGGTTAATACACATATAACTATAGGAGAAGAGTTTTGAAATGGTTTTTACCTAATGTCAGTTTTACCATCCTGAGGTGATCCAGTGTGGTTGACAGGATGTTAAAATCCAGTTACATGCTTTGTTTTTCATTAGTTTGATTGATAATTATAATAATACAGTAGAAATTGGGTCTGGTAAAAAACTTCATTTAAAAGAAATACTGGCTGTTGTAAGGTGCCTGTCTGGTTCAGGGTCAAAGTTATTCTTTTTCTGAATTAAAAAAGCTGAGAAAATTCAGTCAATCACTTTCATGGTCTCAACTTAACACCCAGCTTGCTTACAAGAAAGGGTAGGTTTGGTTGTTTTGGGGTGGGTTTTTTTTGTCAATAGAACACACCAGAGGTATGTCTAGCATCGCATAAGAGCAGTGCTGTGTTGTTTCGTTTAGGTGGGGGGATGCTATGTGAATGGTGTGCCGCTCATCGTATCACATGTGCAGACTCTTCATGAATATGGACACATTTAATGCAGATGCTGCC
This sequence comes from Alviniconcha marisindica, assembly GCA_018857735.1. NCBI lineage: Eukaryota > Metazoa > Mollusca > Gastropoda > Provannidae > Alviniconcha > Alviniconcha marisindica. The sequence goes on along the minus strand of JABMCL010003271.1, from coordinate 1,173,536 downwards.
CTCTTGCATGCACTGGATGGCACCAGATTTAGCTGTGAAAAACAAGTGATGGGCGGAGATAGCCCTGCTGATGTGTCCTGGATTGTCATATATAAAAAAAAATAAAGCAGCAAAGAGAATGAGAATGCATGTGGCGCATGTGTGAGTTTGTGCCACTGTGTGCATGTGTGTGTGTGTGTTGTGTGTATGTGTGTGTGTGTGTGTGTGTGTGTGTGTGTGTGTGTGTGTGTGTGTGTGTGTGTGTGTGTGTGTGTGTGTGTGTGTGTGTGTGTGTGTGTGTGTGTGTGTGTGTACATGTTCTAGACAGGGATGAGAGCAGGGTGGTTGCTAGTGGAGCTCTGCTAGCGGTATAGACAGTTTACATGTATCTGACTGATTACAGTGACTTACTGACCAGCTTCCATGAACCACTTTCACCACTTTATGGCTGTCACACCAGTTTGAAAAATGTCTGGCGCATTCACTGAATGAGGCCCAACTGTGTGCTTGTGTGTTACAGACAGAAATGGTAGTGAGCAGTGCAATGACCAACCATTACTGCCAGCAGCAGATGAACTCAGCCCAACCAGCACTGATGACAGTCATTCTCCGGAAGCTGTCAAGAATTGAAATGTCGTCCACAGTTCAGTCTGATGCCTTCACTGTGTTTCAAGAAACTCCATTTTGTTTGTCTGCCATTTGGTCTGTGTGCTTGTATTGAATGTGATCAGCTGTTTGATGGTGTGCATTTTATGGCAGTTATGTTGTTTGTTCATGGTTTGTTTTTGTGATTTGTCTTCAGTTTGTATTGAAGATCATTTATATCATGTGTGTGTGTGTGTGTGTGTGTGTGTGTGTGTGTGTGTGTGTGTGTGTGTGTGTGTGTGTGAAAACATTACCAGATTCTGACTGAAATAATATTTCATGAGTTTATCAATTTAAGTTGTTTTAAAACACTTACATACTGCCTCCCTGTATAACTAATGTTCATTTCCTCATTCCTTTTTTTCCCCACCTTTGTGGCTCACACAAAACTGAGTTTACGTAATGATCACTGCTCATCTGTATCTGTGAGTGCGTGGCTGTCATGCTGTTAACATTGATATACATGTATCAGTTGCTGTGGAAGGGTATATTTGAAAATCTGCATGATAACTTGCTTTTTTCTAATTGAGTGTAAAGTAAGCATCTTGCACTCACATGGGGAGAGATGCAGATAAATATTCATCTTTATTATTGTAGTCTTTCATGCAACACATTCCAAATCATGCAGGTACCTGTTTCAATGACCCATATTTACAGAACAGTGAGAGTTACAGAGAAGAGAATATGTTATGTTAATGATAGCGGTCATTTCTGTTACACAGCATCTGCCTGTTGTGAATGTGAGTCAGCTGAGTGTTTGTATTTCTTGTTTTCATTGTTTATGACATATCAAACAGATTTCTTTAATTCTACCCACATTATTGAGATTAGATTGTTGTTGTTAATTTCTAGTCATTGGTTGCTGTAGTATGATCTTGTATATATATATATTGGAGTCAAGTCTGCATGGCTTGGATAAATCAGGGTGGGATTTTTATTTTTTATTTTTAGAATCTTGGACATGCTGAGTACCTTTTAAAAAAAACTTTTTGTGTAAGCAAGCTTGTGAGAAGACAGAAACAAGAAGCTTGATCTGAGTCTTGTAGCAATACCTTTATCTTTAGTCTCTTCTCATAATTGAAAGTGTTTTGTTAACCAGTTTCTTTTTACCTTGACCTTTGGTCTCTTCTCATAATTTTAAGTTTGTTCATAATCATTTTTGTCAGTCAGTTTCTTTACGTAGTACCAGCATATGTACAAACTTGGCACACCTCGGGGCAATCGGAGAAGCCCCCTTTAAAGTAAGTAAAACCATATCACCGGAAAAGTCTCTGTGATTGATAAATAACATAGAATCATGTTTGGATCTGGAATATAATTAAGACAGGGCAGAGAACACTTAGTGTTCAGCTCTGAGAAGAAGAAAAACTCAGCCAAGTAAGTGCATCATGCTTAACAATTAACATCAATGTAGAATTTTGTTGTTTAAATAAATTTAAAATCATGGATCTGGAATATAATTAAGACAGGGCAGAGAACACTTAGTGTTCAGCTCTGAGAAGAAGAAAAACTCAGCCAAGTAAGCGCATCATGCTTATTAACATCAATGTATAATTTTTTGTTTAAATAAATTTAAAATCATGGAGCAACTTAAAGTGTGTTGTAAATGTACGAAGAATTAATAGACGATCTTCGGAAATCCAGGGGACTGCACTCGGTAAGAGCCTTCGGACATGGACCTGTATATCTAGGTCCATGCCTGTGGGTGTAGTGCAGAGTAGGCACGCTTTTCTTGGGGGTACGGTGAGCACGTGGAGAAGATGACAGATACCTGTAAACAAAAGGCAGAAAAGGCATCAGAAATGCTGATCAAACACTCACTGCTCACGGGGAACGTGCAGATTGGATAGTAGGTTCCCCCAGCTGGTAGTCTAGTATAAATTATAATAGGTCCATGCCTGAAGATCTCAAAGTGTCGCAGATCGGCTCTTCTCTGCTGCCACCTCCATTCAGGGGACTTCACTCTCCCGGAGTAAGAAAACACTGTCAAATTATCTTCGCCTGTTATTTCCGGAAATCGTCTGTTAATCATTAATTTGATGATCTTGTTGCATGAAGACAGTCAAATGTACAGCCTTTTTACATGGCAGCACTGCAAACATGCAATTGTTTAATTCAGCACCGGAAGTATAATTAGTTAGATCCATGCTAAGCATAAATGATAAAGTAATGTATGCATGGTCATGGGGTGCAATGTTTTTGTTTTTCTCATTGCCTGGACCAAAACAATTGAAGGGTGTGTTATGCTGTGTGGTCGCCCTTTCGCAGTGGTTAATTTTGATTGGTTATGGGCTGCCTGATACAGTGGAAGTGTGTCAGGTTTCTGTGTCAAGCAGACACATGTAGTTAGTGGTACACATTCCAGATTTTAAAATGGATACATCTACTTGCTCATGATTTTTTTTTTATTGACATAATATGTATCTTAAGCTTTCACAGACCTTTCTCTAATCCCACTTCACCCTGATATAACCATCATGGTTGACTGGGTGGTAAAACCCAACTATTTGTCCATCCCCCCCCCCCACCCCCACATCCAGCCAATCTTTATGCAGGAGGGTATTGCAGATGCAGAAATTAAGGTCAACTCTGCTGAGAATCCAGGGCTGGCAGGTGTTCTCCCTTTAAAGCCTGGAGTAAGTCAGAAGTCACCGATTTCGCTATGCTTTATCACTATTTCAGCCAATTTGTCCATTTTGCCTTAATGTCATTGAAGAGAGAGAGAGAGAGAGATAAAACTTGTATCTTGATTGGGGCTATAGTTCCATGTCATTAAATATGTTTCAATTTGATCTCTCTTTCTGTCTGTCTGTCTGTCTGTCTCTCTCTCTCCCCCCCCCCCTCCCCCCCCCCCCCCCCCCCCGGCCTCCCTTCTCTCTTTTGAGTGTATTGACCTGATGTGTGTGGTTTAAGATGCAAGAAGAGTTTTGACTTTGTAATGTCTTGTGACAGTGGCCCCAAAGGAAAGCTATATAGGTATGTGATGTCCCCCCCACCCCTCCCCCCGTCTGAAATCTCAAGGCCGTCATTTGAGTCCACTTCTTCTGCCTAGTCCTCTTGCTCTTTCTGCCTTATTCTTCTGATTCTAATGGCCCATTCTCCTGACTTACCCCCCAGAAAAAAATTCTTCAGAAGTTTTGTTAAGAGATGGGCCTTTTTTGTATAGCTCCTGTTGAGCAGCAAGGAGATGATGGTTTATGTTGTATGTGCAGCATGCTGCCATTTGATGCTGGTATTTTCCATTAAGCGTTTATGTAATATCTTCAAATGAATTTTGTGATTTTATTCCTACATCTGTTCCCTTTTCATATATTTGGTTAAATCTGATGAAAAATCACACATGGAAGGGTTGACAATACCAGTATGTCCTAGCCTTATACATTGTTTTAACAGGGCAGTATTGTTCAAAGGGACTATAACTCTTCCAAATTTAACAAGGGCAGTATTGTTTGAAGGGACTTACTCTTCAAAATTGTGTTTTATTGTGTGTGTGTATGCATGTTTTGTTTTATGCACTAAGGCTGATTTTGTAAATTTGACTTGAGTATGGTTGTAGATAAAAATTATGAGAAAACGTTTCAAATGTGTATTTTTTCAATGGCAGATCTTTGATCATCCTGAGGTGATCTGGTGTGGTCGACAGTTAAAATCCAAATACTTCCTAACTTGTGACTGTGTTTATTGACCATGAGATGACCCTGTGTAATTTACAGGATGTCGAAATCCATAACACGTGCGTATGCACATGCACACATGCAAACACAGAAGTGTGTGCATGAGCAGAAAAAAGGATGGTGAGCAGCTCTTAGTAGATTTGCCTTTGCCTTTTTGACAAACTAGGACAGACATGACTATATATCAACAGCTTGAACTCTTTCAGTATTTTGAATCTCCAGAGCTGTTAAAGTTGCTGTCTTTCAAACTGCACTTCACCAACTGCCTGAAATTTTGTCTGTCTGTTTATTTCAACTTTATTTTCAACCCTCTTCCAGTATAAATATATATGAGCAGTGAATCAGACTCGTGCGATTTTATAAACTGTGCTTCACCCTGATATGTTCTTCATGGTTCACAGTGTTAACTTTTTGTTTATTGGTTGTTTTTGTCACTACGGCCCTGTTGCTTTAAAAAAATATTTTATTGAACGTAATGTTACATTTCCATTTACATAATATATTCATGCACAGTACTCTAGCACTATGATGAGCTATAAAGTTATTACTCAGTGAAAGAGTGAAGAAAATAAAAACAAAATGAAATAAAATGCTTTTTTGGTGTCTAATTACTTTTTACACATTTTCTTTTTGCATGTTATGCATGCATGCACAAGCACACACACACGCACGCATACACGCACACACGCGTGCGCGCGCGCACACACACACACACACACACACAAATAGACAAGATCATGTGCATAATTATTATTTTAAAAATACTTTATTGAGTTTAATGTTCTACCCTAATGGGTCATTTTGTGGTTCAAATTTTTAGTTCACTAGGGTTTTGTTTGTTTTCTCTCTCTCACTGGCACTCTCTCTCTCTCTCTCACTTGCATCTCTCTCTCTCTCACTCGCTCACTCAGGCTTTGTATGTGTGTGTGGTGTTGTGTGTGTGTGTGTGTGTGTGTGTGTGTGTGTGTGTGTGTGAATGAGTGATAATGGATAATTGAAGTAAAGCATAAAATTAATGCTTTGCCAAAGTCCAAATAGTTTTTCAGATCTTGAACAATGGTACCAGTAGATGTGCACTCCGTCTCGGCAGCAGAGTTGAACCAGGTCATCCTCTGACATAAACCAGTGTGGCAAAAGTATCAAAAAGAGCTGATCAAGCAAGGTCATTGTTAACAGATGTTACACATGCGGTTAGAAAAAAAGAGAGAAAAAAATGAGTTTTTCCTCAGCACATTCACAGCCTTTTGGAGTTGAACAGGGTCGGCCAGATGTTATGCTTGCAGTGGGAACAGGTGAAAAAGTGGAGCAAGGTTGTTGTCGTCAGATGTTATGCATTCAGAGAAAAAGAAGTGAATGAGTTCTTCCTCAGTACACTCAAAGTCTACTGGCAAACGATTATTAGAGTTTTTGAGTTCAACAAGGTCACTGTGGCCAGATGTTACGCTTACAGAGAGAAAAGTTAATATTTTGTTCTTGCTCTTGTGGCCTTCTGGTCTACCTTTGAGTTGAGTAAGGTAGTTGTGGCCAGGTGTAACGCCTGCAGAGATAAACGGTTAAGAGAGAGGTCATCGTGGCCAGACGTTACGCCTTCAGAGAGAGAAAAGGTTACAGATTTTTTTCTTCCTTATTGCATTTGCGACCTTCTGGTCTACCTTTGAGTTGAGCGAGGTAGTTGAGGCCAGAAGGAAAGGGTTAAGGCAGATGTCGTTGTGGTCAGGCGTTACGCCTGTGGAGAGAAAGGGTTAAGGCAGAGGTCGTTGTGGCCAACCGTTACGCCCGTGGAAAGGGTTAAGAGAGAGGATGTGGCCAAGCGTTATGCCTGCGGAGAGAAAAGATTATGTCAGTTGTGGCCAGACGTTGCGCCGGCAGAGAGAAAGGGTTAAGGAAGAGGTCGCTGTGACCATACGTTACGCCGGCAGAGAGAAAGGGTTAAGGGAGGAGTCGCTGTGGCCAGACGTTGCGCCGGCAGAGAGAAAGGGTTAAGGGAGGAGTGGCTGTGGCCAGACGTTACGCCGGCAGAGAGAAAGGGTTAAGGGAGGAGTGGCTGTGGCCAGACGTTACGCCGGCAGAGAGAAAGGGTTAAGGGAGGAGTGGCTGTGGCCAGACGTTGCGCCGGCAGAGAGAAAGGGTTAAGGGAGGAGTGGCTGTGGCCAGACGTTACGCCGGCAGAGAGAAAGGGTTAAGGGAGGAGTGGCTGCGGCCAGACGTTACGCCGGCAGAGAGAAAGGGAGTTAAGGGAGGAGTGGCTGTGGCCAGACGTTACGCCGGCAGAGAGAAAGGGTTAAGGAAGAGGTCGCTGTGACCAGACGTTGCGCCGGCAGAGAGAAAGGGTTAAGGAAGAGGTCGCTGTGACCAGACGTTGCGCCGGCAGAGAGAAAGGGTTAAGGGAGGAGTCGCTGTGGCCAGACGTTGCGCCGGCAGAGAGAAAGGGTTAAGGAAGAGGTCGCTGTGACCAGACGTTGCGCCGGCAGAGAGAAAGGGAGTTAAGGGAGGAGTGGCTGTGGCCAGACGTTGCGCCGGCAGAGAGAAAGGGTTAAGGGAGGAGTGGCTGTGGCCAGACGTTCGCCGGCAGAGAGAAAGGGTTAAGGGAGGAGTGGCTGTGGCCAGACGTTCGCCGGCAGAGAGAAAGGGTTAAGGGAGGAGTGGCTGGGCCAGACGTTAGCGCCGGCAGAGAGAAAGGGAGTTAAGGGAGGAGTGGCTGTGGCCAGACGTTACGCCGGCAGAGAGAAAGGGTTAAGGGAGGAGTCGCTGTGGCCAGACGTTGCGCCGGCAGAGAGAAAGGGTTAAGGGAGGAGTCGCTGTGGCCAGACGTTACGCCGGCAGAGAGAAAGGGTTAAGGGAGGAGTCGCTGTGGCCAGACGTTACGCCGGCAGAGAGAAAGGGTTAAAGAAGGAGTCGCTGTGGCCAGACGTTGCTCCGGCACAGAGAAAGGGTTAAAGAAGGAGTCGCTGTGGCCAGACGTTGCGCCGGCAGAGAGAAAGGGTTAAAGAAGGAGTCGCTGTGGCCAGACGTTGCGCCGGCAGAGAGAAAGGGTTAAGGAAGAGGTTGCTGTGGCCAGACGTTGCGCCGGCAGAGAGAAGTGGTTAAGGAAGAAGTTGCTGTGGCCATACGTTGCCCCGGCAGAGAGAAAGGTTTAATAATAATAATAATAATAAGAGGATTTCTAGAGCGCCCATCTACCACACTAGGTGGCAGCACAGGGCGCTTTATAATAACAGTTACTAACGATATGCCTACACAATTATTTGCATGTTTCTCTGTCTGTCTCTGTCTTTGTCTATTTCTCTGTCTGCCTTCCTGTCTCTGTCCCTGTCTGTCTGCCTGTCTGTCTGTCTAAATCTCTCTCTCTCTCTCTCTCTCTCTCTCTCTCTCTCTCTCTCTCTCTCTCTCTCTCTCTCTGTATGTCTGTCTGTCTCTCTGTCTGTCTGTCTGTCTGTCTGTCTGTTACACCGACAGGGTTAAGGAAGAGGTCCTTGTGGCAGGAGCTGTGTGAAAGTCGAGGTGGACGTCCTGGGCTCCCGTCCCTAATAAGCCTAAGGTTTTCGGACGTAAAGCAACACTTCCATCAATCCTTGTGGCCAGACGTTATACCGCAGGTCGCTGTGGCTAGACGTTACACCTGCGGAGAGAAAGGGTTCAGGAGTTGAGCAAGGTCGTTGTCGCCAGTGACAGCAGGACTCCCAGGCTTGGGAGTGGACGGAGAGGCGACTCCCTCGCTGTTGCGCAAAGACAGCACCACGCTGGCCTTGGTGGCGGGGCGCTCGCCAAGGAGGGAACCGGGCGTGCCCTGCCTGCTGGCCGGCGAGGAGACTGAGGCAGGCGTGCCCGGAGCGAGAAGGGCACCAGTCTCCGCCGGCACGGGCAGAGGGCCGCTGTTGGGGCTCGGCTTGGAGCCCGGCTGGGGCTTCCCGCCAGCAGCCTCGTCCGCCTTCTTCGCCTCAACCTGAGCCACGGCAGCGGCAGCTATGGCCGAGCCCATCAAGGTGGAAGCTGGTTTCCCGCTGGCTGTTACAGTCTGACCCGTACCGCTGCCAGGGGCTGAAGGCTTCTGAGACTCTCCGGCGACCGTGTCCGTTTTCTTGCCGCCGATGCCGAACTTTTTGATGCCGACGGCGGCCTTTCTCTTCCAGAGCAGGGCGGCTTTCTGCGCCGCGACAGCGGCCAAGGCGGCCCGGAACTTGGTGGCTTTGGTGGCTGCCGGGGATTTGAACAGTACGTTGTCCACCTTGTCCACCGCCTCGCTCACCTTGCGGGCCACCTGGAGAACACACAGAGAAGCATGGTGTATACGCACGCACGTGTAACACACACACATGCGCGCGCTCACACACACGCACGCATTCACGCACACATACACACGCAGGCACGCGGGCACACACACACACACACACACACACACACACACACACACACACACACACACACACACACACACACACACACACACACACACACACACACACACACACACACACACACACACACACACACACACACACACACACACGTCCACACACACACACCACTGTAACGAGAACAATCAATAAGACTGAATGACCTTGACCTAAATTACAGATGACACGACCTTGACCCACGCACAACTTCAGTCCTTTTTACGGTTGTTGTTGTTTTGTTTTGCTTTTTGACGACGCCAGACGCGGTCTGTTTGCTTTCCTACCGGCCATGGTCTGATTACGCGCCGGGTTTGAAAAGTACATCATTTGCACTTCCAGCGTGACGTACATGGCCTTGACCCAGCTACAGCGCCCCCTGCATGACCTTTGACCCACTTACAGCGTCGGCCTTTTCCTTGACGGCGTCTGGCATGGTCTCCTTGCTGGCCTGCCGGTAGTGCCTGTTGTGAGCCAGGTACACGATGGGCTTGACGCAGTACGTCACGTCGCCCATCAACACGCCGATGGTGTGCCAGCCTCCCCACACGTCGTCACCGGAGTACATCTCCAGCATGGCCGCCACCAGGTACCTGCACACAGTCGGGGGTTTCAAGTGACTTCATATATGCAACACTTAGTTTACCTCGCTGCTGATGTGGCTGCTGTACCCACCTTTGAGATACCTCACTGAGGATGTGGTTGCTGTACCCACTTTTGAGATACCTCACTGAGGATGTGGTTGCTGTACTCACCTTTGAGATACCTAACTGAGGATGTGGCTGCTGTACCCACCTTTGAGATACCTCACTAAGGATGTGGCTGCTGTACCCACCTCTGAGATACCTCACTGAGGATGTAGCTGCTGTACTCACCTTTGAGATACCTCACTAAGGATGTGGCTGCTGCACCTACCTTTGAGATACCTCACTGAGGATGTGGCTGCTGTACCCACCCTTGACATACTTCACTAAGGATGTGGCTGCTGTACCCACCTTTGAGATACCTCATTGAGGACTGGCTGCTGTACCCACCCTTGATCGCCCTGATAAAACCGTACTGGTTGACTGGGCGTAAAACACCAACTTACTTACTTACTTACCCACCCTTGAGACTTTCCGCTCAGTCACGTCTCCTCAAATCACTACAACTCAGGCCCCGTTCCACCAGGTAAATGAATAATGTTGATGATGGCTATAGAGGGTTGTGCCGGTCGGGGTTTGGTTTAAACAAAAAATTATTCGAGACAAAATAGATACAATAAATCCTCATTTGCCCATCAACAAGCCTTTAGCTTATAAGCGATAAAGCGGTCGGGGTTTGCTCCCGGTGACCGCTACGGTAGCCGGATTGGCCTAGTCGGAGACGTGAAATGCCAGTGGGACACTTAAAACTCAATGTTTATTTTATTTGTAAGAGATTCTTTTCTTACACACACACACACACACACACACACACACACACACACACACACACACACACACACACACACACACACAAAGGGGGGGGGGGGGGGGGAAGAGAGGATGTAATACGCTTTGAGTTGCTGAAAGCTCTCTATAAATTCCCTACATGACCATTATCATGATTGTAAAATACGGACATCCCACAATTGATTAATAAATTGATTAATAATAGACTTCCATCTCAAGTCTCCGTTTGCTGTCCGTTTTAAGCTCTGTAAATTCAGCTTTTTTTTAATAGTCAGAATGCTTGTGTGTGCGGGTGCCTCTGTGTGTGCGGGTGCCTCTGTGTGTGCGTGCGTGTGTATGCGCGGCTCAGGATAGTCTCTATGGACAAGAGTTTGCGCTTTACAGATACTGTAATTCTTCATCTTCTTCGTATCATCATCATCATCATTATTATTATTAGATGACGCACCAGACCCAGCACAGCTCCAGCACAGACCACATGATGAGTGCCGTCATGGCGTGGTGGTGGTCCTTCTCGTGCTCACTGTCGCGGAACATCCTCCGGACCAGCGTCTGGGAGTGCGGTCGGGACATCCGACGGTTGTAGCGCTCCAGGAACTCTTCGCGCTTTGTCTTCTTGGCGCACGGTCCTTTGGCCTTGTCCTTGTCCTTGTCCCCGCCACTCGTCCCGGGGGCGGATGAAGGGCTCTTGGGGTTCTTCGCGAACAGGGGGGTTCTGCCTGTTTCAACAACACGCAGGCCGGGGCATTTGTTTATTAAAAAGAAGAAGTGAAAGACAACAAAAGCCAATGCCCGAAGCCGTAATATTGGCGGTAACAGACGCTATGAAAGGTGCACAGGGAGAGAAAGGACTGATGGGTGGGGGGGGGGGGGGGGGAGGAGGGAGAGAAGAGTGTGTGTATGTGTGTGTATAG
>JABMCL010003271.1:1150000-1157500 GCA_018857735.1 Alviniconcha marisindica | reverse complement strand
GAAGGCTCGTTAGGACGGACAGCTCAGGACGGCCACCTCGACTCTCACACAGCTCCTGAACTATGCCGTAACAGCAGGCTTGCAATGCATCCTTACAGGCTGTATGTATACTCACTCGCGCATGTAAGCCGCAACGGAGGAGGGGATGATGACGACGAAGGAGGCGGTGAGGTCGACGACGGCGATCTGGGGTATGAAGTGGCTGGTGGGGTCCCGGTACAGCCGTCGCTTGACGTAGACCACCAGCAGGATGATGTTGAGGATGATCCCCACCTGCATCGCCACAACGCAAAAGAGGGCTTCATCATCAGCCGTTACTATTTCGCTGGCTTTACTGACGGACGAGGTCCTTTGTCTATATGTCCTTGTCTACACGCTTCTGTATTTATTGAGTCATTCATCTGTCCACTCCCTCGTTCACTCGCTTATTCACTCGCTCGCTCGCTCCATCATTCATTCGCTCACTCGCTGACTGACCGAGGAGGACACAAGATGATTGACTGACTGAGGAGGACAGCTAGAGGACTGACTGAGAAGGACAGCAAGAGGACTGACTGAGAACAGCAAGGGGGCTGACTGAGGACAGCAAGAGGACTGACTGAGAACAGCAAGGGGGCTGACTGAGGACAGCAAGAGGACTGAATGAGGACAGCAAGGGGATGATTGACTGACTGAGGAGGACAGCAAGAGGACTGACTGAGGAGGACAGCAAGGGCTGAGGAGGACAGCAAGAGGACTGACTGAGGAGGACAGCAAGGATGATGGAGCGGCTGACTGAGGAGGACAGCAAGAGGACTGACTGAGGAGGACAGCAAGAGGACTGACTGAGGAGGACAGCAAGAGATGACTGGGACGGACTGACTGAGGAGGACAGCAAGAAGACTGACTGACTGAGGACAGCAAGAGGGCTGACTGATTGAGGAAATGGAGAAGACTGACTGAGGAGGCCAGCAAGAGGACTGACTGAGGAGGACAGCAAGAGGACTGACTGAGGAGGACAGCAAGAGGACTGACTGAGGAGGACAGCAAGAGGACTGACTAACTGAGGAGGACAGCAAGAGGACTGACTGAGGAGGACAGCAAGAGGACTGACTGAGGAGGACAGCAAGAGGACTGACTGAGGAGGACAGCAAGAGGACTGACTAACTGAGGAGGACAGCAAGAGGACTGACTGAGGAGGACAGCAAGAGGACTGACTGAGGAGGACAGCAAGAGGACTGACTAACTGAGGAGGACAGCAAGAGGACTGACTGAGGAGGACAGCAAGAGGACTGACTGAGGAGGACAGCAAGGGGACTAACTGAGGAGGACAGCAAGAGGACTGATTGAGGAGGACAGCAAGTGGACTGACTGATGACAACAAGAGGACTGACTGATGACAACAAGAGGACTGACTGATGACAACAAGAAGACTGACTGAGGACATGGAGAGGACTATTTGAGGAGGCCAGCAAGAGGACTGACTGAGGAGGACAGCAAGAGGACTGATTGAGGAGGACAGCAAGGGGACTGACTGATGACAACAAGAGGACTGACTGATGACAACAAGAGGACTGACTGAGGACATGGAGAGGACTGACTGAGGAGGACAGCAAGAGGACTGACTGAGGAGGACAGCAAGAGGACTGACTGGGGAGGACAGCAAGAGGACTGACTGAGGAGGACAGCAAGAGGACTGACTGGGAGGACAGCAAGAGGACTGACTGAGGAGGACAGCAAGAGGACTGACTGGGGAGGACAACAAGAGGACTGACTGGGGAGGACAGCAAGAGGACTGACTGAGGAGGACAGCAAGAGGACTGACTGGGGAGGACAGCAAGAGGACTGACTGAGGAGGACAGCAAGGGGACTGACTGATGACAACAAGAGGACTGACTGAGGACATGGAGAGGACTGTTTGAGGAGGACAACAAGAGGACTGACTGAGGAGGACAGCAAGAGGACTGACTGAGGAGGACAGCAAGAGGACTGACTGAGGAGGACAGCAAGAGGACTGACTGACTGAGGACATGGAGAGGACTGATTGAGGAGGACAGCAAGAGGACTGACTGACTGAGGACAACTAGAGGACTGACCAGCACACAGATGGCGAGGACGGAGCCAAGGACGTAGGGCAGGACCTCGCTGGCCACCCAGTGGAAGAACGACCCTCCGAACTCTTCCACCAACTTCTGGCTACCCTGCGACGAGTTGGACATCGTCCTCTTTTATGTCGTGGTGGTCGCCGTAGTCATGGTGGAGATGGTGATGGGCGAAGCAAGAGTGGGCAGTAGATCAAACGTCACCGTGTGGAATCGTCATTTTTTTTGCGGGTCATTTTCAAGCTCTGTAATCAAAACAAGTCGATTAGGAAATGAGAATACATAGAGAGTGTAACTGAATAATCTGTGCATCAGTGACTAAATGAATGGGTGAATGAATGAATGAATAACCTAACCGAACACTTATTCTGCCAGTCAACCAGTTGAGAGGGGGAAGCAGAGAGAGAGAGAGAGAGAGAGAGAGAGAGAGAGAGAGAGAGAGTGTGAGTGGACAGACAGATTTACAAATCTAGTGTACACAAAGTGCATAGAGATTCAACACATTTCGCGGATATGTGACCCATCCATGCAGTTATAATGATTATAAATCGCACCATAACTCAAATTAACAATAACGTACACTCGCCACTCACCCTTCCTGTTGTCGTGCTTTGTATTTAGGTTAAACGGCTCCGTGCTTGTACTGGACTTGAACGGTGGCGTATTCGCAAGGACTATAATCCCATTCGAGCCGAACGTAATCCTAACGGCTTTTGAATGCTTCAGCGAGCCTGACTTATGCATTAGCTGGCAAGAACAAAACACAGTGCACAGTCTTATTTTCTCTCTGCGTGTGCACGTGTTACTATTAAAAGACTTGTAATATCGTCATTGGTAAACGTTTTTCCCCAACCTGCCAGTTACTGTCCAAAAGGCAGTTAACCCTTTTTACTTTCACGATTTCGCTTGAAAACGACTTAGAAAAGTGCGAAATTTGAAACTCTTAAAGCCTCTTTATTTTAGTTTAGTTTAGTTTTTTGTTTGCTTTTGCATTGATATGTGAAAGGATTTTCATCAAAACGCACACTATCGAAAGTGGATTTGTTATAGGACCGAAAAAAATTACCATTCGCAGGCGGTGTATGTGCACTTTTCAGACCAGAAACTAAGAAATCGATTCTCTTTAACATTGGTGGTAGTGTATCCCTAAGTCGTTATTTGAAGTACACAGGCCACTCATAGGTCAATGTTAAAAAGGCAATAACAGTTCCAGCCCTGGCCGTTCTTTCCGACAAAATGGCCTAGGCTAAAAATCTACAAGTCTGTGTGAATTCGAGCTCGCGCACGTGCGTGCGTGCGTGCGTGCGTGCGTGCGTGCGTGTGTGTGTGTGTGTGTTTGTGTGTTGCGTGCTTGTGTGTGTGTGTGTGTGTGTGTGTGTTGTGTGTGTGTGTGTGTGTGTGTTGTGTGTGTGTGTGTGTGTGTGTGTGTGTGTGTGTGTGTGTGTGTGTGTGTGTGTGTGTGTGTGGTGTGTGTGTGTGTGTGTGTGTGTGTGTGTGGTGTGTGTGTGTGTGTGTGTGTGTGTGTGTGTGTGTGTGTGTGTGTGTGTGTGTGTGTGTGTGTGTGTGTGTGTGTGTGTGTGTGTGTGTGTGTGTGTGTGTGTGTGTGTGTGTGTGTGTGTGTGTGTGTGTGTGTGTGTGTGTGTGTGTGTGTGTGTGTGTGTGTGTGTGTGTGTGTGTGTGTGTGTGTGTGTGTGTGTGTGTGGTGTGTGTGTGTGTGTGTGTGTGTGTGTGCGCGCTGCACTAGGCCCTCAAAGGTTGACAGTAATCATCAATGTGTTGAAGCTGGTCAGCGATATGGAAGAAGAAGAAGAAGAGGAAGAGGCCTCTAATATCAGCGCTAGCCTACCAGTAAGTCAAACTTGAGGTGTACACAACAAAAACATTGGAGATATTGTGCAACCCGAATGAATCTGTCCAGAATCCAGTTATTAATATTAACCGTTTTAATTATTAAACACACAAGTCAGCTGAACCGACACGCGATCTGTGCGCGCGGTGTCAAGTAGCCGACGAGCCGACGTCGGAATGAGGGTAGATCGTTGCTGCCTCTTGGTAGCCGCCTGAGCTCATTCGGGCCATTACCTTTCTGGTTCTCCGAAAGAATAAAACTGTTTGCACCGGCCAGTAAAACAGGCACTGGTCGTGACTTGGCAGCAGCGGTAAGGCGCAGGACCGGACGCTGGTACTGATTTATAAAACGCGAACATTGTCGGCAGACTTCCCTCAGAGATCAGGAGCTGTGTGGAAGTCGAGATGGACGTCCTGGTCTCCCGTCCCTAATAAGCCTACAGTTTTTGTGGACGTAAAGCAACAGCAGACTCCCCTCCCCCACCCCCCCACCCCCACCTCCCCACCCCCCGCTCAGGAGCTGTGTGAAAGTGGAGGTAGCCGTCCCGGGCTCCCCGTCCCTAATAGTCGTTATGGTCTCTGTGGACGTGAAGCAACATTAGAAGAAGAAGAAGAAGAAGCCGACCCCTTCAGAGCTCAGGCCGCGCCGTGTTAACAGGGAGGTGGGTCTGGGCAGTTTTGACGTTCTTCACGGCACTAAAAAGGGTTCTGGTTGCTCTGGCACCACCGGGAGGTCTGCCGATCGCCTCCCATTTCTGGTAGCGGTCCCCTCGGAGATATCACGGCATGCGGCCTCGGCAATCCCGGCCTATCCCACTCTTCCACCATCCCTATAATCAGTCAGTATAAGCCATACGGTTTCCGTGTTTTCGAAGTCAGGAGCTGTGTGAAAGTCGACTGAGGTGGCCGTCCTGGGCTCCAGTCCCTAATAAGCCTACGCCGTGTCTGCGCCGGGACGGGTTTCTGTGGACCTAAAGTACCATGAAAGAAACTGAGATGCCAAGCCGACCCCCCCCCCCCCCCCCCCCCCCCCCCCCCCCCCGGCCCCACCCCGGCTTCCGGTCGCGTACGTCCGGACGTCCGGCTGACCATTCTGCGATGTCACAGACTACTCAGTGAACCGGTAGTCGCCGGCTTCACTGACTCAGTGACTGAGTGGCCGGACTGACGGCCGGCCCGGCGGCGGCCGGCATGGACTACTGACTCACTGATTGAGTCTTCAGCGTTCAAACAACAACAGCGACAAACAGCCAAGCTGTCATATCAACCGATCAGTAAGCAAGTTAAGTACACCAGCCAGTCAGTCACTGAACCAGCAAACCAGCCACCACACCAACGGGGTCAAAACATGGCCCTCGTGGGACCGCACTCTAATCAGCTGTGAAGAGAAAAACGAAAGCGGGAAGGGAGATAAATCTAGAATTAAGTTCCAGTAACTCTCAGAGCTTATTATCATTATGATGGCTGCGCCCTACGTTACTGTTGGAGGTTCAACAACGACCACCCATTTATTTCTTGCTCTGCCAGCTGGCTGCAATGGGATCGACTTGCAGAATTCCGTGTGTTATAATGAACATCAACAGTGTGTGAAAAGGGTTTTTGAATGCTGCCCGGTGAAAGCACAACTGTGACTTCTGAAGAGGTTTGGTGCGGTGTTTTCCTTGCACTTACTGTACTTGATCAATAAAGCCCTGCAATATGATACAGCCTTCGGATCGATGACAGTCGACATCATGACTTCTGCAACATCTGTTGAATTATTTTTCTTTGAGCGGTAGCAGAGGAGTGTGTGGACAGTGATTTATCAGTTTGATAGCACGAATACCTGCTCCACTCCATCATGAATATTGAATGCTTCTTCAGTCTGATCCTCGCGCTGATGCAATGGTGTTCAGCTTGTTGTTTACAATTATGATGCGCTGGCACAGTTATGCTTTTGACAGCAGCAGGAAGTTGAGAAAAACTTAGTGTAAGACATGGCTTCAGAAAATCCGGATGTAACGTAACCTTGCTTTCGTTGGGTCAGTAAATGACCCATGAATAATACGTGTTTCAGAGCAATGAAACAAAGCCCTGTCAACTGAAAGTGAAACATTATTTCAATCACAAGTAACAGACACTGCAGTGTGGTGTGGTAGCAGATCAAAATGTTGCTGGAGACTGTGATGGCATCAGTGCTGATGGGAGTGGTGTTGACATTGGCAGTGCAGATGCTGTTGATGCGTTGGTACATGAATCGCATTCCACCCCAGGCACCACATGACAGGGAGCAGTTCCCAGCCATCAGCCTTCCAAAGGTACACATCCTGAGTTTTCATTGCTGGTAATAATGGCAGGGTTCACATTAACCAGTGATTTTCAGTATTTTACTGGTTTAGATCAGGATACCAGAAAACAAATCAGCAATTGGTCAGATGTACTGGCTGTAATTTTGTTTGACTGGTTCTAAATATATTACATATTATTTATTTTAAAAAAATGCAGCACAGAGAGACTGAGAGAAAGAGAGTGTGGGTGCACGCATGTGCGTATGTTTATGTGTGTGTGCATGTGCTTGATTGCATGTGTGCATGCTTGTGTGTGTATGTGAACATGTGAACATGTGGTGTGTGTGTGTGTGTGTGTGTGTGTGTGTGTGTGTGTGTGTTCAGTTTCAAGACAGGGAAGGGAGTTGGGTGTTTGCTAGTTCAACTCTAGTACTAGTAATATAGAAGGCCGTATATATATATATAGCTGCTGAGTGATTGACCGTGAGTCAGATGTGCATATGACGTCACTTCCGCTCATGTCAAGGGTCAGAGTTGTTTTCAGTCTGTTGTTGAAAGTTTGCGTTTCGTATTACGACACAGATGACGTCCGATCAAATAAAGTTCGATACGCTTTTTGCAAAAGCATAATTTGTTGGAAGTTTTTCTGATGCATGGATCTTGTAAAACAATCTTTCGCGAACATAACAGATGTGATAAATATAACTTTTCTCTTGTTTTCTTTAACCAAACCACGCCGACAGAGACGGGCTCTGTGCCACTGTCCGCTTTTCGTGGTTGAATTTCAGCAGTAAAATCACACTTTAACGGACATATTTCCCAAACCGCTTCAAAATTTCTGCTGCTATTATTTCAACTATATCCTCGTTCATTTTCACACACATTCAACCCACACTAATGACAAAATATTTGTTTAAACATCTTTTATTCTCAGCACAACCAAGTCACCCATTGCAGACCCACCTTTTGGCACTTAGTCATATATATCTGACTGGTTACAGTAATTATCTGACCCATACCAGTTTTTGTGAACCATTTTTGCCACTTTGTAGATCTATGTCACACCAGTCTGAAAAATATCTAGTGTCATCACTGAATAGTACTGTAATTCAGCTTTATCATGTTCATGAGCCCTTGTATGTTAGTTGTTGCATCTTCATTTAGTGTGAATGATTAAAAATGCCCACCTCTGTTTTGTGAAGTCTCTGTAAAACTGAAAGTGTAAACATGATTCCTATTTTGAAGCTAGTCTCACTTTATTGGAGAGCTATTGCTTTCCTATTTATCACTCAGTGATGTCATCA